>JAQFVV010006763.1:0-372843 GCA_028023455.1 Epiperipatus broadwayi
CACTGACTGAATTACACAGAGCTATATTTTATGATAATACAAACTATATGTTCAAGAGGAGTCCAGCACATGAGGAGCAAACAAACTCTTTAACTAATATATCAACAATAACTTATTTGAATCTGAAATACACTATTGGTGAAATTTTTCTCATTACCAAACAAACAATGGGAAAATGACACTTGACTTCATAAATATTATTTCATAATATGTATGTATGCAATCTAAAATAGGCTCCACTCATGGCAAAATACTTATAATATACTAAGGGAAAAAATCTTTCATCCCTACAAACATAGATTGTATCAAGAATAACTTCCTTTTCACAGCTCTTCTACATATCTAGCATTATAATCTGGCAGATAAATATGCACAGATAAATCACTCATTCCTTCAATTTTTTAGAATATGACAACATCCAAAATTTATATTGAGAAATAGTTATAAAACTAAATGTTTATTAAGTAAATATAATAATTGCATGAAATAGACACACAAACACACAGATAAGAGTATGAAAAACAATTCTAAGTTATATAATATGCAAAGGTTACGATAGATAGATAACATACTAAAATATGAATTTTTATCTTAAATGAGACATTCAATTGTTTCAAATTTAAATAATATTAATTATTGTAAATGGGTTTTTATACTTTAAACAGCAATACTTTAATAAATTAGTTTTATTACCTCCAAGACAATATTCTTTCTTTTTTTTTTATTATTTCTCTAGCTACTCTTGAAATTAATTCTCACTTTGAGATAAAGAAAGATATATAAGATTGTACCATCTTTAATAATATACCCAAAATATATGTTTCACTCTCAAATAAAAGAAAGGAAATCACACTTAAGTAATAAGATTTTACCAGCATATCCATCGTTTTTGTGGGTATGCCAATCTGAGACATTCTTGATGCTCGCAAATTAAATAAACATATAATATTAAATACATACAACACTAAATCTGTTTAACTATCTATGATATATATACTATTAACAATAAATTATAACAAAAATAAATAGAGTCATTCTTTTAACTTGAAAAAAAAATATATTCACTTGCAAAGTTCCTTTTCAAGCTTAATAAATGATCCAGAGATGAATTCCAAAATGAGTGCATGTTTAAATATGAATATGAAACATAAAACAAGTTCTTGTAGGACAAAACAGTTACAATTCACAATTAATTTAGTAAACATCCAATGTCCTTCAGCCATAAGCCAATAGAGTTTACTTATATATCATCCATAATGATAAATATTTATAATAATAAATACGTGGAAAGACAGTTTCAGCTATTAATTGATATATTCTGTTATTTATTTTTAAGCACATATAGAGTATTTAATTCAATAATAACAACATATTTTTCTGCAGAAAATATTCACCTTCATAATTTATAGATTGGTATTTGCATTATTAACTTTAATAAAGTGCTAGTAATTGTCCACAGGCAATTTGCATTTCCTTAAACATTAACACATATATCCGTATATCGAAAAGAACAAAAATATGTAATATTAAAGTCTTTCTATTTGATTTAGACATCTATATTTCGTAAGTAGTAGTAATTAACTATCCTGGTTATGTCATATTTCCATTTCTTTAATAAAAAAAACATATTACTCTATAAGCATAAATGAAATATAAGGTTAGCATCCCGCAACAATTATTAAATATCAAACACATAATCAAGTACACGTATCCTTTGAAATTTTAACTTCACTTTTGTATAAGTAAAATATAAGTTAAACAAAGAGCTTATCAAAGTAAATTTTGTTACACAGTTCTGAATGTCCATCCATGATGACAAAACATCACACATGGGTCTTAAAAAATTATAAAGTTCTTGTATTTTCATATTCTTTTAATGGAGATAAATAAAAGTAAATTTACTAATGTAAATTTACTATCAGAAAAGCACATTCTTAAACAAAAATGAAAGTGTTAATTAACGATGTTTTAATTAGCCAAAAGAAGCAAGACTGATACCTTTATATTCTTTATTCAGACATCCCCCAATAAAGCTTAAACATCTGGAGTTTTAATAATAAGCTTCTGAAAAGGCTGTTTTGAAGTTTCACTTTAAACTGTTTTGGAAGAGAAATATATAATCGATAGCGGCAGAAAATGAAAATTACACTTGTTGAAATTACATAAGATAATTTCTTTTTTCATTCTTATTAACTATTATTAGCTATCAAAAAAAAATATCTCCCCACCAATCAAAAAAGTCACCTGATCAGCAGAAGCTTGATTCCAATGTTTTTTTTTCCTTTTTTAACACTTAATTAATATTAAAAAAAAATCTTTTCTAAAAAAAAATACTTTGACCTTCGTCAAATAATAAAAAAAAAATAGCTATTTACAAACTTAAAACAAATGAATATCAATTAGCTATCAAATAAAATGGTTTATAATATTATTTAAGTTGGCCAAATAATTTACTAATTCATATATGCATTAATCATTAAAGAAGATATATTTTTGCAAAATTATTAAAGATAATTACTGTAATTTACATGTTTTGTTGTAAGTTTGAATATATTGTTTGTTGTAATTAGGATATGAAATGGAAATGAAATAATGATACATTCATACATACACTGCTATGTGAATATTAAATTATACTAACTAAAATATACCTAATATGTCTATGGGTTACAACTGACTATAATATTAGTAAATAAATGGGTATCAATGAATAATAAATCAGAAAACTATTCAACACACCAATACTATCTTATAAATAAATAAAACAAACCTTGCATCAATCCAACTACTATCATAACACTTTCTGTAATAATCCACTCCCCCTTCCTTGCATTAAACTCTATCAAAATATAATAACAACACTAAATGCTTGAAAAGTTGCTAACCAAAATGCACAGTTGGCCCACATAAAGTTTTTTGAGCCATTAATAGAAAAATTTTAAAATTTTAAGGCAATTTCATTTTTTTTAGTACAATGCAGTTATTTGTTACTGATATAACACAGCTTAATTACTTGTGCCCATTCAGAAGGTCACATATATATATATATATATATATATATATATATATATATATATATATATATATATATATATATATATATATATATATATATATATAGGAGAGAGAGAGAGAGAGAGAGAGAGTACTATTATTTACATGAACTTTCTTGTAATAAACATATAATAGGTAAATAACTAACATTTCAGTATAATAACAAGTACTTTCCTCAGAGCTTCTTCTTTCTCAAATATGTATAGTGAGATTTAAAATCATTATTTTTTATTTTCTCCTCATTCATAAATTCTATTGGTTGAAAAGTTATAAAAATATTTTATTCTCCAATAGCTTTTTTTAAATATTATTTTTTTTTTAATTCACATTTTTCATTTATGTTCTTACCTTTTAAAAATCTCTATAACTTCCCTTAGCAGTCTCTCTGGTCATTAATTTGTGACATATTTTTTTGCCCTAAAGACAAAATTATTTTGGAGTCTCATGGTAAAATTCTATATGGAGTTTGTTTACATTGATACATTGGATAGACCAATGATAAAAAAAACATACAAAAGAAAAAAAAACATATTTTGTTATTAGAGAAAAATCTCATTCATCAGCCATTTTTTTTACACATTGTATTACCTAATCATGATATCAATTTTAATAAAACATATATTCCAGCAAAAATTAAACAATCTGATCAGAGACTGCTAGGGGAGACTATAGACATTTTGAAAGGGTGAAGAGAAAAAATAAAAAGTGTGAATTGAAGAAAATTAACAATATTTGAAAAAAGATATTGGAGGATAAAGTATTTTTTTAAAACTTCTCAATCAGTGTAAATTGAAGAAAATTAACAATATTTCAAAAAAGATATTGGAGGATAAAGTATTTTTTTTAAAACTTCTCAATCAATAGAATTTAAGAATGAGAAAAAGATAACAAAAGAAAAAAATTAACAATTTTAAATTTTACTACATACGTTTTTATATTTGAGAAAAAAGAAGCTCTGAGAAAAGTACTTTTTATTGTACTGAAACATTAGCTATTTAACTATTATATTTTATTACACGGAAGCTCCTAGAAGTAATACCATCTGTACAAAATGTAACCTTTATTAGACCTAATAAAAATTGTTCTTAAAGTAAAGTGCATTAAATATAAACAAATTACATATTGCCTTGAAAATATATTACATATAAATATAAGTTCATCCCTCCTCTCTCCTATTATCCCTTCCCCAGTTGTATCTGGCTTTAGGTCACTCGAAATTGACAACTTTTTGAGTTATGGTACTGTTTTTATGCTTGTTTTAAAGGTTATGTGATGTGTTGTGATATATTGTGGCTGCTCCTTAAACGAAATCAAGAATATCTCAGTAATTATGCCCAGATAAACCTGTTTGCCACATTATTTTCCATTCCCCACTCTACATTTTCCCATATTCTGCTCCATCCCATTTCCACAACATAATCTTTGTCAACTCTATAACCTTTATATCTAAATCTCTCTTTATCTTTTCCCAAACCCAGCATAAAAACCAATAATTCACTTTCTGTATAATCACTTTTTTCATATTTATTCTTCCATAACTTCATTATGTGTACCCTTTCTGTTTTCAAGCATTTACATTCAATTAACAAATGACTAATATTTTCTATTCCTTCCTCACATAATTTACAAAATAAATCACCCATTTTTTTCCCATTTACATGTATATTTACTTGTAGCTAAAGATCCTGTTCAAGCCTTAAATAATAAAATACTTTTCTTACTATTATCATATATTAACTCACACCTAATAGTTTGTTTATTTCTATATATATTTAAACTTTTTTTACTCTCCATACTATTTCTCCATCTCTCTAACACTTTATTCTTTATAAATAAATCTATTATTTTATCCCATTCCTTACTACTACAATACTCAACAATCGTCTTAACACAATCATCCCATTTTTTGTACAAATAAAGTGATATAAATTCTTTATCCAAATCTTTGCATACCGCATTACCAATCTCACCCATCTTGTTTCCTGCCCTTTACTCATAGCCCAATTAAATAATATTTTAGCTATTCTTTTATTATCCATAAACTGCATTCAACCAAACATTTTTATTTTACTTTCTGCATCTTTCATATGAAAACTTGATCATCCCATTTCTCCTTGAATTGCCTTCTTTGCTATCCACACTTCTGCATCTAATGTATGTCTTCCTACTTCCCTTTGAACTTTTTCTAAGTAATTTAATACCTCTTTACTATCATATAATGCATCATTACCATATGTTAACCCTGCTGATATGTTAATCCTGTAAGATGCTGCCCTCTCTCAAAATATTTTACAAGTAAAAAATCAATATATGTGACATTGAAGGTCTAAGAAAAGGAGGAGGCAGATTTTTCTAAATGTGATTGGCTGATGATTATTTGGTCAAAAAAGATCACCGGAAAATAATTTTCACCATTGAAAATGAAAATATATATTTTAGACTATTTTTTTTATTATTTTTCTTATATATTATAAATTATTTCCATAAAATTTACTGAAAATATCGTTATTTTACAAAATAGTAATATATTTTTTTTAAAAAAAATTGTATTCTTTACATGAATGTAAATTGACAAAGAAACCAGTGGTAGCAATAATTTTGATATACCTGTCAAGAGTTTAGATTGCCCCAAGCTGTTTATTTGATTTTCAAACAAAAATTAGTCTTTTAGAATATTTTTCTGGCATTTATTTACATATTATAATGTATTTTGGTAAAATATGCTGATAATATAATTATTTTTAGAAAAATGCTAAGTTTTTACTAAAAAATAGTAACTTTTATAATAACATAAATTGAGGAGGGACATCAATTATGTTTACATGACTTGTAATTTGCTAAGATCTTTTTTTTATTTTTTCCACTATTGAATATTTTTTATAATTATAAATAAAACTTTATTTTTGAAAAACTTTTGTTTACTTTCATAACCTGACAAATTATTAATATACTTTTTACAAATGAAACTAAAATGAATATAATATTAAAAGATGAATATATTTTTATGGCTGAGTTTGTTAACTGACTAATCAAAGCTTAGAACTTTTAATTCATTCAGCCAATAATAAATTGTACAATGAAAAGGATGAGTATGACTACATTATAAAATTTATTAAGAACCTTGAGTGTTCCATCAGATTGTCAATGAAATTGATAGTTGAAAACTTAGAAGGGTGAGAAGGCTGAAGCCTGTTTAATAAGGTTTAAGGAATTGCTAACTTAATATAAATTGACTAAATAAGTGTATTAGGAATTATCTATCTTTTTTGCTTGTATGTGGTTATGCATGTTGGTTGCTTGAGATATAGTGGAGGATGAATATAGACTAAAAAATCTTAAATTCAAATTCCTCTGCTTACATATATATGTTATTGTGATTATTATCAGAAATATATAAGCAAAAACAAGCTCATTATTTTATTATAACCTTTGATTTGATATGGCAAGTTAAAAATTAAAAATTATTAAATCAAACAAAATGTAGGGGAAAAAGTGATTATACATCTTATCCAGGATTTTTGTATAGAAAATAAATAGTCATTTTTATAATATTTCAGTTTAAACTTTCAGGTTTGAATTGAAGATATGATTATCTTAAATATTTTTACATTTTTGTTTTACATTTTTCTTAAAACCTTTCTGAAATGCAGCCTAATGCCTCTTACATTTCAGCATTTTCTGACATCTTCTTTATCTCTCACATCAGCATAAAATATATGGTAAAATGATTATTACTTATCAGAAAATAACAAATTTGACTTCATTAAAAAGATATTTTGTTTACTACTGAAATAAATTTTAAATGTTCACATTTTGTTTCTGTAAATATTTAAAAAAATGAGATCACAATCAAAACAAAGACTTTACACATCACCATTTCTAGAAAAAATATTTTCAGTTTATAAAATCAATGAAATATTTTTCTCATTTTTGTTATTTCTACACATCTGAATAAATATTTATTTATATATTTTATATCTAATGAAATATGCTGTAAAAGGTTACATTTTTTGAATATTTATTGCAAAATTGCAATATATTCTTACCCATAAATATAAAGAAGATTGTTTATGTCAAAGCTAGTCTTCTAATTTGCTCCAGACCATATTTGCATTTGCTACTAATATAACATTATATTTTTAAAAATAAAGTATTTCAAGTCAAAATAAGTTCTTAATAATTTATATATTTATATATATATATATATATATATATATATATATATATATATATATATATATATATATATATATATATATATATATATTGATATCTAAGAAATATAGTGTAAATTATTTTTCAAAAAATATCTAAAACTGTAATAAATATGTTTTTGTTTCATTGGAAACATTCAATGTCATAAAATGCTAAATATTTTACAGCTTTGGCAATGGACAATGGCTGAACATGTCAGTGTGGGACTTATGTCTATTGTTAGAGTCAGAAATTTTGAATTTCATGCTTTTTAGTGCAAAACTTTCAGTAAAAAAAATTATTATAATAAAATATACCATTTTACATGCATTTTAATGTATAATACTTATGAAAAATTTCACTAGGGCCAAAAGACTAAATAATTTGTCCCAATCGATCATTGTTTTTTTTAAATATAGTTTATCAATGGACAGATAGTTGTAAATATATTCATACTATTGCAAAGTTTAATAGTAAATGATTGATAGAATTTCTATTGTGTTAAATGATATTTATATAAATTAATTGATGATTACAATTTAAAAATCTAGAGGTAATTACTTTGATTGACTACTGCAGTAAAAAATTAAAAAGGCAATACTCACAATTGATTCAAAAAGTATTATTTTAATGGGAAATAAATTTAAAAACAACTTACATCAATTTATGCCAATGAAATGTGTGTTAAGAATATTTAACTATATATTACTAATAGTTATTTTTTGTGTTTATTTTTTAAGTAAGCTTATCTTTTATTACAATTGTTAGAATCCACAATATTTCTGTTGTGCTTTTTTGTATTCTCATTCAACTGAATCTCAACTAATGATTCACAAACTATAATAAATTATCAGGTGTTTTTTTTTACATATGTAATCCTAGTAGGTACTTGGGATTTGCACTATTGTGACATAATTGCGCGGCCATAATTATTCTAACTTTGTGAATTATTCTAACACTTTAGGTTTGTTATATTTTATAAGATGAGCAAACTTTATATTTAAAAAAATGAGTTTCTGAATTCAATTAAACATTAAAAAAATATTATGAATACGAACTTTATGTTTAAAAAATTTAAATTCAAGTTATTTTTTAAAAAAAAATATTATTAATACGATAAAATAAACAATTTTGGATAAAAAAAATAATAAACAAAAGCAAGTTCCGACATTCAATTTATTTAATTCAAATCGTATATTGATATCCTATTCATAATATATTTTAAAAATTAACTTGAATTCAAAAACTCTTTTTTTTAATATAAGGGTTGTTAATCCTAAAGTGGTATTTCACAAACAAAAAAAATATATTCACAAAGTTAGAATAATTATGGCCAGACAGTTACATCATAGCAGTTGCTAATTCCAAAGTACCTTCAAATATATTTATAAAAAATAACTAAATATGGTATAATACTTCTGTAGTAGAATTTTCACTACACTACTTCCAAGCACATCCCTTCACAAGCTGACAGAAACTAGTCCCAACCTTGCTTGTGAATGATCTAGTGAAAATTATACTACAGAAATATTATTCATTATATGAAAATCTCTAGGCTAATCAATGACAAACAAAAAAAATATTAATAAACTAAATATTGTTTTTTTTTTTTTAAATCTCAATATTCACTAATGAAAAAAATTTTTTAAATTAAATCTAGTCAAAATTCAATGTAAGTCATATAGATAAATCCTGACTATTAAAACATATTCACTTAGATAATAAAACAAACCATAAGTATATTATCATTAATCTGAACAACTAGGTTCAAAGTTGAAATTGGATTCAATTACATTTCAGAAAGATACAAATTCATTCAAATACAAGTCTGAAATTGTATTAGTAAAATAGAAAAGACTAAAAATAAAATTGATTTAGCATTAATCTTAAATAGACCATCGCAGAAAAAAAATGTCCTCAGTATTTCCATTTTCATGGTAGTCAAATGCCAGGTAAAAGACAAGATTTTAAAAATTATATAACTTGTTTACTTTCTATTTAGGTTTAGTTAGCTATGTACATTATCTATTGTATGGCTTCTAAAAATTAGTTCTAAATATAATTGGAATTTGAAAATAACAAATAAAAAGTTGTTTACTATGGATTGAAATAATATACAAATGTGCAGCCCACTTTTTATTAAACTATTATATGGAACTGGTCAGATTTATATGTTCATTTAACAAGAGTTAGAATGTAAGCAAACATACCTTAAACTAATCATACCCAAGATATTCAGATCAGAATAAATCATAAATTCAAACCTATTTGCCCCTTTTTTAAATCTATAACACTACAAACAACATCTCTGATAATAACAGATGAATTTCATCTATTCCAGTTCTGGAGACACAGTAGAGAGGTAAGAGATCTTCAGGAAAAATATCAAATTAATCATGTAATAATCATTCATTTGAGTGAAGAGTTTACTATTTATAGTAATATTTATTAAAGACAAGATTAATGAAGTTCCAATGTCTAGCATGTTATAAAGGTGAGCATTAATGATATATTGAAAGCAACTATTCATGATGTGCTTAAATGAAACAATGCTAAACCAAAAATTATTAAATATTAATTGGTTATCACTATTAATAATATTATTAACCTAATGAATTAGAACTCGAACACCTAAGTGATCACACATATAAGTTTAATAAACACAAATAATAAACCTATATTTGTGCAACAACATAAATTAATATAAGATATGTTTCATGTAATTGATAATGATGATTTGTGCACTCTACAAGTTATAAAGTTCTTCAAGACATTACAAAACAAACATCACAAATGGTATGAAAGAGTGTGCAAATAGAAAATTAACATAATATAATGGGTAATCACAAAAGAGCAGCTTAATATGCTAATTAAAAGAAGATATCAATTTTACATTAAATTTACATTATTATGCTATGACAAATAATACTTTAGAGCTATAGGAAATGTTGCAGGAGTTATCAGATGAAAGTAGGAAAGTAAGACTAAAGATAAATGTTAAAAAGACTAAAGTAATGTTTAATAGATTTTCTCAAAATATGAAAATAAAGATTGATTACGATGAGTTAGAAGAAGTTAACTGTTACAAATATATTTGTCTGATTATTAATACAGATAGAAATATAATGGATGAAATTAATCATAGAATTAAACTTGGTTGAAGTGCTTTTGGTAGAAATAACTTGATACTAAAAGAAAATATGCCTATGTATTTGAAAAGGAAGGTTTTTAATAAATGTGTTTTGTCAGTTCTTACTTATGGATCTGAGACTTGGACACTTAATAGAAGAGCAACAATAGACTTCAGACCACTCAAAGAAGTATGGAGAGATGCATGTTGGGAGTAACAAAAAGGGGTCGAAAATGCAATGTATGGGTAAGAGAACAAACAGGTGTTACTGACCTCATTGAAAAAATTAAAATATTGAAGTGGAGGTGGGCTGGACATATTGTTAAAAGAGATGATAACAGATGGACAATTGAAATTTTAAACTGGAGTCCAAGAAATTGTAAAAGACCCAGAAAGAGACCACATGTGAGATGGATGAATGAAATATGAAAGTGTGCAGGGGTGATGTGGAGAAGAGAAGCTAAAGATAGGAAAAGATGGATTGAACTTGGAGAGACCTTCATCTTGCTGTGCATTGATATGTTTGATGATGATGATGCTATGACAGACAAGGCATGGAATTAATGACGAGTGAAATACATATACATGAAGTGCAACCATGTATGTACAAAGTTACCAATACAGGGCATAAGTAATGCAAGAAATATTTAAGCTTTCTGTGATTACAATCATATATTATGTCATATCATTTGAAATAAATAAATATTTATTTATATATGTAAGTTAACAAATTTGACTTGACAGGAATAAGTAATACGTTATTTATTAGCATATTCAATTATTGTTTAAATGACAGGGCAGATAGCTTAAATAAGCTTTACTATGACATTTCTAAATAATTGTAATAATAATAAAGACATAATGGTTTACAGAGATCACAGCATTATGACTTATAGATACATTATGGGAAATCTAAAATAATGAGTTTGTGATGCTGACTAAAGTGATAGCATCAAAGGTTGAATCTGCTTTTGGACCAATCATCTTCATCATTTATTAACAAAGACAGGAACCTGCCTGAACCTGTGACAGGGAATTTTTAGAGAAATGGTTGGTAAGGAGTGTTATGGTCCAGATTTTCCAATGTTATCCCATGCAGAGGCTCTCTACAACTTGATATTGTCCTGGAGTTGGGTGTTTCCAAATCCCCATTATGGAATAAGTCATGAGAAAAATAATCTGAGACCTTCATATATGAGTTATGTTAAAGAAATAATATGAAACAATGCTAAAATAAAATTCAGGTCTTTAATGACACTGACATGTTAACTAAAGCCCAAATAAACTAATAATATCTAGCTTAATGACATGATGAAAACTAACCCATTTATAAAGGTAGGCACAACCCAAAAGAAAAAATTAGAATGCTGAAATATAAAAATGGAAATTATTGGTCTCTTTATTAAGCAAACCTAACTATACTTAATAAGTAAAAAAAATTACATAGCTAAATTACAACGCTTGATGGCATGATGACCAATTAATTGATTATTTAAAAAAAGGTAAGGTCATTAAATTTACTCTAAAGAATGTAACATATAGTTAAGTCAATAGCTTTAAGCATGATAAGAAATTGATATCATAAAATATGACAACTTTATAGTCTGCCATTAAGCACATATAACCATTAAATAACAATATTCAATTGAGCGAACCTTCATTTCGTAAGAAAACTTACATTTAAGTATTCAAATATCCCATAATCTTGGGATGGAGAATCAGAATAATATAGGTTCACTAGATTGAGTTATTAGCATATTAAAATTAAATTTAATCACAATACATAGTTAAAATAAAATAAAAGTTATGTTTGCCACATTAAAATAGTAAAGATAGAAGTAGAGCATGAAACCTAAGAGATACAGTTAGAGATTCAGACAATCTGTGCATTTATTGTTTACAGACAGAGAGAGTCATTGTAAAATTAAATACAACTATTATAATTGGCATTACATTACCAATTATTAGATAGGCAGATGGTTACATTACAGCTATAAACACAATTACATTTAAATGAAATAAGATTAAGAGTTAATTTTTAGTGGTATAAACAGTATTACCTTCCAACAACTTGACAGCATGGCCGGTTGATAAATATAAAAATAATCATGGAATGCACAGAGTTCAGGTAAAATAATGGTTAGCATCTTTTAATACTTAAGTCATGGTTTAGTCAAGGCAGTTCTTAAGTGATGATGGCATGGCAGCATAGCAGTATGGAGATGATCTTGGAAAGATCAGGAATGCAAGATTCTTCCCTCTACTCAGCAGTCATTTTAACAAAAATTCAGGTGATGTAGGTTTGTTTAGTAATGCTTCTTTTTAAACCCAAGTTCCTCCCTTTTAGTTTGAATTTGGCTGTATTTATATGCTAAACATCTTTCAATAATGTTCTGTTAAGTCACTGCTTGGGGTGATCTGACATGCATTACCTTGCATGACTTCATTTACCCTTTTGTTTAAAGTTACTTTTAAAATATGAAAAGAAGATAAATTCTGGAGAGTATTGTTCTATTAGATTTTTATATTGGAAATTGATTCAAAATATATAATTTCCATAAAATTTTAAGATGAGTAAAACCAATTAATTTAGTAATGAATTTTTAAATTAAATAAGGTATGTTCCTTTATTTCTTAAATCTACAGTTATGTTAATTTCTCTCTATAATCTTTTCTGGTGTTGCATGAGCTTTAAAAATACACATTATTATATAAATAAATAAATTATATACAGAGTTAATAACTTAATAAACCCATTAATATTATTGTATATATATATTTCTCTATCTGTAATACATACACACATACATGACTATTTTAGGGCTAGGGAAATTTTAAGATTTCCAAATTTAAAATATAATTAAATCAATACTATACAACTATTTTAATATAACTGTTTAAAACTTTAAGGGGGAAGCAATGGTGTGTATATGTGAATTTACACTCTCTAATAACTGAACAAGTACAGAGCTGGGTTCAAACCTCAATTGAAACTTACATATATCACCAGACAATGAAGCAAATATGTACCGCAGACCTTCCACTTCAATGTATAGCACTGGTACATTATAATGCTCATAAAATACAGCAATTTAAAGGGATTTTTCATCCAATGATGCATGATTTTTTAAAAGTAGTGATGTTATGTTATTCAACAAATAGTTAAAAATTGGTGTTCAATTTATAATAAATATAATATATATATATATATATATATGAAAAACAAAAACAAGTTTTATATACGTAAACTTGCTATCGCTTGTATTTATGATCAATAGATGGAGCTTTACCAAGACCTCCAAACAAGCGTATTTTGGTTTACATAAAGGTCAGAGTCTGAATTCACTGTCCCTTTTATTGTCTCCACCCTAAGATCAGCTGATTGCAAGCTGATTTGCTATCATCAGTGAAAGATAGGAGTTAGAAACTAGACCTAAACACTAACTCAAAGCGTTTAAGCAACAAGTTTCTATCAGTTTGCAAGCATGAATCTTTTGGACACATAAATGTCTTCAAACTCAGCTTATCAAGCCAGATAGTTATATGGGTCTGATATCAGTTCAGTTTCACCACATAGTCAAAGCTTCTGCAATATATATCATTGCAAGAAACTTCAAAGGTACATTTATGAAAAACAAAAACAAGTTTTATAAATACAAGCGATAGCAAGTTTACATGCTAAAGGAATACTTAAAAATAATCTAATTTTATTAGTAAATCTGCACAGTTTATAATATAGTTTGAAAAGGAAGTCAAAGCATATCTACGACTTAAGCAATATGTATAATATGCTTTATAACTCACCCTTGCATTTATTAACTAATTATTTATTGACTTGCAAATCTAATTATAATAACAACAATAATAATAAGCTAAATATCATAGCTTAATAAAAATATTTAGGTTTTAGAACAGAGATTTGAGTGTGTGTGCTAAAAAGCAAACTTACTTAATTTGGAGAGAGCATCCAATCATCTCTCACCCTCAAACTTTATTCATAAAAGCAATCTCCATTCTGAACTGGGAATAGCATAATTATAAAATAACATATATAAAACAAATTATGAAGACATTACCACAGATTAGAAAGATAGAATAATAACTGAATAAGTTATTATTAACAAGCATTTAGAGTTTATATTTCAAATTAATATATAGACAAGTTTACAGGTATTATTTTTAAAAGTTGAATTATAATTTACAGATTGAAATTAGCTTTTAGTGTATGAAACATTATTACAATTTAAGAGTTTATGCATGATTATTTTTAGCTAGCTTAAGAATTTTTAGAGATTCATTTATAAATTTACAGTTATTTTTAATGAGCTCTGGAAAATTGTTACCTCATCTTCTCTGTTGAGGCTCCTGTAGTTCATCACCATCATCTTTGGCTGGGCTGATCCATTTCTGATGTTTTCTACTTAGCAAGCTAGGGGGCTTGAACTCCAGCTTGAGCATTGAACATTCTCTATGAATGGAGAAAGGCAGTGGTTGCAATTACCCAACAGTTTGCATGGTAAAATTTTAATGAGTGAACCCCCTTAGCAAAGTTTAAAGTTATTTATACTAGAAAAATCTGTAATTTGAGTGACTTGTTTACGAGTTTTCTCAAGTTTTCTAGGTAATTAAAAGTGCATGAAATGAAAACTTTGGGCATTTTTTTTGACTAGAACCATAATGGTCAACAGGTCACTCTATGTTCTAAGATTTTATTTTAAAAGACATCAAAATTTTGACTACAAGTTTGATTAATTACTTGCAGATGGTTTTCTAAGAATTACAAACTTTTATAACAACAGATAACTTTTTTTAAAAAGGATTTAAGTTTGTAAACATTTTAGTATATATGTGTATGTGACTACCCTGGAATAAAAATTTATATATGAAAGCCTTTAAATAAATAGTTTTAAACCAAAAATAATATAAATTTAAATTAATTTAATGAGATGTAATGCTTTTAAATCTATTGCATTATGGCTTCTTTTGCATATATATGCAGATAAATACACATATATAACAATGTCCATGCACTTAATTAAGATTATATAATTTTATTAAATATTAAATTTATAAAGGTGTATGCATTTTATGCATACAAATATTAATGTGACTTTTGGATGTGTGCACCTATAAAGTTACATGTACATACACATAAATATATGCTACTACAATTAAAAATAAATCCCCAAAAATGATATATGTGGACTGGGATGAGTTTGAATTAGAAAAAAGATACTACTATGGAACATAGTAGGTGAAACAGAATGATAGACAAAGAATACTGTTTCATATATATATATATATATATATATATATATATATATATATATATATATATATATATATATATATATATATATATATATATATATATATAAACTTTAAACTTTCAAAATACATGACATTATGTAATAAAACTCAAGTCAATGTTGTGCACTAACCTATATGTTATTACTAATAGGCGAATATATTTTAAAAAATGTAAGGTTTGAGTTTTTCTAAAGTTTTTCAACACTTAAAATAGATATTACAAATTGACCAAAATATAATTATAAATTTAATCAAAGAATGTAAAAATTGCAATCAGTTTTGTCTATCCTTTTTAAAGATCATATAGAAATATTCTATATACATACACAATAGAGAAAAATGATAAATTGAACATAGTAATTTAATTCAATCATATAATTAAACTTTTTTAAATATTTCATATAATAAAATATATGTTATATTGACAATAGACTATAAAAATAATTAAAAAAAAACTAATCTATAAGAATATCAAACCTTTTTATATTTAAATTAAAAAAAAAGCAAAATCCAAACAATACTTCAAGGTAGTTTTTTTAAATAACCTTGATAAAAATAACCTTGACAATGTTTCTATCTTCTATTTGCTTCATGCAATATTTTTTTGTTGTTTGTAATTTAATAAAGTGTACTGATTATAAAATAATGTTTATCAATGAAGAAAAAACAATAGTTATTTTTTTTTACCACAAGCGATGTAATTAACATAAATTAAATTTTATAATATTTATAATTAGAATATTTTTAATAATAATAGAACTACATGCAAATATTAAATAATAAATTAGGTAAATTTGAATTTTTTTTAGCAGAGAAGAAAAATCACCAATATAAATAGATACACATGTTATATATAATTAGATTTTAGTAAGGATTAAATGTCAGTCAAATTTTATTAAGGATTTATTATATTTAAATTTTCAAGACAACAGATGTTCTTATATTATATAAATAAATTAACTTGAATATTTTATAATAAAAAATAGCTTGCATTTTTAAGTTTTATAACACAAAAAAATACAAATACAATGCAAGAAAAAATGTGAAAACTTATTCCTTGCTGTATAACATTGACCTCTATTTAAAAAATCAAATGGTATTTGCACAGCACAAATAACATTATTAAAATTACTATGGCATCATCTTTATTAAGAGACCCTCTAAGAGGATTTACCTATTACAAAACAACAAGCAATGACAATTGTAAATAAAAGTTATTATCCAACTAACATTTTTCTTGGATAAATATGTTATTAACATTTAGATATTCATTTTACAATGGCTTCATTTGTTTATATACATATGCTATGAAAACAAATTTTAAAATAATTATTAGTTTCATGTTTAATAAAATATTATAGATTGACATTTCAATTAAAGTAAAGCAAATAATACTACAGTTCATAAAATATATTGGTGAAATATTAACTTCTATATCGCACTTCAGAAAGTATTGATGGATGTCTTACAATTTTGAACAACTTGAGTTGCTTATACAGACCAACATGCACTAAATATGGTTTTTATTAGGCAATAAAAAGAACTCAAATTTAAGACAATTAAAATAAATAGTTATTGTATGTCAACATCCTTATTGATTCATTTTCTCATAGAAAATGCTGGTAAGAATGGTAGTCTATTTATTCAAATTCAAAGCTATCTATCATATACAGGGCCAATCACAAATACATAAATTTTCTGAAATCTGTAAAATATTATGTATATTTATGCAATATTATTATTATTATTATTATTATTATTATTATTATTATTATTATTATTATTGTTATTATTATTATTATTATTATTATTATTATTATTATTATTATTATTATTATTATTATTATTATTAAATAATTCAAATGATTTTGGATTTGGAGAGGACTTTTTTTTTCTAGCAGTGGTAGTTTTTGAAATATATAGACTACATTACTTGACATTTGTCAATAAATTTTGTTTTGTTAGTTGAACTTTTTTATATATAATTATTATACTTATGTAGACTTATGAAAAGTATTTATTTTTTTTTATTTTTTATTTTTTATAAATACTTGAGAAGAAAGATGTGATATTGATATTTTTAATGCAAATCCTATTGGTTGTAAAATATTTCTTCTTATTTTTAAGACTATCGAAGAACTGAGATTTAACTAAATATGCTCTTAAATATGTTTCTATATCTTTCTCTTACTATCTCTTTCTTTCCATCTTTTCTTTTGATATTTTTGTATAAAAAGTATTTATCAAATGCAAGGGCATAGTTATATGTTTTTACTACTTTTATTATAATATATTTATGTTTGATTAAAATAAATATTATTTAAAACAATATGACTGTATATTTGATCATATAAATAAATTTCAACTTCATTGATATCATCATAATAATAAACAAATGATTTATTGTTTGGCAGTTATAAATAGTTTGAGTATAAAAACTATACAACAGAGTAATGATTCATGAATCTTTATCTTCAACATATTACTTTATCAATGGACAAAATCATGCAGGAATTTAGCAAATCAAGCTTTATTAAATATGAATATATGATACTGATACTGTTGAAACAAGGAGAATTCTACATCAAAACTTTTTATTTTCAAATGTGTTAAGCTTTGGAAGGTATTGAATAAGGTTACTTACTGCCTTATATATTTCTATATTCACATATAACAACAGATTTATGAGGGAATCAGTTATATAAAATATTATTTTGATTCAAAATAATAATACAAAAAATGGTATGTATATATATATATATATATCTGTATGTTTGTTCATGAGGCTATCGTATGATCCATGTTTGTTCACAAGGCTGCCACATGTCAAATTCACAACCAGTTAAAAAAACCATTATGTTTATGTGAAGGAAGTAATTTCAACCATAAACTAAAAATACTTGGGAAAAAAATCAGTGTATGTTCTTTTAAATAAAGAGGTATAGTATTTAAATCATGAAGAAAATGTGATTACAGCACATAAATTCTTACTTGAAATGTGATATTTGGAGAGGGAAAAGATAGATACTATATTATCATATTTACATTTAGTTTTTCTTAGCTTATAATTGAAGTTGAAATGATGGTTTTTTAGGCTGGTGTATAATCCTCACATTTATTTATATAATATTAAATTCTTTTGTTTAATATACATTAAATTTGTAAAAAAATTGTTAAAGCAACCAATTAAAAAGAAACACAGCTTGTTTAATTCAGGTATATTTGGTTATAAAATAAAACCTGAATAAAATTTAAGTCTTTTAATTATATTATACCTAAAGAGAGTTAAAGGCAAAATGTTAAAACAAATATTGCATCCACAATACTATCTTCAAACCCTATATATTAATATTTATATTTGAAATATTAAATAAAATAGTATTAAAGCCAAGTGAGAACATATTTACTAATACTTATTAATCTATTGAGATAAGTATTAAAAACCAAACATCTGAATTATTAATTTTGTTATGTAGCAATCTTTAAATTAGTATATATTTTTATTCTTCAAAAAAACTTAAAAATTCAAATAATATTATTTTTTCTCCTTTTATGTTATTTAGGATAACTGTAAAGGATCTCAAAATTAAGTCTTTAATAATCAAATTAGTAAATAAATAAATAAAAATATGTGTTGTGTTATTTAAACTGAGTTGATGTTTTTTTCTTGGGGTGCTCACATGACACATGATTTCCAGAAAAAATAATCATATGCAGCAACGACCTCCATGTTTTTAATACAGAAAATATATTCAAAACTTGATCACTATTTAATCATTATTTTATATGTTCTTTGTAAATTTCTTTTTTAAACATTTCCTTTTTTTTTTTAAAAAAAAAAAAGTAGGTATTAAATCTGGCTATAAACTGTCAAATAAAAAAAAAATATCTAAAACCCATGTCGTGAAGGTTAAATTTAAACGTGGAATATAAATTTTAAAAAAGTTTTATTTATTTAAATTACAGTGCTGGATTAGTTGAAAAATGTTTGTCCTATTTTAATTCGCATTTGGTTAAATTACTTTTGTACTTAAGATAGATAAGTAAGGATTTTAGTATGTAAAAAAATTGTAAAATATAATAAATTGAAAAAGATTTAGGAAATTATTTTAAAATTTTATTATCCCATTAAATAAATATAAAATAAATGATATATATATATATAAATTGCAATAAAATTGTTTTAATTTTAAATTTAATTAACTGATAGATAATGAAAACGTATAATTAGAACATAAAAATAAATATGTATTTTGTTTAGTGTAAATATTTTACATGAAGAATTAAGAATAATTCAATATATTCGGTTTTAAATCTAATAAACATTTCTAATATACAGTATATAACAATTTTAAGGAATATTAAAATCAAAATTTAATATAATAATTAAATGAAAATACAAAACAAATAATATAAATATATTATTTGAAAATAAAAATAATGTTTAAATAATTAAAAAAATTAAATGATAAACAATTTTAATAAAAATATTTTAAAAACGCATTATATTTATTTGAGAATAATAAAATTTGAATAATATATTGCAGACAAACAAATTAAATTATTTTCACATAGTTTATTGCTTTAAACAGTTATAGTTATTAATCAATATATGTTTGCTGTGTATTAATATCTCAACTAAGAATATAACTGCATTCATAACTTAAAACAAGATGCTCTGTATTCTGGGATTTATAGTAAATTTGGACAATGATCTTTAATTACTCAAGTTTAATAAAAATAGTTACTAAAAATATAATTATTTTTGTTTATATCATTCAGTAATATAAAGAATCAAGTAATAATTAATTTTAAATCATTTTAAATATTATTTTGTAATCTTGGGTCTGTTTGTATTTTAAACATTATAGACTATTATTGTCAATTTGATAATAATACTTTTTTCAGTCATTTTTAGAACATTTAGATTATCAATTAAACAATATATATATATATATATATATATTACAAAGAAATACTAAGCTTGTATTGCAAATGTTATATAATGAGCATACCAATAGCTCTTAACAAGCTTTTCAGAACACCTCTATCCCAGACTGGTCTGGGTTAGAGAAAAGTTCTGAAAGGTTTGTTAAGAGCTATCAGCATGCTAATTATATAAGATATATATATATATATATATATATCTATATATAATTAGCATATATATATATATATATATATATATATATATATATATATATATATCAACCCTTAAGCTATCAATAATCTCAATATGTTGTCTTAGTATATATATATATTTACTAGAGGGAGTTTACCATTAGCGCCTATCAAGGTTTAATTTATATGTGTTGAAAGAGAAATAATTCAAAATCTCTATCATAATGTCCTTATCCCAAGACCAATGGGTGTCATTCTTATGGCTCACCTCAATGAGGAGCCAGAACTTAATACACTAGATTTAAAATACCAACCGAAAAGTCAGCACTTATCTAATATGTTGCTATCAAATTGAAAACCTGAATTTTTATGCACATAAATGTCTTCAAATACAGTCTTACAAACTATATAGCTATATAAATCTGAACTCTGTTCAGTTTCACCATATATTAATAGCATCAGACATATAACATTGCAAAAGCCTTCATCAAAATTAATAGTGTGGCCTCTATCTTTTTATGGTTATTTAAAGTAGAACTAAGATAGTTATTTCTAACCCTATTTTTATATACCTTTATTCTTTCATTTAAGCTCAAACTACTTTGACATAGGTGAATTCAAACCCATATAGCTATCTGGTTTGTAAGGCTGGATTTGAAAACACTTATGTGTCTGATAAATTCATGCCTTTAAATTGATAGAAACATGTTTCATAAGTTCTGATTTTTGAATTAGTATTTTAGATCTAGTTTCTAGAATCCCAGTGCTTCACTGAGGTGGGCCACAAACTTGAAACCAATTGGTCTGGAGATAAAAACCCGATAGAGATTTTGAATATTTTCTTTTTCAGCACTTATAAAATAAAAGCTTGATTAGAGCTATTGGTAAGCTCCATATATATATATATATACGTATGTGTGTATTCTGACAAAAACAAGGGATAATATATATTACTGACATATATATATTTTCTTACAAAAACAAGGTCAGAGTAGTTTGAATTTAAATAAAAAAATAAAGGTACATAAAAGAGTTATGCTTTATATATATGCATAAAAAATACAGACCACACTATTAATTTTGATGAATTTAAGGTTGTCTTCTTTGAGAGAAATGAAATAAAAAGTAGAATTAAAAAATCTTTATTATTAAAAATTTATGATTCTGAAGCAATTAACTTATTTAAAAGTTCATTTAATATTAAGGGTGTATGGGAGGTAAGTGGAATTGTGGGTAATGTTTAGTTTAAATATGTTTTTATTTTGTAGTTCTTTACACATGAGAAGTCTGCTTGCAGCTGTGAAACAATTTGTTGTCTTTTATGATTTGTTTTTTGGCTAATCTGGTTGAGTTTTGAATTTTAAATAACTTTGATTATTTATTGACTAGTTTAGCTTTAGGTTTTTAATATATATATATATATATATATATATATATATATATATATATATATATATATATATATATATATATATATATATATATATATATATATATATATATATATATATATAGTCTAGTTTTTGTAGTTCTTTACACTTGAGAAGTCTGCTGGTAGCAATGAAACCTTAGGTTGTGTTTTGATATTATTTTTATGCTGGGTCTGGTTTAATTTTGGATTTGGGGTAGTTTTGACTTATATATATATATATATATATATATATATATATATATATATATCCTCATCATCATCATCATTGTCAACCATTATCAATCCACTGCAGGATGAGTGTCTCTCCAAGTTCAATCCATCTCCAATTTCTAACCTCTATTTTGCAAATTATCCCTGCATACTTACTTATTTTATACATCCATGTCATATGTGGTCTCTTTCTGGGTCTTTTACAAACACTCAGAATCCAGTTTATGATTTTAATTGAGCATCTATTATCATCTCTTCTAGCAATATGTTCAGCCAAACTCTACTCCAGTCTTTGGAATTCTTTTAATGATGTCAATAATACCTGTTTGTTCTCTTACCCTTATATTGTTTGTTTGATCTTCAAATCTAGCCAAACAAACTAGATAGCTATATGGGACTGAATTTAATTCAGTTTTACCATATAGTAAAAGCCTGTGCAATCTATATCATTGCAAAAGCCTACAAGGGTGTATTTATGATAAACAAAACAAGTTATACATTTCATAACTTGCTATAGCTTGCATTTTATTTTACTAGATGGAGCTTTACCAATAGCCCACTATCAAGCTATAGCAAGTTATGAAATGTATAACTTGTTTTGTTTATCACAAATACACCATTGAAGGTTTTTGCAATGATAAAGATTGCAGAAGCTTTTACTATATGGTGAAACTGAACTGAATTCAGTCCCATATCGCTATCTAGTTTGTTTGGCTAGATTTGAAGATATTTACATATCTGAAAAATTTGTGCTTTCAAACTGATAGAAATAAGTTTCATAAATGTTGTTTAGTAAAGGTGGAGTTTAGATCTAGTTTCTGTGTCTTCCAACCCTTTACTTATGTGAGCCAATTAGCTCGAAACAATGGTTTAAAGGTTGGAGACAATTTGAAAGAGATATTTAATTCTATTCTCTCAGTGTTTATGTGAACTAAGCTTGATAGTGGGCTATTAGTAAAGCTCCATCTAATAACATAAAATGCAAGCTATAGCAAGTTATGAAATGTATAACTTGTTTTGTTTATCATATATATATATATATATATATATATATGATAAACAATATATATATATATATATATATATATATATATATATATCAACTCAAATTTGTACATATAATATTTCATTTTTTATAATAAAGAGAATAAATAAAGTTACAATTATATATTCCAACAATTATTCTTTCAAGAATTTTTTGAACAGGTGACTTCTAGTCACACATAAATGGTTATCAAAGACTCAACGTTTTGGATAATCATGAATTCATAAGCATGCTTGGCAAAGGTAATAAAATTGATGGGCACAAAAGTTATTTACATATTACTTTTATTGATTTAATCAAACCATTTGATTCATTTGCAATACAGTGATGTTAATGCTAATTTTTCCAGTATGAAAGATAATCCATAATGTTTAGGATGAAATTTTTAATGATTTTGATTTGGTAATTATTGTTCTTAATACCTAAGTTGTTTTAATGAATTAATGATGCAAAAAATATTCTCAGTAATTTTTATTTTGGATTGTTATCAGTTTGTAAAGGTAAACTAATTTAAATATTTTAGTAATTTTATAAATAGAAAGGTGAACTTATATGTTAAGGTGCAGCACAGACCCCAATGTGCTGCTGCTTTTAATAACCTAATTTTATAATGGGAAAATAACTATTGCAACTGAATTATTTGCTTATAGATATGTTACTTTATCTTATTGCATGGAAGTGAGATTTGAATATTTATCAATGCAACAAAAAGATATTGGAAAATATTTATTGAAGGATATTACATAGAAATTTTAAAATATAATGGTAAAAGCATAAGCCAAACCATTGTGTTTCTTAACTTTCTGGTTATGTTCTTATAAATTTCACTTTTGTAAAAATACATCCTTTGTTGAATCTGACATATAAAACAAATGAGTATACAAAATTTTCCCTATAGAACTGTTTTAAAATGAACATGAGCATTGTTTTCATGAACAAGTAGGTCGTGTTTATGTTAAAAGAATTATATCATTCTAAAGAATTTCACTATTGTTTGTTTTTATTAAGAAAATATGTCAGATATTAGAATGTATTAGACAACTATATTCCACCTTAATTTTGAAGTATTAAATCACTAAACATCACATGATCATTGTTTCTTATGCTTTCTCATAACTGTTATTAAACAGGCAAAATTCTTCATACAGTAGTTAAGTAGAGATAAAAGGTGGCTGCTGGAGGGTTGCATTAGATCCTAAGATCTAAGTGCATTGCTCTCAGACCAAAATCTCCTCACTGATGAAAGCCACAAGCCAGAAACTAGTCTGGGGATATTGGATGAGTAGACAATAGTTGGGGATTTTATGCACAAGCCTTCTGGCATTCATTGATTACTCTGGCTTACACTGAGTGACACTATTGCATTTAGAGTTTTGCCTGTTTAATTTTGAAGTATTTTAGAAAGAAAGATTTTCCCCCAGGAAAAGTTAAAAGATCACAAAATATCAAATAAACAAAATCATGAAGAACACAAATTGATTTGTATAATCATCTCAAAACTCATTTTAAAGTATTTTTTATCTTTCTGTTTGGAGTTAGAATAGGTATATCCATATCACAGTAGCTTCTACTTCTAATTTAGAGTTAGGAAGTTTAGTAGAATGATCTCCACCATTTTCAATTTTAAAAATGACCAAAAACATTGTCTGATACATCTAAGTGATAAAAAAGTATACGAAAATGCAAAAAATTTAGTACTTGGGTCATGTGACTAATTTGAAAAAAGGCTGAACCATGAAATATTTACAACTCAGGTCACATGACTATAATACCAATTAAAAGCAACACACATAGAAATCTGGTCAAGCAAAACCTTACAAAAGAAAAACATCATCTGACACATCTTGAAATTCAAAATGAGCCGAGTTGTAAATATTTTACATTTTGTCTTTTTTTTTCAAATTAGTCATGTGACCCTAAATTTTTTGCAATTTCACATACTTTTTTATCACTTATATGTGTCAGACAATTTTTTGGTCATTTTTGAAATTCAAAGTGGCAGAGATTGCGTACTAAAATAGCACCATAAGTTCTTTCTTAATTTAATAATACTTTCAGATATTATTTTAATATCAAGTTTTTTTTTTGGTTTTTAGCATCATTAAAGAATCAACAATTACATGCTTGTAACTTTCACATGTAAAGCAACGTTGTTGTTTTTTATCAAGTTTTCTGGTAAAATTTGAGACAATGTGAACCCTATATTAAAAAAAGGCATTTTCCCCCAAACAATTTATATTTTATTTCATTTACAATTAATTAGTTTGATAGAGATAATTTATTTATTTTATCCAAAAATATTCTCATATTCAATAACGGGACTATAAGAAATTTTTCAGAATTGTAAATTACAAAACTTTCAAATATACTGTTGTATATTCATCAATTATTTTTTTACAATTTGTTATATATATATACATATATATATATATATATATATATATATATATATATATATATATATATATATATATATATATATATATATATATATATATATATATATATATATATATATATTGAATAATGAAATTTTTTACATTACAGTCAAATAACGTTTGAGAAATTATAGATTTCTTTGAATATTTTATAGCTATTATTTATTTTTATAAATGATTTTACGTGAAAAGATACTCTAAATTAAACTATTTCTATTTTCTATTCTTATGCAAAAAATTCGTTATATATTTGTCATTTATTCATTAATATTTATTGTTTCTGCATTATGACAGACACTACAAAGATTTGATATGTTGGACTAATTTCATCATTTATGAGTGAATGTTGAATGTATAGAAAATTTTAAACTTTATTTAAACTTTCCAAATACAAACAAGTTGTTAGTAATAACACACAAATAGACAATACAGGTTAGAAATTACACAATGTTTCAAGTAGTATTATTCTTCACTCTTCTTCAGGTGTTTCTGGCCCCTGTGCACAGTGACAATATTCGTTTAGAAGTTGAACTTGCACCTTTAGATTCTTGAATATTGATTTTAAGGCAAACACACTACCAACTGAGCATTTGCCTTAAATTCAATATTCAAGAATCTAAAGGCACGAGTTCAACTTCTAAGTGAATATTGTCACTGTGCATATAGGCCAGAAACACCTGAAAAAGAGTGAAGAATACTACTCGAAACATTGTGTAATTTCTAACCTTTATTGTCTATTTGTGTGTTATTACTAACAAGTTGTTAGTATTTGGAAAGTTTAAATAAAGTTTAAAATTTTCTATACATTCAACATTCACTCATAAATGATGGAAATAGTCCAATATATCACATCTTATAATATACCATCATTACAAACCTTCAGACTAATTAAGATTTAATTATTATTTGTAACAATGAATTCCAGAATTATTCAGGTAATGAAAATGATATTAAAATGTTAGGCAGAAACTGAGAATTCTGAATTAAAATTAATCCGGCTCAATTTAAAGTTTTGCAGTAGATATAAAGAATAAATTTTGAGTAAGTTTATAAACACAAAATCATTTCTAAAATATAAAACATCTAAATTTGTAAAAACGTAATTAGACTCTCATGTAGATTAGTGAAAAGTAAAATTACTATAACTAACATAAATATCAGATGATTTTTTTAAAAAAGGAAAGGTTTAATTCTGTTTTAATCACTCAATATTATATACCCCAAAACATCCATAGATTTTTTTTTACTGACATTCCCAATAAACATCTTAAGATTAAAAAAACAGATTAAATATGAAAGAATGGTGGACAAATGCTTCACATTTTTTATTAATTTATTTAATTATAAGCCTGATATCTTCAGATTAACTCTCTTCATTCAACTTCTGAGATATCAACTGGGGGACTAAAAATATATAATCTATAAACAGGTAACTTTTGGATTAATAGAAAGTTTGTAATACTATAAATATAATATAATTTTATACATATAAAAATATGAATGTTCTGTACTGATGAAATCTGAAAAATTTGAAAAGTAAATTTGGAAAAACTCAATTTAAAAATTGCAAAAATAAATTTAAAAACAAATACATCTCATATCTTTTCATTAAATATGAGTAATTTCTCAACATATACATGTATGCATTCATAATGATACCATTTTTATTTTAATCTTTATATTAAAAATCTTAGTGCACTTTTGATAATGAGCACCATAGTCTTACATATACTAAACAATTTCATATACAAATGAATGTTAATTAATGCTATGAGTATTCATTTGAAAATTTGAGTAACAAAACTAAACACAATAGTTTAAAGTGTAAATAAAAATTTAGCTAGAATACAATAATTAAATTAAATGTTTCTGACAACATAAATTATTCCTAATTTGACACCAAAGTCGTTGGAAGCCATTAATTGAATTTTAAAAATCACTGAAATACATTATTATTTAACATAATTTAATTTTCACAAACAAAAATAAGAATATAAATTTGTTTTGTTGAACAAATTCACCCAAATAAAAAAATGTTTGGATAGAAAAATATTAACAAAACATAAAGCTAAGGCTTTTAAGATAAAAAAATCACCAATTAATACTTTTATATCTTAATACACCTGGGTTTTGTTTTACATGGATTATTTTAATGTGATTTTGAATATATGTGATTCATGTTTCTTCTTATTAAGTATCTACATACTCTCATGGCTAACAATAATATATAATATATTATATCTTAAGTTTTAATTCAATCACTCATTAAATTAATCTGTTAAATAATTACTGATAAACTTTGATTCCTATTATTTCTGATAATTAAGATTGGCAATAATCATAAGAATAACTTTACAATAAGGAGATCTCAGGATAATCATTGATTTATTAATTCTTCATTCTACCTATGGAATTTCAAGAGGGATTTTAAAGATTTCCATGGGTAGTGCACAATTTAAAAAAGGCTTATAGTTTAAATATGTAATCAAGCTATATATTTATGTTCTTTAATACTTATTATTAAAATAATATTATTAACTAAACTGTAATTACACTAATACTTTCAGTAATAACTAATATATAGTTTAATTTCATATTAATAAGTACACCTTAATAATTGGCAATGTCATCAATGACCTATGGGATCAAGGCAGCATATAGCTAGTAAAAATGTCTATTAAGAGACTTGTGCTTATTAAACTGTTAGATTCCTCTAAACTGAATTGATTTCTCATTTTAATTTCAACTGTACATTTTGAGTTTGTGTGATGTGGTGACATGAGCCCAGAAAAGAAATGCAACATTTAGAACTTGAGTAATCTTGCAAAACAATAATTTTAATAACATTAATTACAAATAATTACAATAAACATTCTTATTGACAAGTAATTTAAAATAACAGTTATAACAAAGTTGTATACAAACACATCATGATAATAATAAAACAATGGAAAATTAATATTCGGATTATTTATAATGAAACAAAATTAATACTCTTCCATAGCATGTTGGGATCTTTACCTCTATGTTTATGCTTATATATCATACATCCAGTATTTTTATTAAACAATCATTTTTTTCTTATTTTTATTTTTTTTAATTCATGGTCTTTTATTTCAAACTTCCAAATTAATATTTATAATAAGGTTGTATACTTTGTGATAAAGTTACAATATAAAACAATTGAGAAAAGATTGTTATAACTCTGGATATTTAGAAGAAAAACAAAATTAATATCTTGATATTCTCCATAAGAAAATATCGTTTTTGGTTTATCAGTTAGTACATGTAAACACACCTTGCACCCCTTAATCACATATAAAATACATAATACATGTAAACACACCTTGCACCCCTTAATCACATATATGTAGTGTTAAATACATTATTATGTATTTTATTTTAGAATATTGATCATATTTGTTCTTTTTAATCACTAATAATATTTAATAAAAAACAACCTAACTTTTAAATAACTAATGATATAAACAATTGAATTAATCAACATATTAATTCCCACTGTCAGTTGATTTAGTTCTTCCCCCTATTGTACTAACAACTCATAGATTAAACATGTAAATATAAACATTATGAACAAGTTCATTTTTAAACTACCTGTTCATTTCAAAATTCGCAAGGCATTTGCTTTATTGCAACAGTAGTAATTCCTTTATTTTTTGTTTAGTAATAGATTATATATGGCTTGCCTTATCCAAGATGACAAATATTTCCATCTATACTATATCGCATGCTTACGATTTCTATCAAATATATATATATATATCATTCGATATTTTTCTGTTAAAACTCTATAGAAAATAACACTCCCACCAGTATGGCTGAGTTTATTGCCTTAATAGCAATAAACACTTATCAGATATTATTAATTTAGTTGTATTGACTTTTAAAAATGTATATTTAGCTGTTTCACAGAGATTTATTTTTCTTTTATTTATCCTTGCTGAATATTTATTATGTATTCTTATTTCCTTTTTTTTATCACTGAAATTCATTTCCAACATGGCACAATTATTATTCTCTTCCAGGGAATATATTTGTTGATATTCTTTTAATATGCACATTTTATTCATCTCCGATTATTTCCTCAATATATATTAACTTCCAAGAGATTATTGGGAATTATTGACCATAGACTTGCCCAGTAGAAAACGATTAAGTTATTCCATTATTTTAAACACAAAGCTTATAATTATCTAATATATTGATGCAGAGTTAAAATTCATTACTGTTTCTAATTGTAAATAATAATATTTTAGGAATTTTTAATCCAAATTTTTTTAAAAATATATAACAACAAGAAAAAAAAACTAGTTACTTATATTTACAATCAAAAAGAAGGTTTCTCTCTCTCTCTTTTTTCCCTTCAATTTTATAGTAAAAGATTGTTTGACACTAGTTGATTTGTTGATATTTTTCACCTTTTCTGTGAAAACAAACATTTATTTGCAAGTTTTGGGTTTATTATTTTATGACAGTTTTCGTTTTTTTTTTTTTATAAAAATATTAAAATATAATACCCTTTAGAAATTAAATAAAGATACAATTTACTGTTTTAATTTTAGATCAGTATTTTGTAAAATTGATAAATATTTACTTACTTTTAAATATAACAACATTTGACTGTAAACATTTTTTTATTATTTATAAAATCAACTGTGCACAGATAATAATTATGTCTATATACGCATTTAATTTCAGAAATTTTGATTTTAAGATTCACTAATTTTAAATACTCTTCACTGTTTATTCTTTAGCATATCATTGGTATTTTTATAGATTATCATTGACATTTTTAGTCAATTATTTTACCTCTTAGATCTTTTATGAATTTGTATTAACTAAATCCAAGTTCAAACCCTATAATCTAATATGCCATTATCCTTCCTAGGTTACTAAGCAAATATTATTGGGCTTAACAAAATTTAAAATTATACAACAACATTTTTATTTTAGAATAGACTGGGTTAATAAAAAGTGCACAATATATATATATGTGTGTGTGTTAATTCTAATATTTCACGCATAAAAGATGTCATATTATTATTACTATTTGCGGGATATTCTGTCTAGTGAAAAAGCTAAATTCTGACGTTTCAGTACAATATCAAGTATCTTCCTCAGAGTGTCCTCTTTCTCAAATCATAAGAATGCGTGTGAGATTTAAAATCATTTTTATCATTTTCTTTCTCCTCATATTTAAATTCTATTGGTTGAGACGTTTTAAAATTTATTTTCTCTTCCAATAGCTTCTTCCAAATGTTGTTAATCTTCAATTCACACCTTTCATTTATGCTCTTGGGTCTTTTAAAAATCTCTATAGCTTTTCTTAGCAATCTCTGGTCATATTGTTCAATTTTTGCTAAAATATTTGTTTTTTTCAAAATTGATATCATGATTTGTTAATTTTATATGGGAATAAATAGCTGATGAATTGGATTTTTCTCTGACTGCCAGAATGTGTTCTTCCTTTCTAATATTTATTCTATGATTAGTCTGTCCAATATATGTATGTGGACAGACTCTACATGGAATTTTATATACGCCATGATACTCCAAAGCAATTTTATCTTTAGGGAGTGGAAATATTTCACTATTTTTTTTAAAATAAGTATAAATTGTGTGAATTATTCTTTTTTAAAATGTTACCAATTCTATCAGTTACTCCTTTTATATATGGCAAAATTGTCTTAATTTTTGATGTATCAAAATCTTTTTTTTCTTTTTATATGTATAAGCCCTATTAATTATGTTGTAATTAAAACCATTATGAAGAAGCATTTTATTAGTAGCAAAAATGTCCCAGTGAAAATGGCTATCATCAGAAAGTCTCCTTGTTCTATCCAATAATGTCTTTGCCATTGAAAATAGTTGTGCAGGATGGTGATGAGAAGAAAAATGCAGATATCTCCCAGTGTTTGTTGTTTTTTATATATACCATGTGATAAAGAACCATCTTCCCTTCTTTCAATCAAAACATCTAAAAAAGGTAATTGATTATTATTTTCCATCTCCATAGTAAATTTAATATTGTTGTGAAAAGAGTTTAAAAAATTAAAAAAGTCATCAAGAGCATGCTTACCATGAGGTCAAATTACAAAGATATCATCAACATACCTCAGCCATGTAGATGGTTTTTTAACGGCTGAGGTATGTTGATGATACCTTTGTTATTTGGCCTCATGGTAAGCATGCTGTTGATGACTTTTTTAATTTTTTAAACTCTTTTCACAACAATATTAAATTTACTATGGAGATGGAAAATAATAATCAATTACCTTTTTTAGATGTTTTGATTGAAAGAAGGGAAGATTGTTCTTTATCACATGATATATATATATATATAAAACCAACAAACACTGGGGGATATCTGCATTTTTCTTCTCATCACTATCCTGCACAACTATTTTCAATGGCAAAGACATTATTGGATAGAACAAAGAGACTTTCTGATGATAGCCATGTTCACCGGGACCTTTTTGCTACTAATAAAATGCTTCTTCATAATGGTTTTAATTACCACATTATTAATAGGGCTTATACATATAAAAAGAAAAAAGATTTTGATACATCAAAAATTAAGACAATTTTGCCATATATAAAAGGAGTAACTGATAGAATTGGTAACACTTTAGAAAATAATAATATTCACACAATTTACACTACTTATAAAAAAATTAGTGAAATATTTCCACTTCCTAAAGATAAAATTGCTTTGGAGTGTCATGGCATATATGAAATTCCATGTAGGGTCTGTCCCATACATATATTGGACAGACTAATCATAGAATAAATATTAGAAAGGAAGAATACTTTCTGGCAGTAAGAGAAAAATCCAATTCATCAGCTATTTATTCCCATATAAAATTAACAAATCATGATATCAATTTTGAAAAAACAAATATTTTAGCAAAAATTGAACAATATGACCAGAGATTGCTAAGAGAAGCTATAGAGATTTTTAAAAGGCCCAAAAGCATAAATGAAAAGTGTGAATTAAAGAAGATTAACAACATTTGGAAGAAGCTATTGGAAGAGAAAATAAATTTTAAAACTTCTCAACCAATAAAATTTAAATATGAGGAGAAAGAAAATGATAAAAATGATTTTAAACCTCACATGCATTCTTATGATCTGAGAAAGAGGACACTCTGAGGAAGGTACTTGATATTGTACTAAAATGTCAGCATTTAGCTTTTTCACTACACAGAATATCCTGCAAATAGTAATAATAATAATAATAATAATAATAATAATAATAATAATAATAATAATAATAATAATAATAATAATAATAATAATAATAATAATAATAATAATAATAATAATAATAATAATAATAATAATAATAATAATAATAATAATAATAATAATAATAATAATAATAATAATAATAATAATAATAATAATAATAATAATAATAATAATAATAATAATAATAATAATAATAATAATAATAATAATAATAATAATAATAATAATAATAATAATAATAATATATATATATAAAGTAAATATTTGATAATTAAACTATTTTAATAAAAATAACTCACAGCATTAATTATAAAAAACTTTAACAATATTTACTAATTTCAATTACTTTTATAATAATTCCTAACTTAAATTAAAATTATGATAATCAATGTGATCTTTATAGATCTGTTGTCATTTGAACTATATAACATAATTTTTCTTTCATAACAGCTGGAAATATGTGTAAGCTAATAGGACATTATGTTTGCTGTTCAAATATAGGCTCCTGTTTCTTAAGATTCTATGCCTTCCCAAATAATTAAATGAATTGAATTTTATATATGCTAAACATTTTCACACTAAATATTTACTAGAATCTTTGTGAATAATTGTGACTATTTGTCAATTATTATTACCCATCATTAAAAAGTTTAAATTGGCCAATATGTCAAAATTTACACTATACTAGATTGTACAGTTATTGCATCGACATTTATAATTAGTTTGTTATTGGAAATTTGGAATAAAATTGTATATAATAATGTAAGGCAAATGAAGTTTTTTTTTCTAATAACTTGCAATAGAATAACTTTTAATCTGTTTCTCAAGTTTTTATGAAAAATGTATTATCAGGCCAATCTGATTTTTATTGGCCTTACACTTTTCTCTCTTTTCTTCATAGTGTAAGCTTGTGTTTTTAAGACCTATAGAGGTCCCTACCTTCGTATTTTTCAGACGCTTATTTCTAAGGTTACAGCCTTAGTAAATTATTACTTAATATAATAATGGGCATTTAATAAAATTTATAATTACAACTTTAAAATATGGAGTTCATGTAACTGTATTATGTATTTAAATGAGCTATAAAAGATTCACATACTGCATGTCATTAAGGTAATAGAGAGAAAATAAAGATTTTTAAATTTAATGGTTTACTTTCATTATTTCTATAATCTTATAACTAACTATAATGGTAATTTGTAAAAAAAAAATAAAAATAAAACAACTGACTAATATTTTCAAACTCTAACTTACATAAAAATTCAATATAATGTATTTCCTCAACTCATTTATCTAACTACAAAATGCATACTTAACCTTGATACCTGAAATTTTCCAATTTTAGTGATGTAGATAGATATCAATATATATACTTTCCTGTTGATCAGTTGTTTTAATTATGACCTTAGTATTTTTTCTTCCTATGTCATGTCTGATAATTTTCTTATTTAATAATATAGGTCATGTAACAATCTCCAGGCATGAATTAAAGTATACAAACAAAATTGTTTATGTAACATATCAAACATGCTTTACAATATCAATGCATGTAACATGGTATAGTAACAAAATAATTTGTTTATGCTTGTCTTATAATATATAAGAATAAGTAATTTCAATAAAAACATACCAAAAATAAAATATTCAGAGTCTAGCCCTTTACTTGTGAATGCATTGATTTTAAACTTTAGTAGAGATACTAAACTAATACAACCAAATTAAACATTTGAAATATAATAATTGGACTAATAAATGAGCAGTAGATTTATGCTGGATGCTTGAATCTTTTTAGGCTTCAAAAGAATCAATATACATATACCCTACTGTATGTCATGAAATATGAAATATGTTCGCAAACCATGAATACATTTTGTAAATGTTAATAAAACAAGCTAATATATATATATATTGTATGTAGATGAAAAATAAATTTGTTTAAACATCGAAAAATCTCTAACCTTTAAAAGAAGATAAACAGAATCATAATATATATATAAACTCTGATTCTCGATGTAAATTAATTGCAATTCTATTGCAAATGTATTGTTGGCGTACATATCTCTCTCTATATAATTCTTATTATAAAATTATGTATATTTAATTATAATAATAAATTTAGTAATGCACGTAGTGTAAACATTTTCCTTAAGAGGTCAGCACAATCTTGTAGTAGCGTCTTTTTTTTTCTAAATTTATGTAATATTCCCAATGAATTAACTATTTATATTTAAAAAAAATCTGACTCAACAAACATTTTATCGTAGAAGAGGAGGAAAAAACCTAATCAGATATTCAATAGAAAAAAAAACTTTAACTTATTATGTAGCATCAAAGAAAATCTCCCTCATTTCCAAGAATAAACAATCTAAATATCTTATTCTAAATTTGTTTTCCCTTTTAGATATTTTTTATCCAAGTTTTATACAATAAAAATGTAAAAAAATAAAAAGGAAATCAAAATATTTGCATCATTTTAATTCTTCTTAGAAGAATAATTTTATTATTTTAAAAGGCACTGCAGCTGTATAAATAATTTGAAAAGTCCTTGCTTAATGCAGGGCTATATTAAGAGTCTTAAGTTAGCATTATATTTTTTTAATTTGGATTTTTATTTTTTTATCAGTTTTAAAGAATTACAATTTAAATCTGTAAAACACAGATTACTCAAGTCTGAAAAAACAAATACTTCTAAATTATATCACAGATATATATTTATATGTATGTTTGCTTGTTGTCATAAGAAGTTTTGTAATATAATGAAAGTGTTTTCATTTGCCATTTTTATAAACTGGGTTTGAATTTTGGTTCAATAAACTTAAAAATATATATTCAAGTTTAATAAGGTTTAGAATTTTATTTGAGATAATCAGGACGTAAGTAACATACTTAATCATTCAATGTTGGCCAAATAAATTATTTCTTGCTTATGAATAAGTACATTTTTGTTAGATATTTTTTATATTTTTACAACTAACCCTTTCAATACACCAAATGGCAAACTATATTGCCTTCTCTTCACTATTCCTCTAATGAAGAAGGGAGGTCCACATGAATTGTTCTGCAGAAGACTATTTGAAGGCTACTGATTATGTAAATATAGATTGCTATTTTAGTAAGATAACATCTGTGTTAGTAATTTAATATCTGTGTTATATGAATATTTGGTTTTTTGTAAGAACATTTACTATTTTAAAAGATGTATGAATTTTTATATGGGTATAAAACTGACTTCAAATTCCTGGTGCTCTTTTTTTCACCTTACATGTCTTTTAGGACATACTCTATTTAATTACAGTTAACACAAGAACATCTTTCTTCTTTGTGCATCTTTTCATGTTCATAAAACTTGTCTTTACTTATCTAAGCACACACTCATACAAGCTCTACAAACTGAAAGCATTTCTGTTTTTCCTAAGTCTATTTCAAATGCAGAGTTTTAATAAAGTTGTGAAAAATTATTTTGTTTTAGTTTAATAAATATTAAAATTATTTTCTTTTGAGTTAATTTTTTGGCATATTGCTGTGCTCAACTTTAAATTAATAAAAAATTTCAAAGTAAACATAGAAATTTTTTAAAACAAGAGATATATGTTTAGAATTTTTTTTCATGATAAAGAAGCAACAAAAATATTGAAAAAGATTTAACATTATTCAAACAATGTTACAAAAAAAATAATATTTGTTGTGTAAGCTATTTACAAATGAGATGAATTTAAAAAACAAAACAAATAATTGCTTGAAATCCTTAATAATAATCTGTATATAGGAATGAGATAAGTAACATATATTTATTGGACTGCCCTTTTCTTGTTAAATTCTCTGTCTTGTATTTACAATCTGATTGGCTGTTAGATACTAAGGAGCATGCGAGAGGTTTGCAGTTTCTCTCAATTTAATTTTATTGGATTGTTGCAAATAAATTGTTACATTTATTTTTTTTTGGAAGGAATTGTTTTAGCAATATAACTGTGTCAAAAATAGATTGAATTTTACTTATTAAAATGCAAAATATGCTAAATTTAGTATTAACTGACAGCTGTCTTATATCATGCCATATATAATTTTTTTTGACAACTTGTAACACTAATAAATTCTATAAATATTAAAAACTCCTACTCTTTAATAGAAAATAATGGTAAAGATAACCATATGTTGAGCACCCATAGAAGAATGACACCTTCCATATTAATAATTTAAATTGTTTTACATTCCATTTGTTTTATTTGTATAATCAGTGTATCAACATTAGTCTGGAATCTTTATCTTTTAGTAAGAAAATATTTAAATACCCATTTACCAACCACTATTATGTAGATAGCTATTTTAACATTGTATTCATATTTGAAAAAAATTAAAGGTTCACCAAGCATAAATTTATATCCTATCTTGTCTGAATACCAAGCAGATACATTAAATATTATATCCTTATTTAATACTTTTATAAACTTTTTGGATAATAATGATCATTGTTGATTATTAAAACAAATAAATAAAAAATATAAATAAGATGTGTAGACTTTTTATAAGGTTACTGAAAACCAATATATTTAAAACAATTATTATAAGATAAATGTACAAATGCAGTCATTAAATGCAAATGGAAATATGATTAAAAATAAAGAATCCAATAAATATAAAATAGGTCTACTAAAATTTATTGTTCAATAAATAATTTTAAAATATACTTTATTTTGACTGCTATTTCCCATAATAAAATATACTGACTAAATTGATATAACTTTGTGTTAATGCTAATAAGTAAAGTAAACCTTTGACTTCAAATATAAAAATAAAATAACTAATAATAAATATTAATGCTACGTTGAACATTGAGGGAACTGTTTGAAAGTAAAAATGTAAAAGAAAAAACAAGATAGATGAAAGAAAATGTAAACAATCAGCATTAAGCATTATTTTATTTTTTTAAATTAATGAATCACTTTATAATTGCAGTATAAAGAGGTTAATAACAAAAAAATATTAAAACTTTTAAAACTGATATCTAGTTAATTGTATATTCTATATACATATTAAGATTGCCTTATGCCAGTTTGTGCTGTGGTAAAATGGTGGACATAATAACTTTCATTTTCAGTTCCAGCTAGTATTTCTGGTGGTCAAACTTATATAATTTTCCAAGTGACAAATTGTTCAATTCTTTCATCATCATCATCATCATTATCATCATCATCATCATCATCATCATCATTATTATTATTATGAGATGATGATGATGATAATTAATAGTAGTCATAGTAGTAGCAGGAGCATTGGACATAGGAATATTATGTGCCACCAAATTGGCATTAATTTTTAGATATCATATGAAAAGATTTCTCCCAGTCTGATTATTTATATTTATCTTTTAAGAAAAAATGTTGAGGGTCATGAAAATTTTGAGTTCTCATGTTGGATAATAAAGTTTTAATTGAAAAAACAACATCCTGAAAACTGCTCAACACATTATTGTGTCTGACTATTGTAGTGTTTAAGCACTTTTTTCTTTATATTGCAATACACATTGTATAAACAACACATCATAATGGTTTTTCACTTACATTGCTCTTATTTCTCTTGTTTACTCTAATAGTTTTATTCTTTGTGCTAGTATTCTTGTAATATGAGTACAAGGTACTATATTGATAAATGTACACATTTTCTAAAACAAGCTAAAAAAGTTGTTAGTGCTATAAATCAACAGATCTACTAAGAACTAAGTAGTATTATAAATATATTATAAATATTTTTGTCACAAGATTTACAATTAAATATTTTTAAACCATGTTTCTCATTTTGCACCACTGTTTTAAAGATTAGAAATGGCTTTCATCAAACACTTTTGAAATGCAAGTAAGTATCTACCCAATTAGTACACCTTAATACTTGTTCACAGGTGTTGAAGTAGCTTATTTCTCTTCAATGTGCATTTTAAAGATATTTGCTTTTAACCAGCATTAAATTTTAATATATATATATATGCCTTTTTATATACTACTATTGCCCTCCAAGTTTGGTGCTGCAACAGTGTAAAATTTAACGATCATTTCCTAATTTGTCTTTTTCAGAACTCAAATTTTTAAAGAACTTTTGATTAATATAGCCATTGTATTATATATATATTTGCAAGAAAATGTTTGTATTTATTTAATTGCATAGAATTTTTATTTGTGTTATCAACAGCAAATATTTATTTAATAACAGTTTTGAATAAATAAAATTTTAGTTTTAAAGTAATTTAATTTAGTTAAAATACTATATACCAATTCATAAAATAAAATAAAAAGTTATTTCTTCTTCCATTTTTACCAATTTTTTATAATAAAAAATTTCACTTAATTTATGTAAATATTTTTATAATCTTATTTTTAGAACAAAGTTTAAAATAGTTGAACAACCAGTCAAAAACAAACATACGAAAGACTTTTAAAAAAAAGTCCAATATTTTATTCTCACAGAAAGGAAACTATTTGTATAATTATCCATTATTTTTAAAAGACGAAGCAATATGAAGATCAATAATAAATTAATTGACCTTTTCTTTTAATTCTATCTTTATTTTCATAAAATGTCACTAATATTCCATTAAAAGAAAATTCTTTTGCTGTGTAAAGACAGCAGTGGTTTTAATTAAAATATAATCAATTATTTTTTCAAGTTTTATTTTTTTTTATTATTTGTTAATTGTTCATTTCAAATTTTTTCAAAAGAAATTAAATTATTTCGTAAAAGAACAAAAAAGACAATCAGATTATCACGACATTGATTAGGTAATTTCCCTCCCTTGCTTTTTTTTTTTTTAAGATCCAAACGATCAATAATTACTTCACGAAAAATTTTAACTAATGAATTCTAATTAAATTAACCATCCATATATAATACTAATATTTCTACAAAATGATTTTTTTTGTTTCTATGTGCTTCATTAGTGTTACAAAATGATGAGCATATATGGTATAGTTTTTCATTCTAAGTCAAATTAAAAAAAAAAAAAACTTAGATAAATAAATGAATATTTTTTTTAAAGTGCACTTTATTTTACAATTGTGTCTGTACCTTTTAATCAAAATGTAAGATCACTCATAAGCTAGTACAATGGGTTTTATATGCAGAAATTCGAAATATTTCCAACTACTAGTAAACAATAGTATTTTTTATTCAAAATAACTACTGTCGTGTTTGTGACTTGAAATTAAAAATTACACACTGAACATTAAACTATACGTGCTAATCATTTTATTGTGGTGTACCTTTAAAATATAAATGCTAGATGCAAGTATATTAAGAGAATGATAGTCAATGGCATACTACAGTTGATGATGAATGATTATTACTTATTAATACTACTCAGTGCTTAGATACTCAATCCAGCTTTGAGGAATGAGAGTAGCATATATAATTTTATATATGCAAACTTTTTACAATAACTTTTTTTACTTTAAAACATTGTGAAAATAATTCAATTTGATAATTTTTACTATTTTTTTCACTAAAAACTCATTTAATATTTTTCTAAGCAACAATATAAATAGCTTTAGCTAAAAAAAAGTAAAATAATATTTTATATAACACAAAAACTGATTCTTGTGGTATCATACTTTCAATCAAAATGGGATCCATTGAAAAAGAAGTTTTTTTCTGAAACTGTTAATCAACATATTATAATTAATAAATTACTGTAATTCACTGAATAAAAGATTTGGTTTGACAAATCATATGATTACATTTTGGCATATTGAACCAAAATTACATATTATTTTTTGGTACTTAAAAAGTCTATTGTAAATGCAATTTTAAAAACAAAATCATTGATTTTTTTAGAGAATAAATATAAATTATAAAAACTATTTGCAATAATATTAAAATAAATTGTCAAGCATTGTTAGCCAAGAGGTTAGCGCAACCATCTTGCAAGCAGTTGGTCGCAGACGGTTGTTGTGGGTTCACCTCCTGGCCAATGCTATGACATATGAAGAAAAAAAATTAAAACAAACTGATAAAATACACATTTGTAGATAACTTTTGGAAATATAATAGAGTCATTATTTTTATGAAGAAATGTGAAAATATCCTAGGTTATTTTTTCTAACTATATAAAATTTGATAAACTTTTTAGCAAAAGTGTTCATTTATATGTTAGGTGGTATTAATTTAAATGTTTTCTTTTTTTTAATTGTTGTTATGGTCATTACATTTTTAGCTCTGTCAATATTGTTTTGACTTTCTACTTTTCTTTATTCTATGTCTCATAATCTGAAATCACATCATACTTCAGTTTTATATATTATGTGTTTTATTTTTCTGAGATGTTGTCTATTTTAACAACATCTCAAAAATCATGTCCAAAATGTAATTTTTTATATGTCATATATCCATCCATTATATCATCTCTGTCATCATTTCCCAAATTCCCTGATTGTTTACTAAATTCTTTTAAAAATTTGTGTCAATAGGTAGAAAATGTTGTCGGTGTTTATATAATCCATATTTCTTGTTATTACCACTTTAATTTTTTATTTTTCCAGAATCAATTATTTTTTACATTTAATATGAAAAATATAGTTTTGGTAATATTGCAACAGTTGGATCATTTTTATGTTATAATGCAAAAATCTTATTCTTTTACTGTTATCTTTAGTTTCATAAAAATGGAGCTAAATTCATTTGACATCTTCTTATCTACTTTAAATTCTTTGTAAAAAAATTCCATATATTGCTAAGCATTCATTCCTTACATGCATATAAGTTTAAATTGTTTTCATAAATACAATAAAAATTATCACTTGTTTTTTTTTTAAATATTGATAAAAATAACTAATAGTTTAACCACCAGTTAATTAAATTACACTTTATAGATCGGAAGATATATATATATAAAGTGTAATTTAAATATAACTGGTATATATACATATATATGGTTTTGCATTATATATATATATATATATATATATAAATGCAAAACCATAAACCAATACAATACTAGATTAAATTCAAAATTTTACCAAAATCCTTACACAACCATGGTTTCATCTACTACAAATAGACCTTCTCAAGTGAAAATCAACCTAAAAGTTTGATTTTCACTTGAGAAGGTCTATTTGTAGTAGATGAAACCATGGTTGTGTAAGGATTTTGGTAAAATTTTGAATTTAATCTAGTATTGTATTGTTTTATGGTTTTGCATTTTTATTTTTTGCTAGTATAGTGTTAGACAGTTTTGGTGTTATATATATATATATATTGTAACCAGTTGGCTTACATAGCATACACTAATATAGTGTATGTGCATATATATATATATATATACGTAAAATAAAGGAAAAGTAAAAATAAACACAGACAAAAATTACAGTAGATATTTTCTACATTTACTGAAATAGAAATAAATAAATAACTCTGATTTAAAATATGTTTTATAAATTAAATTTTTAAAAGGTCTGAATAAATATAAATATTGTATTATTATTATTATTATTATTATTATTATTATTATTATTATTATTATTATTATTATTATTATTATTATTATTATTATTATTATTATTATTATTATTATTATTATTATTATTATTATTATTATTATTATTATTATTATTATTATTCTGATTTTGAAATGTAAAAACATCATACTTATTTTTGAAATTTTAATTAATTAAACAAAATTTTTATCTATTAGAAATCCCCTAAGTAAAAACATGTATATGTTTACAAAGGGATTAGTGAGATAAAAATAAAAACTATGTTTTTTATCAAGCTGCTGTTAACACCTCAGATGATTTTATAAAAAGAGCTGATGAAAAATATCAGCCTGTTTGGATAATGATTTTGAAAAAAGCAGTATGTTGTTGGCTGTAGCAGAGAGTTGATAAAATAGTTACCATGAATTGATACAGCTCAAGGCAGGACATTGTATTTAGAAGCTACTAATATTTCCTTCTCTGGAGTTTGAAGTCACTTGAAGAAAATGACCTACTTCTTTGTGCTGCAATTCATAGCCGTAAACAGCGAGGATAGTTGCTTGTCTAAAATTTATTAAATCAAAACAGCTGCTTGATTGGAACAATCCTAGACTGAAAGGAAGACCAACATTTTACATGGATTACATTTTTCTTGATTATGACAGTCACTAAAAACCAAACTCACCAAGAAACAAATCTTCTAGCTTGCTGAAGAGTTAATTATGTGTATGCTGCATCAGATATATGCAGAAAAGCACAGATAAATGTATATATAGCTGGTGAGTTATTTTAAAATAAATCATATAAGAATATACATATATAGAACAATATTATTTTTAAGTCGGTTAAAAATCTATATATTTTAAAAGAATATAAAGTAATTTTGCTGGATTTATAATTAAGAGTCAAGAATAATTCATTGACCATCTCGTTTTAAAGGCAAAATAGATGTTTTTGAACAACAATTCTCTGGACATTATTTTGAAAAAAATTATTTATATAAAAAAGTAAAGAATTGATGATTCAATAATTTAATTTAAAAATGTTGACAATTAATCAGCAAATACCTGTCCAAAATTGACTATACATTTTTTAAGGGAAAAAAAAGAGAATTTATAAATTGAGACTAATTTTAAATTATATCTATATTTTGTTATACACACATGTATATGTATGAAATTTGTGCATATTTTCTAAAGAATTTAATAATGAAAATATAATATTATTGCTGTTAAGTTAAAATATGATGTAAACATCAGTGTGCACACACACACATATGTAAAATTACATTTTGAAAGTGATGTGTGAATTTGTCTTTTTATGTTTATGGTGAGTCTATAGTTAGTTGGGGCTGTCTGGATGCAGGTGTCCATTGCGCTCCAAAGTATAGGCTCGGCACTGTCTAGATTTAGATGTTGAGCTCCCAAAGTAGTCCAGTGGTGAATATATATAGGCCTCATGAATAGGCTTTGGTCTCATGAATAGACCACACTTATACCCCTAAGTCTCACAGAGATGAGCAGGGTTGATGCAATGCCTTTTATTTTTTTGGATACTGCTCTTTGAGGATGATCTATCTAGATACTTAGAAGGGCAGTGCTTAAAAGTGAGGTATTTTCTCGCAATGTCATGGAGCTTTGTGTACTGATAGTCCAGCTTGGCTCTCTGCTTATCATGACATGGAGATCCGCAGTTCACATATTCATTTTTACTATCTCACCTTGCCTACTTAATTAGCATTAACTAATCAAGCAAAAAGACATTTCAAAATTTATATATTTTTTGGGATTCTATAAAACAATATTATCTTTCATTTATTAAAAAGAGAAAAAAAGACATTTTTAAAGTAAAGCAAACAAGCAAATAACTTCATGTATTAAAAGAAAGAAAAAGTTGATAGAAACTAATCGATAAAGAGTGGAACTTATTATAAAATAAGAAAAACAATTTATACATTTTCAATGAGTAATTGTGAAAATAACTTTTATTATCATAACAAGTATGTAAATTTTATGAAATTATTAATTATAAAAGTATTGTGTGACAAAATTAAATTTGTTAATAATCTGTGCAATTCTATATACGTGGTGTAGTAAACCTAGCATAAGTATTTGTATTACTTAAAATATAATTTAAAAGCTTAATCATGTATTATTTTATGTAAAAATTAAATATGTTCAGAAATCACATGCATATATCTGGCAATTGTATTGCAGATACCAATGCTTGTCAATTGTAACACATATGTAAATTTTAATCATTTTTTTATAATTATTTTATGTTTAATTGAAATGTATTTCTTGTATATTATAAAATGCACGTCTATGTATGGATATATATATATATTGTAACGAGCACAGACGTTCGTTACATTGTTTTTTTATATATAATTATTAAACAAGTTAAAATAAAAAGTTCGCATTTAAAAACTTTCTTTAAAAATTAAAAATTGAAATTAAAATATCGTCTTAAACTCTTATATATTAAGTCGCACAGATAATAAAAATTTATTAAAATAAAATTCTTATTAAAGAAAAAGGTATTTTTAAAACTAAATTTTAAAAAAGATTTGGAGATAAAATTATATCTTTAAATTTGTCTTGAAATATATTTTTGATTTGGAAAACAGGGTAATTAATTAGAAATGGAAATGATTGTTAATTAGTTAAATGTAAACCAGCCTTCGGCATTTAAATGTAAAAACACCTGTCAGATAAGAAAACAATAAAAACTGTTAGCAAATAAGAAGAAATCCCTATGGAATCGGACCTCAACGAAAAGGATCATCTCATCGATGATGTAATGTAAATTCAATCCTTCACATTAATATAAAAGGAAAATTTTGGAAATTATTAAGTTTAGTGAATGAGGAGTGATTGATTATTGACGATGTAACAGCTTGGTGTTAGTGCTGGGGGGATTGAAAAAGACGCACAGCTTCAATCCCTTCAGTTCTGTAAGAAAGGAAGAAGAATGGGCCATCGTTTCTTCATTGAGGACCAATTACACTAAAAAAAAATAAAAATATCCAAAGGATAAATAAATCGATCAACCGGATACAAATCTTCGGACGACGTGGGAATTCACGTGCAAACGGCAAGGAATATACGATGAACTATTTCAATAACCGTAAGACTTTAAAATTTATGAACAGTAAATTAAAAACTTTCCAGATTTAAATGATTTCAATATTATTCTATCTGACCAACATTATTTTATTAATTAGTTATAATTTTATTTAATGTATTTAATTTGTAAAATCATTTCCATTTATTTATTTATTTAATTTTGTTCTTTAAGTTTTATTATGATCTCTGTTTTTCGTTAAATAAATTATAAAAAAAATGTTAAACTTAAGTCGGGCGTGAATGGCTGTATCGATTTGTAAAGATATATTAAGGGAGGGTAATCTTGGGTTGTTCATTTCGTAGTTGAATTGGTTCAATGGATTGGATATATTTATGTAATTAGTAGGTGTAATATGAGATCCGCCACGGGCAGGATTAGAAGATATACGCCACACACCCTCTGTTTGCCTATGGATGGGTTTGTAAGTCGGCAGAAGACCGCAGCCCATTCCTATGGAGTTTTTAGTTTATTGATCTACTTGCCCACAGATGTCACATTCCTGTGGGTGGAGAGTCAATGTCGTTTTTCTTTCTTCATATTGTTCAGATGTACATTCCTGACAATATAATTGTGTTGTCGTATCATGCTACATTGAATACATGAATGTATCAGATGGATTGGCGCCGGTTGATTGCGAAATGTGTTGCCTAGGGTTAAATAGGGATAGAATATTTTATTTTCGAATGCAAATCTATATAGTATATTCAGGCTCGATCCTATAATACTATTAAATTTAAGTTGTTTATAGACGCTTGCATAGATTGGTTATCGGTTAAATATGTTTGCGTTTTCATATTTGATCAAAATATATAGACATTCGACAAATACTGATACCTTACGGTGAGTTTCTAAAAGGTATTTATTCGGATGTCTTTTAAGTTATTGGTGACGATGCAGGTATCTTACGATGAATACTAGAGGGTTTCTTATATTTCCCTCTGCAATTGTCAGTAATCAATAACTTTGTATTTTGATCGTTTATGTTTACTTTGAAATGTTTTTGACCGTTGAAATCTATGTAACCGATCTATAGCAACATATTAAACAGGTTAATATAATCCCACCTGTGCGAACTTGATTAAAAATGTAAATTTATAATATAATAGTAACTCAATGTAAATTAAAGTAAAATCAAAGTTAAAAATAATGTTAAATGTTTAAATGTAAATCACTAAAATAATTTTAAACCTTATATATATGTGCATAAATAAATCTGTTTGTATGATAATTACTGGCAGTGGCTTACTTTATTCTTTTATATACTAGTAAATGATATTATTAAATCTCTGCTATTCCACTGAGCTAGTGACAATGGGCTAACGATCTAAATATGTAAATAAAGTGGAATCCTAACAGCGCGTATCTGCCTACTTTATAAATTTTTCTAGGCTCAAATGCCTAGATGGCGCCCTTTGGTAGTGCGGTGCGGTGCGATGCGATCTACCACTTCGTTTGGATCGTTATAATTGGCGTCCCAAGTGTGGCCTTACCTCAGAGATTGACCCTGAGAAGAGGAATTAATGCTGAAATTTCCGATCTTTAATAAACCACAAATACCCTGAGCAAATTTTGTCAAAATGAAATAAATGTTTTATCTGCTTACATAAGTCGGATATTTTTAAATTTTATAAAAGCACTGCCAGCAAGAAATTGCGCATATATATTAAATAAAAGAAAGTATAAATAATTTTAAAGCTAATTTTTGTAAATTAAAAAGAAAATCAAAAGGTTGCATTGGATATGTCTTTTTTTTGTTAATATATATTTATGCGTTAACGTGTATAGGCGCACAGCCACGGAAGTTTATGATCGAAATGTGGTACCTTACGATGAGTACCGTTGGGAATTTACATCAGTGTAATCCTATTTATGCATTTCAATCAGTCATAAATAAGTTGGTGGTAGTTATAATTGTGCTGCAAATATACACGTATAAATCCATTATCTTAGAACATATTTATCTCAATGCAACCTTCCTAAATAAGTTAAATAATTTGTTTGTCATGCCGTAAATAAAAATCAAATGGATAAAATAAAATAGAATTCTCGGGGGGAGGGGTGTAAACGTAAATGGTCCTTAGGTAGGCGATGGTCAACATTTTCTTTTTCTTTTTGTATAGAGTTTTTTTGTAAAATTATTAACCGAATGTTTGTAAATTTTGTTAATACCGTAATTACTAACCCTAAGTAAAATATTTTTTTTTTTGATCATTTTTTTTTAAGTAACTTTACTGATATGTAACGAGCACAGACGTTCGTTACATTGTTTTTTTATATATAATTATTAAACAAGTTAAAATAAAAAGTTCGCATTTAAAAACTTTCTTTAAAAATTAAAAATTGAAATTAAAATATCGTCTTAAACTCTTATATATTAAGTCGCACAGATAATAAAAAATTATTAAAATAAAATTTTTATTAAAGAAAAAGGTATTTTTAAAACTAAATTTTAAAAAGATTTGGAGATAAAATTATATCTTTAAATTTGTCTTGAAATATATTTTTGATTTGGAAAACAGGGTAATTAATTAGAAATGGAAATGATTGTTAATTAGTTAAATGTAAACCAGCCTTCGGCATTTAAATGTAAAAACACCTGTCAGATAAGAAAACAATAAAAACTGTTAGCAAATAAGAAGAAATCCCTATGGAATCGGACCTCAACGAAAAGGATCATCTCATCGATGATGTAATGTAAATTCAATCCTTCACATTAATATAAAAGGAAAATTTTGGAAATTATTAAGTTTAGTGAATGAGGAGTGATTGATTATTGACGATGTAACAGCTTGGTGTTAGTGCTGGGGGGATTGAAAAAGACGCACAGCTTCAATCCCTTCAGTTCTGTAAGAAAGGAAGAAGAATGGGCCATCGTTTCTTCATTGAGGACCAATTACACTAAAAAAAAATAAAAATCTCCAAAGGATAAATAAATCGATCAACCGGATACAAATCTTCGGACGACGTGGGAATTCACGTGCAAACGGCAAGGAATATACGATGAACTATTTCAATAACCGTAAGACTTTAAAATTTATGAACAGTAAATTAAAAACTTTCCAGATTTAAATGATTTCAATATTATTCTATCTGACCAACATTATTTTATTAATTAGTTATAATTTTATTTAATGTATTTAATTTGTAAAATCATTTCCATTTATTTATTTATTTATTTAATTTTGTTCTTTAAGTTTTATTATGATTTCTGTTTTCCGTTAAATAAATTATAAAAAAAATGTTAAACTTAAGTCGGGCGTGAATGGCTGTATCGATTTGTAAAGATATATTAAGGGAGGGTAATCTTAGGTTGTTCATTTCGTAGTTGAATTGGTTCAATGGATTGGATATATTTATGTAATTAGTAGGTGTAATATGAGATCCGCCACGGGCAGGATTAGAAGATATACGCCACACACCCTCTGTTTGCCTATGGATGGGTTTGTAAGTCGGCAGAAGACCGCAGCCCATTCCTATGGAGTTTTTAGTTTATTGATCTACTTGCCCACAGATGTCACATTCCTGTGGGTGGAGAGTCAATGTCGTTTTTCTTTCTTCATATTGTTCAGATGTACATTCCTGACAATATAATTGTGTTGTCGTATCATGCTACATTGAATACATGAATGTATCAGATGGATTGGCGCCGGTTGATTGCGAAATGTGTTGCCTAGGGTTAAATAGGGATAGAATATTTTATTTTCGAATGCAAATCTATATAGTATATTCAGGCTCGATCCTATAAAACTATTAAATTTAAGTTGTTTATAGACGCTTGCATAGATTGGCTATCGGTTAAATATGTTTGCGTTTTCATATTTGATCAAAATATATAGACATTCGACAAATACTGATACCTTACGGTGAGTATCTAAAAGGTATTTATTCGGATGTCTTTTAAGTTATTGGTGACGATGCAGGTATCTTACGATGAATACTAGAGGGTTTCTTATATTTCCCTCTGCAATTGTCAGTAATCAATAACTTTGTATTTTGATCGTTTATGTTTACTTTGAAATGTTTTTGACCGTTGAAATCTATGTAACCGATCTATAGCAACATATTAAACAGGTTAATATAATCCCATCTGTGCGAACTTGATTAAAAATGTAAATTTATAATATAATAGTAACTCAATGTAAATTAAAGTAAAATCAAAGTTAAAAATAATGTTAAATGTTTAAATGTAAATCACTAAAATAATTTTAAACCTTATATATATGTGCATAAATAAATCTGTTTGTATGATAATTACTGGCAGTGGCTTACTTTATTCTTTTATATACTAGTAAATGATATTATTAAATCTCTGCTATTCCACTGAGCTAGTGACAATGGGCTAACGATCTAAATATGTAAATAAAGTGGAATCCTAACAGCGCGTATCTGCCTACTTTATAAATTTTTCTAGGCTCAAATGCCTAGATGGCGCCCTTTGGTAGTGCGGTGCGGTGCGATGCGATCTACCACTTCGTTTGGATCGTTATAATATATATATATATATATATCAAAACTACCCCAAATCCAAAATTAAACCAGACCAGCATAAAAATAATATTATTTTTATGCTGGTCTGGTTTAATTTTGGTTTTGGGATAGTTTTGATTTTATATTGACTAGTTTACCTTTATGCTTGTAATGTTTATATATATATATATATATATATATATATATATATATATATATATATATATATATATATATATATATATATGCATTTGTAGAAACTTATTAAGAAATATTGTAAATCAATATGATAACTTTAATTGTGTATATAATTTTGTATATCATTCAAAATCAGAACCCTTAACCTATAAACCCTTAAATACCATGTTTTATTGTTATTGATAAACTTTTTTAATTGTTAAAATTGTATTCCATCATTTCTTGTTCACATACAGTAATAGAACTTGTGTTCTCTGGGTTAGATTTGGACATGGATAAATGGGGGTGCGTTTAGTGCTTTAGACATACGGAGATGATCAATGATCATCCTGGTTGGCACAAAAGAGAATACTCTTTAAAGCACATGCACTATATTTTATTTTAGTTTAATCTTGTTAAAAAAATTTAAGTTTATAGTTGGCCAGTACAAGTGGCCAGAGCATTCATCATGATCAGCATGTTTTAAATGTCCCAGCATTATTGATTTGATTTCTGATTATTCTGTATTTAATGGATGGGCACTAAGTTGGTGCATCCAAGTTATGTTTAAATAATTGCCCAAGCTGGCAAAAGCTCAATAGTTAGCCTGGTCTAAAAAGACCCATTTTCCGATCCATTCACAAGGTTGACTGTTGATTTGTATTGTTTATTGTTCAAATCCAGCCACAAGATGGACTGTTGATTTATTGTACTAATTTGTTTATTCCCATCAATGATGATGATGATGGATGGTTATTTCTCTCGAGTACTTATACTTTAATTTATAATGCTGGTTTATGATTAATTATTATAGTTGCTCTTTTGTAGTAGCTAGCTGATCTCTCAATGTTCTCAGAGATTTCAATGATCACAAAGATTTCTAATCTCATTACTTATAGACACTTTTGTAAATTATTGATATTTCATTTTGTATTTACTTGGGGTGGATGATGTTATGCCATCACCTAGTTTAATTTTCGATACCCTCTTTCCCTTCCCATTACAATATATATATATATATATCAATTTACTAGAATAAAACTACAAAATTTAAAAAAAAATGCCTATATAAAAAAAACATTAAAATTCTTTGTTATAGCCAGCTTCAGTGTATTCTGCCATCTTAAGTAGCAATATGTTAATATTTAAATATTATCAAACTCTCACACCAGTAATGTTTCCATGTGAATTACTATTTTTTATAAATTGTGAATATTAACACAATGACGCTGTTTATTCAATACATTATCCATACTATTCATAAAATAGGACTCCTTAATTTTTCTTATCCTCAAATCAATATGGATATATATATATATATATATATATATATATATATATATATATATATATATATATGTCCACAGATGGCGTCCTACCAAAAACACCTATCAAGCGTATTTTCGTTTACATAAACGTCAGAGTAGTTAGTATTCACTATCTCTAACTATAATTCCACTTTCAGATCATGATTTCAAGCTATTTGCTATCGTCAGTGAAAGACAGGAATAAAGAAACTAGATCTAAATACAAACTCTGAGCGTTTATGAAACAATTTCTATTCAGCTTGCAAGCGTGAATTTTTTAGACACGTAATGTCTTCAAACTCAGCATAGCAAACCAGATAGCTATATGGGTCTGATCTCAGTTCAGCATCACCACATAGTAGAAGCCTCTGCAATCTATATCATTGCAAGAAAGACCTCAAAGGTACATTTATGATAAACAACGTTAGCAAGTTTTTTAACTTGCTAACGCTTGTATTTATGTCCACAGATGGCGTCCTACCAAAAACACCTATCAAGCGTATTTTCGTTTACATAAACGTCAGAGTAGTTAGTATTCACTATCTCTAACTATAATTCCACTTTCAGATCATGATTTCAAGCTATTTGCTATCGTCAGTGAAAGACAGGAATAAAGAAACTAGATCTAAATACAAACTCTGAGCGTTTATGAAACAATTTCTATTCAGCTTGCAAGCGTGAATTTTTTAGACACGTAATGTCTTCAAACTCAGCATAGCAAACCAGATAGCTATATGGGTCTGATCTCAGTTCAGCATCACCACATAGTAGAAGCCTCTGCAATCTATATCATTGCAAGAAAGACCTCAAAGGTACATTTATGATAAACAAAAATGCAAGTTAAAAAACTTGCTAACGCTTGTATTTATGTCCACAGATGGCGTCCTACCAAAAACACCTATCAAGCGTATTTTCGTTTACATAAACGTCAAAGTAGTTAGTATTCACTATCTCTAACTATAATTCCACTTTCTTGCAATGATATAGATTGCAGAGGCTTCTACTATGTGGTGATGCTGAACTGAGATCAGACCCATATAGCTATCTGGTTTGCTATGCTGAGTTTGAAGACATTACGTGTCTTAAAAATTCACGCTTGCAAGCTGAATAGAAATTGTTTCATAAACGCTCAGAGTTTGTATTTAGATCTAGTTTCTTTATTCCTGTCTTTCACTGACGATAGCAAATAGCTTGAAATCATGATCTGAAAGTGGAATTATAGTTAGAGATAGTGAATACTAACTACTCTGACGTTTATGTAAACGAAAATACGCTTGATAGGTGTTTTTGGTAGGACGCCATCTGTGGACATAAATACAAGCGTTAGCAAGTTTTTTAACTTGCATTTTTGTTTATCATAAATGTACCTTTGAGGTCTTTCTTGCAATGATATAGATTGCAGAGGCTTCTACTATGTGGTGATGCTGAACTGAGATCAGACCCATATAGCTATCTGGTTTGCTATGCTGAGTTTGAAGACATTACGTGTCTAAAAAATTCACGCTTGCAAGCTGAATAGAAATTGTTTCATAAACGCTCAGAGTTTGTATTTAGATCTAGTTTCTTTATTCCTGTCTTTCACTGACGATAGCAAATAGCTTGAAATCATGATCTGAAAGTGGAATTATAGTTAGAGATAGTGAATACTAACTACTCTGACGTTTATGTAAACGAAAATACGCTTGATAGGTGTTTTTGGTAGGACGCCATCTGTGGACATAAATACAAGCGTTAGCAAGTTTTTTAACTTGCATTTTTGTTTATCATAAATGTACCTTTGAGGTCTTTCTTGCAATGATATAGATTGCAGAGGCTTCTACTATGTGGTGATGCTGAACTGAGATCAGACCCATATAGCTATCTGGTTTGCTATGCTGAGTTTGAAGACATTACGTGTCTAAAAAATTCACGCTTGCAAGCTGAATAGAAATTGTTTCATAAACGCTCAGAGTTTGTATTTAGATCTAGTTTCTTTATTCCTGTCTTTCACTGACGATAGCAAATAGCTTGAAATCATGATCTGAAAGTGGAATTATAGTTAGAGATAGTGAATACTAACTACTCTGACGTTTATGTAAACGAAAATACGCTTGATAGGTGTTTTTGGTAGGACGCCATCTGTGGACATAAATACAAGCGTTAGCAAGTTTTTTAACTTGCATTTTTGTTTATCATAAATGTACCTTTGAGGTCTTTCTTGCAATGATATAGATTGCAGAGGCTTCTACTATGTGGTGATGCTGAACTGAGATCAGACCCATATAGCTATCTGGTTTGCTATGCTGAGTTTGAAGACATTACGTGTCTAAAAAATTCACGCTTGCAAGCTGAATAGAAATTGTTTCATAAACGCTCAGAGTTTGTATTTAGATCTAGTTTCTTTATTCCTGTCTTTCACTGACGATAGCAAATAGCTTGAAATCATGATCTGAAAGTGGAATTATAGTTAGAGATAGTGAATACTAACTACTCTGACGTTTATGTAAACGAAAATACGCTTGATAGGTGTTTTTGGTAGGACGCCATCTGTGGACATAAATACAAGCGTTAGCAAGTTTTTTAACTTGCATTTTTGTTTATCATAAATGTACCTTTGAGGTCTTTCTTGCAATGATATAGATTGCAGAGGCTTCTACTATGTGGTGATGCTGAACTGAGATCAGACCCATATAGCTATCTGGTTTGCTATGCTGAGTTTGAAGACATTACGTGTCTAAAAAATTCACGCTTGCAAGCTGAATAGAAATTGTTTCATAAACGCTCAGAGTTTGTATTTAGATCTAGTTTCTTTATTCCTGTCTTTCACTGACGATAGCAAATAGCTTGAAATCATGATCTGAAAGTGGAATTATAGTTAGAGATAGTGAATACTAACTACTCTGACGTTTATGTAAACGAAAATACGCTTGATAGGTGTTTTTGGTAGGACGCCATCTGTGGACATAAATACAAGCGTTAGCAAGTTTTTTAACTTGCATTTTTGTTTATCATAAATGTACCTTTGAGGTCTTTCTTGCAATGATATAGATTGCAGAGGCTTCTACTATGTGGTGATGCTGAACTGAGATCAGACCCATATAGCTATCTGGTTTGCTATGCTGAGTTTGAAGACATTACGTGTCTAAAAAATTCACGCTTGCAAGCTGAATAGAAATTGTTTCATAAACGCTCAGAGTTTGTATTTAGATCTAGTTTCTTTATTCCTGTCTTTCACTGACGATAGCAAATAGCTTGAAATCATGATCTGAAAGTGGAATTATAGTTAGAGATAGTGAATACTAACTACTCTGACGTTTATGTAAACGAAAATACGCTTGATAGGTGTTTTTGGTAGGACGCCATCTGTGGACATAAATACAAGCGTTAGCAAGTTTTTTAACTTGCATTTTTGTTTATCATAAATGTACCTTTGAGGTCTTTCTTGCAATGATATAGATTGCAGAGGCTTCTACTATGTGGTGATGCTGAACTGAGATCAGACCCATATAGCTATCTGGTTTGCTATGCTGAGTTTGAAGACATTACGTGTCTAAAAAATTCACGCTTGCAAGCTGAATAGAAATTGTTTCATAAACGCTCAGAGTTTGTATTTAGATCTAGTTTCTTTATTCCTGTCTTTCACTGACGATAGCAAATAGCTTGAAATCATGATCTGAAAGTGGAATTATAGTTAGAGATAGTGAATACTAACTACTCTGACGTTTATGTAAACGAAAATACGCTTGATAGGTGTTTTTGGTAGGACGCCATCTGTGGACATAAATACAAGCGTTAGCAAGTTTTTTAACTTGCATTTTTGTTTATCATAAATGTACCTTTGAGGTCTTTCTTGCAATGATATAGATTGCAGAGGCTTCTACTATGTGGTGATGCTGAACTGAGATCAGACCCATATAGCTATCTGGTTTGCTATGCTGAGTTTGAAGACATTACGTGTCTAAAAAATTCACGCTTGCAAGCTGAATAGAAATTGTTTCATAAACGCTCAGAGTTTGTATTTAGATCTAGTTTCTTTATTCCTGTCTTTCACTGACGATAGCAAATAGCTTGAAATCATGATCTGAAAGTGGAATTATAGTTAGAGATAGTGAATACTAACTACTCTGACGTTTATGTAAACGAAAATACGCTTGATAGGTGTTTTTGGTAGGACGCCATCTGTGGACATAAATACAAGCGTTAGCAAGTTTTTTAACTTGCATTTTTGTTTATCATAAATGTACCTTTGAGGTCTTTCTTGCAATGATATAGATTGCAGAGGCTTCTACTATGTGGTGATGCTGAACTGAGATCAGACCCATATAGCTATCTGGTTTGCTATGCTGAGTTTGAAGACATTACGTGTCTAAAAAATTCACGCTTGCAAGCTGAATAGAAATTGTTTCATAAACGCTCAGAGTTTGTATTTAGATCTAGTTTCTTTATTCCTGTCTTTCACTGACGATAGCAAATAGCTTGAAATCATGATCTGAAAGTGGAATTATAGTTAGAGATAGTGAATACTAACTACTTTGACGTTTATGTAAACGAAAATACGCTTGATAGGTGTTTTTGGTAGGACGCCATCTGTGGACATAAATACAAGCGTTAGCAAGTTTTTTAACTTGCATTTTTGTTTATCATATATATATATAATCGATTTTATGTAAGAAAAATGTAAACCATGGATTATTATCCAATGACTAAGATTCACTCATTGCCATGATAAGGCAGCATTTGATTAGGATCAATTTCTATCAGATGGCAATGGCATTCATATGGCTACAACAAAACTATACTATAGCAGATAACAAATATCAGATTATTGTTCAATATCATGAAGGCTAGATGTATTTACTATGAATTGATTTTCTGAAAAAGTATTCTGATATTTTTGTAGCAAGAAGAATTTTAGGATGCATTCAGCTTGGACTTGAACCAAATCATGAACATGGCTGCAGATGAAGGAGTCAGTAAGCTCTGAAGCCTGGTACTTCAACTTTTTCTATTTTACTATTTTTCTTTTATTTTTAACCTATGTCAGATTAATATTTCAGCTAATTTACTTGCTTAGATTAATTTCACTTAGGTCCATAGTTATCTGCATCCACAAAATTTAAGTCTTTACCTGTCATTTATAATATATAATTATAAAAATGTCATTTATAATTCAATCTTTTAATTCTAGTTATCAAGAAATATTTTATTTACTTATCTGGAAATGTTATTTTTCCTACATTTTTCTTCCACCTTTTTCAACTTATAATTTTCTTTTTATACTTCTCTTTTTATTATTATAACTACAATACAAATAAATGTGGTTTTGTATTAAATGTGTTATTTATTTCTCTCTCTTTAATTCATATGTCAAAGCATTGATTCGGGAAGTGAACTTGGGCCAGATGCTTAGAAGGCAGTATGCTAAACACTAGGCCATCAATACTTGACAAATGTGTTATTTTCGAATGTAAATAAAGATATCTTTACCAATAAATTTTTCAATTGTTTTTTTTTTTCATTTTCTATTATTAATATCAGCATTCTCATATCTACTGATCTAGTGTTTAAATTACAATCTAAATAATATTACATTTAACTCAAGAATTAAACAAAAGAAGATCTTATAAATATGCCATTGTGATTTTATAAAATATTTATTCTTTAAATAATAGCTTGAGGATAATTTAATGTTAAAAAATAGTTATTTAAAATTATGTAAAGTAATAAAATTTGTTACCATTGAAAGATTTAGGTGCTACACAAGTCAAACTTCTAGTTTTAGTAGCGATTAATATATTTTTAAATTAGTCTGACTTATCTCTTAATCTCAATGGCTATCATAATAAATATCATACGTTGCATATATTCATATTTCAAATAAATTAACTTCTAATTGGATTTTACAGAATAGTAATAATTTATACTAATTTTAATATTTTAATCAAATAATTAAATATCAAATATGTAATTAATAAATTATATAGTACTAATTAAAAAAGTATTTTGAATGATTAGATATCCAAGTGATCAGAGTTTAAATTAATAAAATGATTTTACATTTGAATTGACATTCAGGGCATAATGTAGCTCACACTTGGATATTTATTAATCTAATTATTACATATTATTAGATTGCATAATTTGTTATATAAATGTGAGTGTAAAAGTATCTTTTAAATTTGTCCATTTATGTGGTTGATTATTACTGACATCAACATTACACTGCAATACACTCAAGATTTTGTCAATGTTAAATTATGTATTTAAATTTTAATACCTGATTATAAACTATCAAACATGTGCTTGAAATTATATGTTTATCCAATGTGAAACACAAAAATGATCAATGTAATAAAAATATTTAAATGGATTTTAAAATATTTTTATTGATATAATTTAGGTTTTTGTTTGAATATGTCATCCAGCCTTCTAACAATTTTGGTCACTTTTATAATCATTATTAGATTCTTAAAATTTTAGGTCTAGGTAGAATTTGGATATAAATAAAATCTATATTATAGATAATGGCTAAGATATGATAAGTATTGATAATAATATAAGTATTGTTTGATTTCATTAATATGTTTATCTTCTCTATCATTGATGCAGTAACTATCTTTGCACATATAAAATATTTGTAAACTCCACAGATACTCTTACTAATTCCATTATCTTAAAAGTTATTGAGTTCTTAGAATAAGAAAATAATATAATAGCAATTTAAAATATCCCCTACTGCATTCGCGATAGTATGTAATGAACTGTATAAATAGATGTTTATTTCAAACGTATTCCTCTTTTTTATTTGTTTAATATTATAATAGAAGATATGTATAACAATATATTTCCAATGTAAATTTATTTGTTATTGAAATGAAAAATGCGAATTTTTATTGTATGTAATATTCCTAAAGCGTTTACTTTTATTAGTTGAATAATATTTTTTTATTAAAAGAACACTACCAGCAATTGCTTAATGAGTGAACATAGATTATTATAAAAGTTATTCTGATGTTAATAAGGAAATCTTATTAATAGAACTGAAAAATTTGAATAAAACTTTTCTCTCTTGTTTTTACGTTAAACAGAAATATGTATAAATTTATTTGCATGACTTTTTTTTTTATTTTCCCAAAAAGTATATAAATGATTTTAAAAAAAATGAGACGTAAGAAACTATTATTGTCTTCTCTATAGACCAGGGCAGCTTGTTGATGAGATTTTATGAGAAAATGACAAATTTATTATAAAGAAAAAAATCACCAAAATTGCTTCTTATGGAAAATGTCAGGAAATATTTTATCGTTTAAGATGGATATTATGTATATTTTTGAAGATCGAATACAAACGTCATCAGATATACACGAGTCACATTTACTTGCCTATGTGATTTTATTACATTAATTGATCAAATTTTTATGAGATATGAATTAGTTTTATTTTCATCATAGCATCATCAATAAAAGCTAATATTCTAGTATTAATATTGTTAAATAATATTTGCTCATGAAGAAATTTCTCTTTATATAATCACAAATTTAAAATAATGCTTATATGGGCAACATCATATGAATCAAATAATTATTATTTAAATGTATAATTTAAATATATACATAAAATATTGTAATCCACAAAATATACTTTGAATTTAAAGTTCTGGCAAAAACATTTTATCTTTTTGGGAATAAAGATATACTATTGGTTTTGTAGTTGCAAATATAAAAATAGGAACTATTATACCATTCTGTGAATATAGTATTTAATGACTCTTATTCAGGTTGATTACTTGTATTTGTCATTATTATTTATATGTATATATTGTTTATCTTTATTTAAAATATAAATATATTTATTGACAAATAATATATATATAGTTTTAAGTTAATTAGTGATCTATTCACATACTAAAATTTGAGAGAGCTAAGTTGGTTTGTAAGTTTAAACTTACATATTGGGTTATAGCAATTACTATTTTAATTTTAAAAAATTCACTTTTTTTTAATGATTAAAAATTTAACATCAAATATATCATATATACTGGAAGTTTAAAAAGATTTTATCACAAATCCTAATAAGTATTAACTTTATTTTGTCATCTTAAATATTTACCAACAAATAACTAGATTCATATATATATATGATCAACAGATGGCGTTTTTACCAAAAACACGATCAAGCGTCTGTTTACATAAATGCTCAAAGAGTCAGAATTAACTATCTCTTTCGTTTTAGCCCACTTTCAGATCAGCTGATTTCAAGCTATTTTGCTATCATCAGTGAAAGACAGAGCCAAGAAACTAGATCTAAAAACTGACTTCAAGTGTTTATGCGCAGAGTTTCTATCAGTTTGCAAGCATGAAATTTTTCAGACCGATAGTCTTCAAATTCAGCCAAACAAGCTAGATAGCTATATGGGTCTGATCTCAGTTCAGCTTAAAGGTTTCCGCAATGATATAGATTGCAGAGGCTTTGACTATGTGGAGAAGCTGAACTGAAATCAGACCCATATAGCTATCTAGCTTGTTTGGCTGAATTTGAAGACTTTATCGGTCTGAAAAATTTCATGCTTCCAAACTGATAGAAACTCTGTGCATAAACACTTGGAGTCAGTTTTTAGATCTAGTTTCTTGGCTCTGTCTTTCACTGATGATAGCAAAATAGCTTGAAATCAGCTGATCTGAAAGTGGGCTAAAACAAAAGAGATAGTTAATTCTGACTCTTTGATCGATTATGTAAACAAACGCTTGATCGGGTTTTTGGTAAAAAAGCCATCTGTTGATCATAAATACAAGCGTCAGCAGGTTTTAACGTGATTAAAACTTGTTTTTGTTTTTCATAAATCTACCTTTAAAGGTTTCCGCAATGATATAGATTGCAGAGGCTTTGACTATGTGGAGAAGCTGAACTGAGATCAGACCCATATAGCTATCTAGCTTGTTTGGCTGAATTTGAAGACTTTATCAGTCTGAAAAATTTCATGCTTGCAAACTGATAGAAACTCTGTGCATAAACACTTGGAGTCAGTTTTTAGATCTAGTTTCTTGGCTCTGTCTTTCACTGATGATAGCAAAATAGCTTGAAATCAGCTGATCTGAAAGTGGGCTAAAATGAAAGAGATAGTTAATTCTGACTCTTTGATCGTTTATGTAAACAAACGCTTGATCGTGTTTTTGGTAAAAACGCCATCTGTTGATCATAAATACAAGTGTCAGCAGGTTTTAACATGATTAAAACTTGTTTTTGTTTTTCATATATACATATATCCCTCACTGATGAGAGCAAATCAGCTTGAAATCAGCTGATCTGAGGGTGGAGCAAAATGAAAGAGACAGTGAATATTGACTCTGATGTTTATGTTAACAAATATGCTTGTTTGGAGGTCTTGGTAAAGCTCCAGCTATTGATCATTAACACAAGTGATAGCAGGTTTTTACGTATATAAAACTTGTTTTTGTTTTTCATAAATGTACCTTTAAAGTTTTCTTGCAATGATATAGATTGCAGAAGCTTTGACTATGTGGAGAAACTGAACTGATATCAGACCCATATAGCTATCTAGTTTGATAGGCTGAGTTTGAAGACATTTAGGTGTCTAAAAAATTCATGCTTGCAAACTGAAAGAAACGTTTTGCATAAACGCTTGGAGTTAATATTTAGGTCTAGTTTCTAACTCCTATCCCTCACTGATGAAAGCAAATCAGCTTGAAATCAGCTGATCTGAGGGTGGAGCAAAATGAAAGAGACAGTGAATGTTGACTCTGATGTTTATGTAAACAAATACACTTGTTTGGAGGTCTTGGTAAAGCTCCATCTATTGATCATTAATACAAGCGATAGCAGGTTTTTTACATATATAAAAATTGTTTTGTTTTTCATATATATATATATATATATATGGTAAACAAAACAAGTTAGTAAATTTTGAAACTCGCTTTGAGCTTGCATTTTATGATCACTAGATGGAGCTTTACCAATAACTCTTAATAAGCTTTTGTTTACATAAATGCCGAGAAAGATAGAATTCAATATCTCTTCCATTGTCTCCACCTCCAGACCAGCTGGTTTCAAGCTAGTTAGCTCACATCCATGAAGGGTAGGGAGCTATTGGTTAAGCTCAATCTAGTGATCATATATATATATATATGAAAAACGTTTTTAAGTTTTATATACGTAAAAACCTGCTATCACTTATATTAATGATCAATAGATGGAGCTTTACCAAGACCTCCAAACAAGCGTATTTGTTTACATAAATGTCAGAGTCAATATTCACTATCTCTTTCAATTTGCTCCACCCTCAGATCAGCTGATTTCAAGCAAATCAGCTGATCTGAGAGTGGAGCAAAATGAAAGAGACAGTGAATATTGACTCTGACGTTTATGTAAACAAATACACTTGTTTGGAGGTCTTGGTAAAACTCCATATATATATATATATATATATATATATATATATATATAATCACTCCATATGATTAAGAAATGCAGTATTATCCTCTGTATACTAAAATATAAATACATTAGAGTTCATATTTCAAAATAGCTAGCACAAAATGATACTACTTTGAACTGTAAGCTATTAGATCTTAAATATTGAAATATGAACAAATTTGAACAAAGAATGAAATTTTAACAAGCAATGGTCTTAAAGTTTGCTGCAAACAAACATGTTTTACTATTATTATATAAAAACAAACTAAACATTAGAATTTTAATCTTTAAACCACCTAGTGTATAGAAAATAATCCCATTGCATAGCACTATACTGAAATAAATATACAAATATTAAATCACCACAATTGGTTAAGAAATCCAGTACCACCCTATGTGAACTAATATATTTTGAAAATTGAATTCTAATGTATTTATATATTAGTTCAGTGAGGGTGGTAGTGAATTTCTTAACTATGTGGGGTGATTTAATTTTTGTATATTTATTTCAGTATATCATTATGCACTGGAATTATATATATATATATATATATATATATATATATATCCATAACTTGTTTTTGTTTTATATATATATATATATATATATATATATATAAAACAAAAACAAGTTATTTACCTAACTTGCTATCACTTGTTATTTATGATTAATAGATGGTGTTTTACCAAAACCACCGAAACCAGTGTAAAATTTGTTTACATAAATGACAAAAGAGATAGAATTAACTATCTCTTTCATTTGGTAAAATGCCATCTATTGATCATAAATAACAAGTGATAGCAAGTTACATGAATAACTTGTTTTTGTTTTTCATAAATGTATTTTTAAAGGTTTCTTGCAATAATATATATTGCAGAGACTTTGACTATGTGGTGAAACTGAACTGAGATCAGACCCATATAGATATCTGGCTTGTTAGGCTGAGTTTGAAGATTTTACCGGTCTGAAAAATTCACGCTTGCAAACTGATAGAAATGTTTTGCATAAACACTTGGAGTCAGTGTTTAGATCTAGTTTCTAACTCTATCCATCACTGATGATAACAAATTAGCTTGAAATAAGATGATCTGAGGGTGAGCAAATGAAAGAGTTAATTCTGACTTTTTTGTCATTTATGTAAACAAATTTTATACTTGTTTCGGTGTTTTTCGTAAAACACCATCTATTGATCATATATATATATATATATATATATAAATGATGTATATAGTAAACTCTCTTATGAAAATTTTTATTATTTTGCAACACATTTGTGATATATATAGATGTCTATATATTTAGTATTTTGTTATTAAACAATAGTAAATTAACTCTTAGCCTGCTTCTTACGAGACCTCTTGTCAACAGTTGATGTCACTCTAATTCCATAACTTTTAATGCTAGGATATTCGTTTGACAGTTATTGATTAGGTTTTTAAAAATTCTGTAAGATGCTGCCCTCTTTTGAATTATTTTACAAGTAAAAAATCAATATAAATTCCCAAATATGTCAAAGAATAGCACAGCTCCACCTTCTCTTGAATCTTATTGGCTGTGTAAATTTTGACAGCAAAGGAAATGGCTGCCAAAAAGTAAAGAGTTACGTTTGTATTTTGTTTCATTTTGAAAATAATAAATGAATGTTTTTTTGAGTAATTTTGATAAATTATAAACAATTTTGATAAAACAGGCTAAAAATACAACTATTTCAGAAAAATATTTAAGATTTTAGTAAAAAAAATATTTACTTTTCCATAACGTAAAAGTGAAAAAAAAAACAATTTACGTCAGCAACACTTTTTAATTGGATTACTATATTTCACTTTACATTTGCTGCTACAAAATATTTCTACAATAAATAAATAGAAATTTTTTTTTGAAAACACTTTTGTTCACTTTCATAACCTGACAAATTATTAATATACTTTTTACAAATGAAACTAAAGTAAATATCATATTAAAAGATAAATATATTTTAACAATTGACTGTCTTCAGTTTGTGAGTTGGCCAATTAAAAGCTTTGATTTTTACCTCAGATGACCAGTAATATAATTAGCGGTTTATGGGTTAATAGACAACTGTATATTCTGTTAGTCTCTCTCTCTCTCTCTCTCTCTCTCTCTATATATATATATATATATATATATATATATATATATATATATATATATATATATATATATATATATTATATGAAAAGGATGTATATAGTAAACTTTCTTATGGAAATTTTTATTATTTTGCAACACATTTGTGATATATAGATGTCTATATATTTAGTATTTTGTTATTAAACAATAGTAAATTAATAGACAACTGTATATTCAATTAGTCTATATATATATATATATATATATATATATATATATATATATATATCAATTATTTATGATGTATTCAATATATATGTATTTATATATATATATATATATATATATATCAATATCAATTATTTATGATGTATTCAATATATATATATATATATATATATATATATCAATTATTTATGATGTATGCAATATATATATATATATAATTGATATTTGTTTATTAATAATTTTAAATTCAGCGTAAATCAAATAAACTTATTTGATTGCTGTTTATTGTGCAAACAAATTATTGTTTTATAACACTTTAGTAAGACCAGATAAACTGAGTATATTGTAAAATTTATTTGAAATAACTATATTACATAATCCAGGAATCAAATCCTAGTATAATAGGTAAATATGGATTTTTTATTTTTTGGTGTTGATTTCTTTAGTTATTATCTCACTAGATATAAACTTTATATGGTAATCATGATTAAATATTTGCATGTTTTATCTAAATTATTATTGTTTAGATAATTGTTATACTAAATCCATGGTTAATCAATAAGATCTTAATCTTATTCAATTATAGAGTTGATGGTAGTATATTTTATTCTGTCAGGAATCATAATAATCTTCTTTAATCATATTTAATTTTAGATGATGTGAACCATAAACCCAATCAACTATTAAATTTTAATATTCATACTTGATTGTAATAAATGCTAATACTTCTTTTTATGTTTGATTATTATAATATACATTTTACTAATTTTGTTACAAGAAATTCAAAATAATTGGTATGATTAGTTAATTGCATTTAAGTAAATATCCAATAGAAATCTACTGTTTCTTTTATATGCGGATATGACTGGATATTATAGATTTAAAATTATCTAATAGGTTTATTGATATTACATTATTATTAAGTATTTCATTTTATTATAACTAGTTTAATTGGCAAGAGTAATTACTTTATTTTGTTATCAATAGTATGCTTTTAATAATAAATTAATATAAAAATATAGCATGGATGACCTAGTTTGATTGATCATTTTATTAAAATAGAATTTAAAATTAATTATGGGGTCATATATCTATTTAGATATTATAAACATTGTAAACTTGTAAGATATATTAAAGCTGTTATTTTAACCATTCATGAATTATTTTATTTAGATTTAAATATCTTTAAATTTTAATATACATTTGTATTTTTATAAGCAATGTTTGATTAGTTGAGTATATTAGAATTTGTTTGTTGAATGATTTATTATCATTTTCTTCAATTGTAAGTGAAATTTCCCTTAACCTTTTCAGATTTCAGGACAGCTCAGAAATGTCTTTTTACTAATTCAACCTGTGGTGAATTTGTTCATAAGTATTATATGTTAAAATGCATGTAAACAGTATATTTTATTATAATAATTTTTTTTGCCAAAAATTGCATGAAAAAAGTGCAAAATTCAAATTTCCTGCTCTAACAGTAGACATAAGACCTTCACTGACATCTTCCACCATTGTCTGTTGGCAAGGCTGTAAAATTTTTGGTGTTTTATGACAATGAAGTTTTCATTGATGCAAAAACATGTTTATTTGCAAATTTATTATGTTTTTAGATTGTTTTTAAAAATAATTTGCACTATATTTATTAGATATCAAGAAATAAAAATTATTAAAAACTTATTTTGACTTGAAATACTTTATTTTCAAAAATATAATGTTATATTAGCAGCTAATCTAAATATGGCCTGAAACAAATTATAAGACTAGCTTTGATGCCAACAAGCTACTTTATTTATGAGTAAGAAAATACAAGAAAATATCATAATTTTGCAATAAATATTCAAAAAATTTAAACTTTTCAAATATAATTTGTTATATATAAGAGAAATAAATAAATATTCATTCACATTTTTAAAAATAATGAGAAACAATAAATATTTGTTGATTTTATAAACTGAAAATAATCTTTTTAGAAGTGATGACATCTAAAATCTTTGTTTTGATTACAATCTCATTTTTTTAATATTTACAGAAACAAAATGTGAACATTTAAAATTTATTTCAATAGTAAACAAGAATATCTATTAAAGGAAGTCAAATTTGTTATTTTGTGATAAGTAATAATCAATTTTGTCATATATTTTACATTGACATAAATTAATATATATGTGTGCTCTGCACACAGGTAATGAAGATATTAATAAATTGTCATGAAATTATCAAAATTTTACTGCCAAGCACTTTCGGGACAGTCTACAGTCCCATATTTATGGCATAAAATCTTAACTATTGACATAAACTGAAAATATTTTTTCTAGAAATGATGACATATAAAACCTTTGTTTTGATTACATACTTATTTTTTTAATATTTACAGAAACAAAATGTGAACATTTAAATTTTATTTCAGTAGTAAACATGATTATCTATCGAATGAAGTCATATTTATTATTTTCTGAAAAGAAATAATCATTTTATTATATATTTTACATTGATGTGTGAAAAAAAGAAATCTGTCAGAAAAAGCAATATATGAAAAGTTTAATCATATATCATTGTTTTGGGAAAATGACATTAGGTTTAATTGCTTTATTTTAATCTATTTTAATTTAGATATCTAAAGGATGATCTTGTTTGTTTACTATTTTTTTATTTGAAATGCTGTTTGAATTATCATCATCATTTTGTTTTATATAGTCCTTCTAAATTCGTTTTTTCCCCTTTTGTTTTTGCTGTCTTCCTATATAATACTGAAAAGTGAAAAATGTGAGATTTTTGAAATTCAGTATTACGTTTTGTTTTTAGTATAAATAACAGATATGTGATTAAGTAAAAGATTATATTAAACACTGAATACTTGTTTATTAATTGGTATTTATTTAATAGTATATTATGTTTATTCTATTATGAATAATATTATTATTCACAGGGCATTATAAAATTAATATAATTTTATTGAATTACATTTTATTTAGTTATAAATGATGTCCAACTTCAGGGATTTGTTTTTAATATGTTACATACAGTGACCAATGACTGACTTATATTTATTCTGGTTATATTAATTAAAGTTATTATTTCTTATTCTACATTTTTTATCTGTTACAAATGATATATAAATGATTGGGGCTATAACAGAGTTTAGCATGTACAACACCCTATTATGTTTTTATTATGTGTGATTTTTTACAAGTCAATCTGCAATCTGTCATGTTTTAAAAGAAGATATTTTTCTCATTTTCATCTTCTTACAAATGGTGCTCTAACTTTAAACATAGTAATAAGAGATTATTTCATCATCGATTTTTTTTAGTTAGTAATAAAATGTCTAAAACCTGTAGGACATTTTTTTTATTTTTCTGAAAGATAAATAGACTCATAGTGAGAGATTTTATTAATGAAAAATGGGTGCATAGCAATAATATGAAAATATTTTTAATTATCTGAAAGCAAGTGTGAATTTAAAAAGAAAATAAACAGAAAGCATCAAACAATTATTACATGTTTGACAATGCATGTCAAAAACAGAAATCTAATTCACATTTTCCAAAATTTGACCCAAAGTAGGAATGAAAATCTCATTGTATTTTTATATGGGGCTGTTTAAAAATGGTACATCATTATATCTAAAGCCAGATAGGTAATTCAAATATAAATTTATCCAGAGTTTTTATTTCCATATTCAACATAAATATATCACTAAAAACACCATATAATCTGAGTTTCAAATATCTAATTATAATTCTGGCCTATTTATTAAAATATATTGTTGTTGGAATATCTTTAAGAAATAAATTATAATACACCCAGGTCTCATTTTATGCAGATTTTTTAATGTGGTATTGAAGTTATGTTGTTCATGTTTCTTCTTATTATCTTTGTATATGATTTTCTTTTAAGCAATAAAAATTATTAGATTAGAAGTCAAGATCTGATAATGCACTATTACTTTTAATATAAATTTCATGCAGTAACACTTCATATTTCAAGTAATAGCACATTATCAGAGTTTGACTTCCATCTAATAATTTCAATATTTTCAGTGCTTTATAATAGTACTGTAATAAATTTTATGCATTTTAGTTGGCATAATTTTATATGTTATTTATAAATTATATTGCAAAATTCTCAAAATATTATCATCTAATAATTCTATATTTTAAATGTTTTATGTATACTCTTATTATTGAGTTATTTATTTTGAATTTATATGTAATTGTTGAATGGGGTAGAAACTGATATATATTTTTATTGCTTATTTTATGTCATTATTTTTAAACTAAATTTAGCATTAATTATTCATTTACTAATTTTATACATCAGTAAGTTGTTATATTTATTTTAAGAGATAGTAGTGTTAATCTTTCTCTTGTTTTATGTTTCTTGTTATCTTGCCACTGTATTTTAAAGAGAATGAAACTTTGTTTCTCTTATGTTGTCAATGTATTTTGATAGAGATTTATCTTATACTCCCTCTTAGATTATTATATCTGTTCCAATAAGTTATATTGCTCTTTATCATATGTATGTATATAATACTTCATTTAAGGCAAATCACATTTATTATTATTATTATTTTCTGATGGTTTATTCTCATCTTTTATATGTCCTAATTTGTTTATTGTTCTCAGATGTAATTGCATTTCCCTTTGAATTCATGCCATTATTTTATCTTGCTTTTATTTTATCATTCCAAATATAGATCATGTTTGTAGTGTATTTTTGTATAAACACATATGTAGTGTATTAATATAACTTTATCATGGCAATTGATGTTTTCCATAGATATTGAGGAACACCATTCTTACCTTTTGTTGCATTCTTAGTATATCTGAGTGTATGTTGTTTGATTTGATTTGTACAACCTGTAGCTTGATTTTTGCAGCACCTCAAGATGTAAATCTGATAAATGCTTAATCTTTTTTTTTAAAAAATATAATTGTTTATAGCTCCAATGAATAATATACATCTTTTTCAGCAGCCATTTTATAACAGATTGATAAGTTTATGGTTCTTAAAAAGTATTAAATATGATCATAACAACACTATAATAGTGAGACTGTTTTGTATAAGTGTGAAAACTTGTTCAATATCAGAATTATGGAAATTTCATTAATCATTCATTTAATTAAATTCATTTATTTATATTATTTATAGTAAAATTGTTAACTAAATTTTTCTGATTTCCTAAAATTTTGCTTAATGTATTTAGAAAAAACCTGTTTTGATGATATTGTAAGACAGCAGATTTGATATTTGTTATGTGTTTTAATATCAAAGAAAGAAATGCTATTTTATTGTTAATTAATTTTCTTGGTTTTCATCATCATCCACATACCTTTAGAAATATGAATATTAAAAAGTTTATCATAAGTTGTCTTAATTTTATGCATTGATAGGTCATGTATTAAAGAGTTTTATATGAGTCATTTTATTAAAATCCCATTGAAGATGTTAAGAGATCATCTAAGAAAGTAATGATTTCACTTAATAAAATAATTATAATTGTTTTTCATGATTCAATATCCTTTCAGACACTTTTATTTAGTGATGAAAGATCACTGCTCTTATTTTTTTGAAATTATTTTCTTCTATTTATAAGATTATTTTATTGCTTCATCATAAACTCAAATGATGGAATTACTTTGTTCAAATTTTAGAAAATAGGTTAAGATGATTTATTTTTGTGATATTTGAGTAGTCATAAAACCCCTTATCCACTCATTATATCTTAATGTTCTCCTAGTAGATTAGTTTATTCAAAATTAAAAGTTTATCAAGCTTGTTTTAAATTTTAAATTATTGTTATTGTAATTAGAGAGACATTATCTTAGGGAAAGAGTATGTTTCGCTGTTTTGTTTCTAGAATCTCATTCTTTGTTAAGAATTAAAAGAAAGAATAAGATTTAGAATTATTTAATATTAGTAATATTAACCCTAAGACACCCATTTATTTTTAAATACAAGATTATTGAATAAATTATTTAACTTAAACTGTAAATTACTTTAAAGAAGAAATTAAGGTGGCAAAGGTATAAGAATATCTGCTTCTATTTTATCAAATAATTCTATAGTGAATCTGATCATTGCTATAAGTTGCTTACTATAAGCATAAGTTGTGTTGTTGTGTGAAGATGTGTTGTGAAGAGAAGAACTAATATTTGATGACATATGTTTTTAAAGAGCCATTATATCTTGTAAGAGAGAGTATGAGAAGTTTCATTCCCTTGATTTATAAATAGTCAGCATAATAATGTTGACTATTATTATATACCACTGCTCTTTGTGCTGTGGCATATGACATTTGTAACTCTGCGATTAACCAATGTTATAATTTAACCCTTATATTATTCATTTACCTTACAGTATTTATATAAGGCTAAAACCTTAGTACATGCACCTTGGGTGCTTACTTATAGTGTTATATTTGGCTTTTCATGAGAGATTGTTTATCTCATTTTTGTTTCAACTTTTTTAGGTTATAATATTAAGATTTTTTCAAGATGGCAATCTTCTTTCATGTGAAAGTGTTCTGCATTTGTAGGTACCTCAATAAAATATCATATTTGAATGGTAGTCTAAGTCTGCATACCAAGAACATTTAGCACCTTTTGCTTTTAACTGTCAATTGCTGTTTTGGTTGGCAACTTTACAGTTTCCTGGATCATGGCTATAATTTAATTTTGTCTGTCATAATTTAAATATGTATTTTAAAAAAAAGTTGCTTCACACAAACATCCTATTTTCAAAAAAAAATAATTACCAATATTTCAATTAAAAACTTTTAGTAATTGAAAAAAACCCTGACATTTTATGACATTAACCTTCAAAAATAAAAAAAAAAACAATAAATTCATTAAAATGGCTTATGTAAATATATCAAATTTATTAAGCGCAAGCAGATAACATTATAAGAATGTAAAAGCTAATTTGATATTTTTACATTTGTTATTATCATTTCATTAGATTTGAAAATTGTTTCATAATAAATCGAAAGATATTCGCATTGTTTATTTATATATAATATTTAGTGAATTAAACGTGAAGGTAGTTTAAGCTTCACATTCTTAGTTCAAAAATGCTCGAGTCTAGCTTATTTATATATAAATTTAAGCATAGAAGAAGATGGGTCCCATCTTTTTCTTATAGTTCTGGCTTGTGTTTTAGAGTTAAAAATTTTATGTGCAGTCATTATTACATCTGATTGGCATGTTTAAAGTACATCTTTTGAAGGTTTTAGATTTGTTATTAAAATGGCTAATATATATTGGTGACTCATCCATCCATATTTATTTACAATATGAATAATCATATGTTAACAACTGCTGCAATAGCAACAATGTATGGATAGGATATTAGAAATTTACTCTACTTTGTTTCATTAAGGCTTTAAAAATATATAAAGATTAATAAATAATAATAATATGGCTGAAATAATGTTTAATGATTTGCTATGCCAACTTTTGAAATGGATCTGTATCAAACAAAGAATGTGGGATAATTGGTGAAGAATGATTAATATTTCTGATTATAAAATATTGAACTAGGAGCTGTTACAGGACTTGAATAATTGCAAGTGTAATAAGTGGGTTATGAAGCACTACCGATGTTCCACAAGTAAACACTGTGCTTGTTGAGAAAAATACTATTGGCTTGAATGATTATTATATGTGGGAAATTAATTATACGTTAAGCCTTTTTTATTTTGCATTTTCTATTATTACTTTTGAGACAAACAACTTTGGCAGAAACAGCTTTAAAAGCATGTCCACTGGTTTCCTATATTCCAGTATCACTCTCTGCCAATTATCTCTCAGTTATGTTTGATACACATACTCTGCATTAAAAGTTGCCTTATCAGATCATTTTACATATTATTTCAACTGTATTTATTCATATTTTACATATTTTCTATGGATTCAATCTATATCAAAATAAAGCTGGTTCAGTCTCAGGGATTGTCAATTAGTAATAATTGATTATTTATAGATAACAATAATGGTTAAAAATTATTTCTAGTTACATGGATATTATCTACTCATTTCAATTCTTTATTATAATAACAATCAATGAAAATGTGTTGGCTGCTCCAAGATAGAAACTTACACAACTGTTCTAATAGAGGAACAGTAAAAAGGAAGTTATAGCTAAGTATATTTGCAATTAGCAGGTTGTAAAAAAATGAGTGAACATTATATATCTAGTTGGACTGACAACTGAGTAGCTTCTTAAAAATAAATTTAAGTGAATTTGACACATACAAAAAATAAATTTATCTAGTCAATATGAATTCCATATCAGATGGATACACTATTCCATGCACAATTTCCTATATATGTAATAAAATAAAACATTAGCATTAGCTCTACTTTTAATATATCAAAATATAAAAAATAGCTATACATAACTTACAGTAGGCATCCCATATCCAGTAGAATTTATAGTTAAATATTTAAAAATTGAAATTGCATTAAATATACCCAATATTGTTTTTCCAATGTAAGTGGCCATGACTAGAACAAATGCCTGAACCCAAAGCCTAAATGATAAAAAATGCTGCTATTCTCTCTCTTTTTCTTCCATTGTTGAGCTTAAAAATGGAAGACAAGCCCTAAAACCATTGAGGAAACACCAAAGGCCAACTGGTTGGAAATTGACAAAAATGAAAATCTATTTAAATATATTTTCAATAATCTAGATACTTTATTTTTAAATGAAATGAATTTTAATGAAGGATTATCATAAAAGTTAGCCTGAAAGTAATCATTTATATATATTTCTATGTAAAGCTTTATTATGTTGTTATACTAAAATGTGTATGCATAAATAAATAATTTTTGCTTACTTGTTATTTGGTCTATTCTCTCTCTTTCTCTCTCTCTCTCTTTCTTCTCTCTCTCTCTCTCTCTCTCTCTCTCTCTCTCTCTCTCTCTCTCTCTCTCTTTCTCTCTCTCTCTCTTTCTTTTGTCACTGTAAGTCACTATTAATTTAAAGATATAAATATCTAATTTGTTAGATTAAATGTACTGGATGCCTCTTATTAATAGTAGAAGCTAGTTTGGGATATTTCAAGTGCTGTATTGGTGTGTCTATCATCTGAGCATACCAGCTATATAACATATAGTCAGATGGCGGCTGAGATTGATTCTCAAAACAAATAACATACTTTGGATGACAGGTTTTTGTTCCTACAGTAAACATGGGCTATGGGTAGGTAATGTATTTGTGGTTATGCTTTGTATAGTCTCAATCTGTCATGGGTATCATTGATTGTTAAGCCATCAATGGTATTATCCCTTCTGTTTGAAGTATCAGTTTGTTTCCATAAGTACTACTGATATAATTATATAATTGCATAAAGTAAATGATAGAAAAAGAGAGCTCTTTTAATAAAGAATGAAATGATAAATAAAAAAAGTTATTTTTAAATAAATAATATTCTGATAATAATAAAATACTAATGTATCAAGAATAAACAGTAGCCTGTTAAAATAAATACAAGTATTTCCAAAGTGGAGTCAAAGTTGCCCAAAAAGTTAAAAAAATAGTTAAATGTATTATAAATGAGGGGAACACAGATTTCGGATAAGAACAGTATATATATATATACAAAAAAAAATAGATTTCCCATCATCCACTTCAAAAACTAACTTTTTTTAACATCAGAGGATACCTTCATGACATTGATAGTCTCAGAATGAAAAAAAATTATCATTAAAGTTTTTTTTTTTTACTTTTCTTTGAAATCATTTCTTTCATAAATAAAACTTATGTATTACCAAATAATATTTTATGACCTGTGTTTAGTTTATAAATATATATACAGCTGAGTTATGATATCTATTTTTAACTGTATTTTTGGCGCTTTCATTAATTCTTAAATTACTTTGACCTAGAAATTTTATGACAACTGCAAGGAATTTTACAAACTACCACAGGAATAGATCTACTATCGGAAGACTGTTTCAAACTATTCAATAATGAATTTAAATCATAATATTCAGTTTAGAAATATATTTAAATAAATTGATTTATAAGAATATTTTTTCATTTGGTGCCATGAAAATGACCTCGAAGAGAGGTCTTGATTTAAATGCATTATTGGATGGTCCAAAATAGTCAATTGATAGCAAATCTATTCTTATATAGTTTATAAGATTCCTAATAGTTGTCCTAAAATTAATATAGATCAAAGTAAATTGCTTTAATAAAAGAATTACAGCTCAGTAGAGTTAAAAATAACTCTTTTTGTATATTGATGAACTAAATATTGCTTATAAAATATTACTTGACAATTTAAAAGCTATCTTTTATGAAAGAAGTGAAATTAAAAAGTGTAAAATAAATTTTGATAATGTTTTTTGAATCTCAGGCTATCAATTTTAAGAAGACATTCTTTAATGTTAAAGGAGAAAAGTGAATGATGGGAAATCTATGTTTTTTATAGATATATGTTGTAATATTTTGTTGAATTTACATGAAAAAGTATATTTGTTAATAGATGAAAACCATGGTTGTGCAGAGTTATATGAATTTCTATTTTATTTATAAAGACTAGTATAGTGGTAGGTAGTAATTAATATATATGTTGATACAAATATTTTCATGGGTTGCATATGTTAAAAAATTTAAATATTGATAAAAGGTAGAAAGATGGTTGTTAAAGCACTATAATCACTGATTTGAAAAAAAAATTTAACATTCCACCAATTGCAAAAATATTAAATTAAGAATGTCTTTTAAAAAAATATTTCCAAATAGGAGGAAGTTTCTATCTCAATGGCTTCTCTAATTTTGCACCGATAGAGATTATCACATATGGATATGATCCTGGTACTAGAAAAATCAATTTATGACTGGAATCTATAGTAGGGAGTGAGAGTGCTGATGATGATGAGTGTTGTTTAACTGCATTAGCATTCTTATCTCTCCTAACACTGATGTGATTATTACTCATACCTATATAAGAAGCTTTAAAATTTTCACATGAGATTCAAGATGGATTGAATCCTTAGGCTTGGTTATCATATTGCTGATCTTTTGATGAGTAGATACAGCATTTTCTACTCATCAAAACATCAGTAATATCATAACCAAGCCTAAGGATTCAAACCCTCTTGAATCTCATGGTGTTTATCAAATCTCATGTGAAAATTGTAAAGCTTCTTACATAGGTATGAATAATCATCACATCATTGTTAGGAGAGATGAGAATGTGAATGCAATTAAACTATACTCATCATCATCAGCACTCTCACTCCATACCAGAATCATATGCAGATGTGATAATCTCTACCAGTGCAAAATTAGAGAAGCTCTTGAGATACTTAAAAGGCCAGATTGTATCAATAAGCGAGATGATACATGCAAACTTCCTCCTATTTGGAAAGATTTTTTTTAAAAGGCATTCTTAATTTAATATTTTTGCTATTGGTGGAAACTTTAACTTTTTTTTTTCAAATCAGAGATTGTAGCTTCTTTACAACCGTCTTTCTACCTATTATCACCCAGGAGATGACTTGTGTGATCAAGTTGAAACATCAGTATATCAATATTTAAATTTTTTAACAGGGATGAACCCACAAAATGTATTATATATATACAATGTATTTGTGATATAGTAATAACAATGGCTGCATGATTTCCTCTTGATTAATGTTTTAAATGTGGATACAACTTTAAAACTATTTAGGTTTTTTTAAAATCATCTTAGAATATTTTTCAGGTTTTTAGCCCACAGCCAATTTAACTATTCATTCAATTATTGAATTATAATATAAAATCTAAATATTCCTAGCAAAACAAAAATCACAAATTTATTATTTAATATTTGAGTAATCATAAATTCAATTATTAAATAGAAACCATTTTATCTTGTCTATTAATAGAAAAAACTATAATTCAAAGTATAAAAACTGCCGGAAAGCATAACATCCCTAACATATAATTTTTATTCAATGTAGAATATAAAAAATTATAATAAAATATGGTAAGCTAGAGAGTAAGCAATAGTGAAGTTTAATGTAAAATATGTGCATGCAATAAAAAAATGAAAACATCATAAACTGAAAATTTTGAAAGCTCATTTAATAAAATTTTAAATTTTTAAATATATGAAAAAAGTATTTAAAACTATAATTATGAACAATAGATATCGATATTTAATACAAAATATAAAACAACTAATTAAAAATAATTGATTAGAAATTTGAATATTTTGATTAATTAAAAAGATCATAATAAATAAAATAAGTTATATCATTTTGTAAATAAGCATTTATTTATATAGTGCGATGTTTATAATTGTAATACATTAAATATCAGCCTTTTACAGCTATTATACATGTGCTTTTACGAGTGTTAAATAATAAATAAATACTTTCGGTAAAACATATTTGGACATAACACTGGTGATTGAAAATGAGTCAAGATTTAATATCTTTAAAGTGTTTTTTAGAGAAACTCATTTCCATAAGAAGAAAGTTTAATGGAGCACATAGATAAATGTAATTTTTTACTTGCCAATGTGGGTTAATAGGTCAAAGGAAAATTAATGCAATTGGATTTGCTGTATCATTCAATTTAGTAACTTCTACTGTTGGAAATCCTTATTACATTAATGAAACACTAAGGGTGCTAAAACTTGCTTTGCACAATGGTATAAGTATCTATGCTTCAAACATGAATTCAGAAAATTAAGAAAAGTAAAGTATTGAATAGAATTATTACAGGAATATCAGTAAAATATCCTTTTTCTTTTTTTTTACATTTTAATATCATGTTGGAATAAATAGTGGACTTTGTCCAAAACTTATTGAAAATAATATTATCGGTGCTGCTGCATACAAAATGGTTTGTTGATAGAGAATATTTGTACAATACATGAACTGACAATCACAAACACTGTATTTAGAAGAAATCTGACATAAAAGAACACTGATGCATCCACCTTATAACTGATGGCATTTAATCGATTATATATGTAGAACTCTGAATTCAAGAATTCACATTATGTACGCAAATAAAAATGCATATTGTTGAAGAGATCATAGTTTAGTATGTTTAAATATGAAGATGCTAGTTGCGTTAAAAACTTTACTATTATTCCAACTATATTAACAAGAAAATTGGCATTCAGGCTTTAAAAAAAACTAACTATACATATTAAGTTTAAACTACTATTAAACATTAAAATTGCTGATTTGAATGTTTAGGGCTGTCAGATTAATGCAGCATAGAATTCTTTAAAGAAGTTTCATATGTATATAATTAAATCAATTCTTAGGTTCACTAAAAAAATGATGACAGGTTTTCTACCACTGATATTATTGTCAATGATTTCATTAAAATAAACACATGACACTTTCTGCTTGGTGGAATACTAGATAAAATGTGAAACTTCATAATAAATATATAAAAAAACTAAAGGCTGTTGTTAAATGACTGACAGAAGATTTTAAATGATTGTTGGATTGACTATTGTCATTCTAAATTATCATTGATGCATTGAAAGCATCATATAGACTTGGAAAACAGTATCACAGTACTATTAAATCCAACAATGTTATTCTTATTTGATGGTACTGATATTTTAAAGAGATGGAAGGAGTATTTTGATTATCTTTTTGAATAATGATACATGAATTGAGGTGGCAACTTTTAATGATAGATCTATTTTTATCTACAAATTTAGATTTGGACAAAGGCTGCAGGACATTATAAATATATGTAGAAGTTTTAAAATATGATGGTAATATTTCAGCTTCAAAAATATTGGAATTTTTTTAGAAATTAATCCATAAATTTGTAAGAATCAATTTTAGGATGTTTTTTATTGTTCAGACCTTAAAAAAATGATACTAAACAAGATTGCAATAATGATCATGGAGTAAAGTATATCCTACAGCTTATGTTCTTGCAAAACATTTGTTAAAAATGTTGCCTCAATGGTTTCCAGTGACTTAATGTGAATGTAGAGAAATAGAAGCCAGATAGACATGTTTTTTTACTGTGAGAAATATGCAAGAAAACTATTAGGAACAAAGGGATGCTTTATATATATAGTCAATCAAGGCATTTGATTTAATTAAAAGAATATGTTTATGACATTGTTTTAAATTAAATGGCTAACTACCCAAATTTATTCACATTACAAACTTTTAAATGATGGAATGAGGAAAAATATTCCTACTACTGGTGAAAAATCAATAGCATTTTAAATAAAAACTGTTGTTAAGCAAGATCATGTACCTGCTATAATATTGTTTTCAATTTTTATGGCAGTGGCCTGGAATTGTTCATAATTAGTTTAATCAAACAATGATTAATTTCAATCTATTAAAAATGAAAACAGAAACTTCTCCTTATTGGATTCAGAATGTGCAGTGTGCTGATGATTGTGTTATTTCCCCCCCACTTCAAATTATTATTTACAGAAAGCACTTAATCTTTTTGATACAACATATAAAGATTATGGTTTACTAATTAATGTTCAAAAACACAAGTTCTTTATCTATAGTAATCAAAGAAAAAATATTAGCAATTTTAGCTTGAATGGTTATCAAGTTGAGAATGTGGAATAGTTTAAATACCTTAATAGTTTTATAAGTAGAAAGGTGGACATAGATATTGATGTACAACACTAGCTCAATGTAGTGCTACTGTGTTTAACAAATTAAATAAAACATAGAATATTTCATCAAATATAAACAACTACTGCAAGTAATTTAGTTGCATATAGACCTGTTATTGTATATAATTTATTGTATGAAAATAAAACACAGTCATCATAGTTGTAAAATATAAAAGCATTAAAATGTTTCATTTCAGGATGTACCATAAAATTTTAAAAATACGGCAAGATCATAAAATCCTTAATGATGTTATTTAATGTGCTGAATATACTATAGAGTCCACAATTGTAAAATTACATCTTAGTTGTAATAAACATTTAAAGTCAATAAACAATGCAAGACATTGTAAAAATGTTTTATAGTGAACTTCATCAGGATTTCATAGAAATAGATTCTATCTATGTTATAAAGATTTGAAATACCAGTCACTCTTATACCTGGAGCCCAATTGTAAATATAAGGGATTTGACTTCAGACTTACAAGCCACTTCAATCATCCATACTATCTCATACTACTGATACATATGACCACACACATGCAGAAAAGTTAAATAATCACAAATGTATGTATTTTGTGTTGAACCAGCACTTATCATTTGGTCCAGATTATCATCCCCCATACTTATATAAAATCAGTGCTCAGTTTATATTAAGATAGCAAATCCTTATACTGCAATGAACATGCTTTAATCTACTCCAATTTGTATATATATATATATATATATATATATACAAATTGGAGTTGATTATAGCATATATATATATATATATATATATATATATATATATATATATATATATACGATATCTGGACCAACTGATGAGTGCTGATTTAATATAAAATACATATATTGGTGATTATTTAATTTTTCTGCATGTGTGTGGTCATGTGTATTAGTAGTATGAGATAGTGTGGATGATTGAAGTGGCTTTAAAGTCTGATTTCAAATTCCCTATATTTATCTATGTTATAAAGATTATTTCAAAGACATTCTTAAAATGTAAAATATCAATTGTTTCTATTGCAAAGATATGGCAGAGGTCAACATTTTAAAATATTCTCTAAAATAATATTTTTGCTGAAGAAATTAAAAGTCAATATTGTAAAATGTTAAGAAAATGAAAAAATGGACAAATGTTTCATATGTGGAACTGTTTGTGATTCACAAAATATTGTCTATAGTCATTGTAAAACTAATTTCAAGGGTAGTTTTTTTTCTCTCTCTTTCTTTTCTTTCTTTTTTTTTTGAGTTATAATGACCACATTCAATTATAAATACATATTTATTTATTATGTAATCCATATTTTTTTAAAATAATTTCCAGCATAAATCCTTGTACAAAAATTGCATGCATAATGAGTGAAATGATTTGATTTTCTGCAATGATGTAAAGATGTGATATGACAGAGCTGATATGACAGATAAAAAAAAAACTAGAAAATTACAACGTGTTTAAATGAATGTAATTGTTTAATCAGTCTGCAATTTTGGTGGTATTTGAATCTCATAACTGATACAATAATAAATAGATAGATATCTTTGGGTTTTATAAGTGAACAAAAACAAAAAAAAATTATTAACAACGAGTGAAGAAATATTTTAAATTTTAATTAAGACACTGAATTGCTTAAAATAATTCAACTTATTATGCATTAAAACCAAATTACAATCACCCATATTAAGTAAGTGTGAAAATGGCATTTTTCTGCGTTTTACATTTTAAAATTACATTCATTTTAATTGATCTTTACTTTGATATACACTCATATTCTTAATTATACTATTCATATTAATAGTATTCTTATGTCCAGATTTGTTATTACATTTTGTGTGTGAGCATGCTTTAACCAAAGTTAATTAAAAATAAAGATGCAAAAATTCTTCTTTTTTTAATTATTAAAGCAAATCAGATAGTACTGGACCAATCTGAATCGTTGGTTAAAAAATCATTCTACTAAACAGAAATATGGCAATTTATTTCATAAGAAAATTTTCCTCATCCAGAACAACAGAAATAGCATATATATATATATATATATATATGCTATTTCTGATCTATATATATATATATATATATATATAGATCAGACGAATAAAATTCATTTTGAAAGAGGGGATGGAAATAACAAATTTAAATTAGCAATCAAGAATTAAAAAAAAACAACAGATTTTTAATTATTTTTTAATTAATTTTGATTGAAATTTTGCATCTTTTGACATATATGTCATTCATTAATATTTTCAAATTAACGCTAAATTTATCAAGACAGCCAGTCAATAATAATGAACATTAAATAATAAATATGATTTATATAATAAAATATGTGATGAGCAAAGCTGATTCGTTTATTAAATAATGAAATTAATTTTTTTAAACAAAAATTGAAATAATATATATATATATACAGAGAGAGATGGGTGGATGGATATATAGATAGACAGATAGATAGATAGATAGATAGATAGATAGATAGATAGATAGATAGATAGATAGATAGATAGATAGATAGATAGATAGATAGATAGATAGATAGATAGATAGATAGATAGATAGATAGATAGATAGATAGATAGATAGATAGATAGATAGATAGATGGACGGACGGACAGACAGACAGACAGACAGACAGACAGACAGATAGATAGATAGATAGATAGATAGATAGATAGATAGATAGATAGATAGATAGATAGATAGATAGATAGATAGATAGATAGATAGATAGATAGATAGATAGATATTTACTCACACAGTATACAATGTAAACGGTCAGGGTTCAAAATATATATTTGTCATTAAGTAATTCATCAGATCATATTGTATTTTTGATATTGGAAATTTTTAACCACTTCATATCTGCGTTGATCATCAATAATCATTAATATCCTAAACCTGAGTTTGTGTTTTGCATATTTATTCACATTTGCATGATAGTTCCCGATTCTGGAATAATAACTAATTTCCTTCACATCGAATGTCATCAAATTAATCATGTACTTGAATTTATTTAAATTGAAAGATTAATAGAATAAATTTCTTTTACTGATATGTATGCAGAAATGTACAAATATTCATAGAAACAATGCATTGAATATATCTTTATCTATGAGTTTGGTAATTCATTATTTCCATTATCTCTTCATCATCATTTTTTTCTGTATTTTCTCTTTATTCTATTTGAATTAACTTTCACTATCTTGATTTCGATTCGTACTACACAATAGATTAATAAAACTCTCTATTAATACTATCAATTTAATAGCTTTTATTACCTACTAAGAGAAATGTAAACCATATTAATAATTTAAAGTTTATATTTGTTAAATACTGATTAAACATGAATGCTATTATTAAAGTGTTGTACCTATTAAACATATAACCCATTTCTTCTGTATATCTTCATTAATTGATATTATTAACTATGTATTGAAGTTACCCTTGGAAGATAATAATGTTTTTTTAATCAACTCATCATTTAAATAAATTTAGAACCTTGTAAAAAAAAAATCCTTGATAAAATTTATATTATTTATATTGTCTAGCTTTTTATTACTTTTTTAACATTAATCTAACCATTAAAAATAATTATTCATTAAATGACAAATCAATACATAACCAATTCCTAAATGCGTATATTATTTGATAGAACCGTATCTTATGATATAATTAAGCATAAATATCAAACGGAACAATCGGCAATAGATTTATAATTTGCTTTCTGAATACATTTTCATTAAATACAATCAAATTAATGTAAAAAATATAAATAAAAACTCTTGATTCACAGTTATTTATATCCTGGATTTTGTACAATTAATACAAGCAACAAATCTCAAATTTTGAAATACTGAACTAACTTTATTACCTTTTTCATTCATCAATGTGAATGAACCATTTCTTCAATCCTCCTCTTCCATATACTTTTGTTATTAAGATTTATTCAATATTGATTTTTTAAAATTAAATATGTTATATCAACTCATGTCCAATTAGAGATATAGTTTGGCATAGGCATTTGTTATCTAAATTATGTTACAAATATAAACATGCCTTAGGCCAAAATCATTTTATAGAATAAATATAATCTAAATAATCTGCAATCATGGAAATTCCTTTTATTTAAACAAACATATTAATGTAAATATAGAGGAAAAAATATTAAGAAAAACAATATCCGCAGTTAATATTCCTATTCTTCAGAAATATTCTAATGATTTTAAATTAGAACTTGCAAATCATTTTCAAATATTGACAGATTTTGAATATGATTCAAATATGAACTAACTCAATAGGAAGATAACTGATACACTTTTAAAAACTACAACAAATATAGCTGGTACAAAAAGCAACAATTGACAAGTAAATTTTTTTCCATGACAAAACAATTTATGAACAAAAGTGGTAATATGAAAATATATAAAAATGATGCATTAAGGAGTATTTAATATTTTGAATTTTGTAAAGTGGTGCAAAAAAGAGTTGATAATGATATAAGAAATTATAATTGTGAACGACCAAGGTAAGCTGTAGAATAGAATGTAGATCTCAAGAGTGTAAAACAATATTTTAGTATTGATAGGAAACATATCTGCTATAAGAAAAAGAGATGAAACTATTAGTAAAAACAGAGATGACATCATGACATGTGCAGATAGAGTTATAATCAAGAATTATATAGCAATAAAGAACAAGAAAAAGTACCTAATACAACTCCATCATCTTTTGAATTGCCCATGATTTTAAATGAAAAAGTGAAATGTGCAATAAAATTTATGAACAAGGAAAAATCTCCATATAATGATGAAATTATAATTGATATGAAGAAATATATTTTTTATCAAAGTTTTATATCAAATGTATAAATGATAAAGACATGCCAGATGATTGAAGAAATGCAGTACTAATATTAAACATTTTTTTTACCAGAATAATTACAACTTGCCTACAGTGAACATTGAATTTTAACAAACCAAAAGAACAAGCTGGATTGAAAAGTGTTTTAGTACAGTGGATCACATCTAATTAAACAGAGGCATTAGATAGGGATTTTATGCACAAGCCTTCTGGCATCCATTGATTACTCTGCTTAGCACAGGTGGCAATACTGTATGGAGAGTTTTGCTCTGTTTATCAACAATTAATGTGCTAGTATAGGAAATGTGATCATGTGATGCTTAATGGTTTAACATCTAATTATTAAGAGAAGTTATAGAAAAGACAAATAAATGTGAGTTGTCATTATGCTTTGGGTTTGTAAATTATGACAAGATATTTGAATCTATAAGCATTGCTTCAGTGATTACATCATTAGATCATCAAGGTATAGACCCAACATATTGTCATATTCTGAAGAATATTTGTAACAGCAACAATTAGATTACATAGTGATACTAGAAAGATTAACATTGAGAAGGATGTATGACACAGTGACTCCATATCTCCAAAACTTTTTATAGCCATTTTGCAAAAAGTATTTTGTGAATTAATATGGGGAGCTAAGGGAATAAAAATAAATAGATATTATTTAAGTCATCTACATTTTGTTGATGTAGTTATTTTTTTTTCCAAATAATGCTTTATAGCTTCAAAAAAGGTTGAAAAAATTATTAGGTAAAATTAAAAAAGGAAGATTAAAGTAAATGTTGAAAAAATTATTAGGTAAAATTAAAAAAGTAAGATTAAAAGTAAATGTTAAAAAGACTCAAGAAATGTTCAATGCATTTTCTCAAAAGATGGAAATAAAAATTGGTAGTGATGAGTTAAAAGAAGTTAACAACTGCAAATATATTGGTTAGATTACTACTTCAGATGGAAATGTGATGTATAAATCAATCATAGAATTAAACTTGTTTAGAATATTTATTTTCTAGAAATAATTTAATATTAAAAGAAAATATGCCTATGTATTTTAAAAGGAAGCTTTTTAATAAATATATTTTACCAGTTCTTATTTATGGATTTGAGATTTGGACACTTAAAAATTGAGTAATATAGTTTTCAGACAACTCAATGAAATATGGAGAGATTCATGTTAAGAATAACAAGATTAGATTGAAAACAAAATACATGGGTGAGAGAGCAAATAGGTATTATTGATATCTTTGAAAGAATTAATAGACTGAAGTGAAATTGGGCTGGACATATTTTTAGAAGAGATGGTACTAGATGGAATGGACAGTTGAAATCTTAAACTGAATTTGACAACATTGTAAAAGACCTAGAACAAGATCACATGAGATATGGATGGCTGAAATAAAGAAGTGTTCTGGGGGTAATGTAGAAGAGAGAGATTAGATATTGGAGAAAATGGATTGAACTGATCGTGCAATACACTGATAATGCTTGAAAATGATGATGATGACAAAAGTAATTATTAGTCACAGTGGGACTAACATAACATTAAAATAAATAAATATAAACAATTTAATGATAATTATTCAGTGATTGAATACTTGTAAGGTACAATTTAACTATTATCTATAAATATAACATATATTGGAATTCAAAATTGCAAAATATGTGCATATATAAAAAACATATCTTGCAGATTTATCCATGTAAGCTTTTAATTTAAAAACCTCCAATGTTTCAACTTGATAACACAAGCCTTCAACTGGGAAATGAAAACTATATAGTTGTAGAGGTGTTGTAAACAGTGTTAATAAAAATAAGTGTAGAGCCATTGAAAACTCCACAATTAAGAATATAGGGTATAAAATTGAAAAAGCAGAGAAATTAGTAATAAATAAAAATTCAGGAAATTTTTAAAAAAAATTCAAATAGGAGAAAGTTTACTGTGCCATCACATTTGTTGATAGAATTTGGTCTTTTTAATATCTCAATAGTTTTTCTGATCTTACACTGATGTAGGTTTTCATATCTGTATAGGATACTAGTCTTAGAAAAATCAATATTGTGACATGAACTCATAGCAAGGATTGAGAGTGCTGATTATGATGAATGTTATTTCACTGCATTAGTATGTTCATCCTTTCTAGCACTAATGCAATGATTGCTTATACCTTTATAAGAAGACTCACAAACACCACACAAAATTTCATAAACTCTTTCTTTGAGCCTCAAGAGGGTTTAAATTTTTAAGCTTGGTTAGAAAATTACTATTTTTTGATAAGGAGTATATACTATCTTTATATTGTAGCATTTTAGGATATATCTGATATTGACTATGGTTTCTTTTATATAAGGCATACAAACCCTACTAGTTGATTCTTCTTTTTATTATTTTATTTTTAGCTTGGAATAAGGTGGCTTGATGCATATTTTTTATCATAACTATTTGCTAACAAAACATTATTTATATGATGTATTTCTTCTTTTATATAAGATGTATGTGAATGATTAATTGACCACAGAAAATTTCTGAGCTGGATGATGATGAGGTGGAAATTGGAGATACCTGTCAGTATGTGTAACTTTTTTGAAAACTGAGAATGATAACAAATTATTTTGTTTCTTGGTGACAAGAACCAAGAAAAGGAAGTTTCCCATCAGATTCTATTTCCATTGTAAATATAATATTAGGATGAATATTATTTAAATGTGATAAAAATTCTTCCATTTTATTTTTACCATGTTGCCAGATAGCAAATGTGTCATCTATATTCCTCAGCCAAACAAAAGGTTTCATAGGTGCTGATTCTAGAACATGAGTTTCTATATGTTCCACAAACAAATCAGATATTACTCCTGAAATAAGAGAACCGATAGGAATACCAAAAGTCTGTTTATAATATTGTCGATTATATATGAAATACGTGTTTGAAAGACAATGTTTAGCCAAAATAAAAATAATCAGGCAAATTGCATCATTGAGAACTGATATTCAATGCTTCATCAATTGAAATATATATAAATAAAGAAACAACATCGAAACTAATCAGAAATATTATCTGTATTAAATTTTAAATTTTTAAAAGAGAAACAAAATGTATAGAGTTCTGAATGTATGACTTAATGGATGGGATTGTAGATTTTATTAAATCAAATAGAAATCTAGTTAAATTGTGAGTAGGCAATCCTATTGCCCTTACTATTGGATGAAGAGGGGTATCTGCTTTATGTATTTTAGGTACCCATAGAAATTTGGACAGACCCTAGATTTATCATAAGAAATAATTTTATTTTTTTGTTTTTTTTTCATTTGGTGATTTATTAATGATTGCTCTAGTTGTTTTTTTCTAAATAAGTTGTATGATCTTTTATAAATCTTATCATTTAAAAAGGTATGATTTTATTATTATATGTGTCATGATCCATGACTACTGTAGCATTATTTTTAACAGCTGGAAGAATAACAACTGATTCATCTGATTTTAGGTTATGTAAGGCCTGTCATTCATTCTTTTTTTGACTTAATATTCCTAGACAGTTTAACTTTTTTTAAAATATTACAAATCTTTGCTCTAGCTATATCTTATATCAGCTGTTGAAAGTTGATACAGCATTGCTAATAATTTTTTCAAATGGTCTTCTGGAAGGTATTATTGCAAAATTAAAATCTTTCTCTAAAATTAAAAACCCATCTGTAGAAAGGATTTTGTTTGATAAATTATGAACGGTTTTTTAATTACTTTGATGCACAATTATTGGTAATTGTTTTTTAATTAGAAATTGTATGTTTTTCTTCTGACTGGCTGTTTTAAAAATTGAATCAGTTATTGTTCTAAAATTTACAACATAATCAAAATTGTTCCACAGTAACGGATCTATAATATTGCCAAGAAATAACAGGAAATCCAGCAGTAATTTATCAATTTTGTCTATTTTTTGTGAGTTTTTTTAATGAAAGAAATTAAAATGATTTTGCTCATTTTCTTTAAAATATTGTTAATTCTGTAATTTTTTTTATGAAATGTAATTTTATAACAAGTGGGTATAACGTTTTTCTTTCTACATGCCAATAGAAAAGACAAATAACAAAAATGTACACTTTTTAACCCACATTTTTTTCAAAAATGCTAAGTTTCTTAAATATTTCTTCCCAATAGAGGTTTAATATGTTCATTATTATGTTCATACAAATTTTTTCACAGGTTGTAGATATAAAAAACATATTTTGTGGGTTCATTCATGTAAGCTTTTAATTTTAAAAACTCCAACGTTTTGACTTGATAACCAAGCCCTCAACTGGGAAATGAAAACCATATAATTGTAGAAGTGCTGTGAACAGTGTTAATAAAAATAATTGTAGAGCCACTGAAAACTCCACAACTAAAAATATAGGTGTATAAAATTGAAAAAAAAACGGAAAAATTAATAATAAATAAAAATTCAGGAAAAAAAATTTTTTTTTTAAATTTCTAAATAGGAGGAAATTTACATGTGTCATCACGTTTGTTGATACAAATTTGGTCTTTTTTGTTATTTCAATAGCTTCTTGGATCTTACATTGGACTAGATTTTTACATCTGAATAGAATACTGGTCATAGAAAAATCACTATTGTAACCTGAATCCATAGAAGGATCAAGAGTGTTGATGATTGTGAATGTTGTTTCACTGCATTAGTGTGTTTATCCCTTGTGGCACTGACACAGTGATTGCTCATACTTACATAAGAAGACTCACAAACACCACATGAAATTTCATAATCTCCTTGAGCCTCAAGAGGGATATAAATATATAATTATTTGAATTTATTATATGTGGAAATATCTGTTAAATTTTCATATGATAAAAATTACTGTAAGATGTTAATAGACAGTGATTATGAAAATAGCAAACTGTAAATGCTTTTTTTCATTCAAAAGATTACATTTTTAAATGTAATCTTTTGATTTATATAGATACTAAAGCACTACAGTATTTATTTATGATATAAAATATAAAAATACTCTAAGAACATATGCATATGTCCCATTCTAGTGATACCCAGAATAAAGATGGATAGTCTGTGCAATTAGCAAACATCAAGATATTTCAGGTGAAAGATCAGGAATCGCCAAGGCTTGCTAAGCTCAGCTTGCCCTGGGTCTTCCCAATTTTATCTTTCATATCCTGACCTAAAGTTTAGCCCATGAATATATCACATGTTATAATTCTGATACAGTAATCAAAAGACAAAACAGGTGATCAAACAAAGTGCTGGTGAGGCAAAATACAAATACTGGAAAAAATAGATTTTAAAATTAGTATTTGAAAATTGTACTGAGCCATGAAAGTTTATACTGATATTATACGGATTGACCAAGATTTGATCAACACAAAATAAGTCTAAATATTATTATGAATATCATTTATCTGGGTGACATGTTTCTCACTTCAAAACAAAATGCCACCAATATTTTAAATTTGACACTTTACACTCTCTCTTACTGTTATACATTGAAAACCTAAAACTAAACTAGTCAATAAAATAATCAAAATTACCCCAAATTTACAAATCAACTAGAATAACCAAAGTAAAAAACTACAAAATAGCAACATATATTAAATAAACATTACCCACAATTCCACTCACATCACATACATCTTTAATATTAAAAGAACTTTTAAATAATCTAATTGCTTCAGAATCATAATTTTTAATTTATAAAAAATTTTACTTTCTTTTCTTATTTTATTTTTTTTCAAAGAAGACAACCTTAGGTTCATCATAAATAATAGTGTCGCCTGTATCTTTTTCATGGATATATAAAGCAGAATTTAGATATTTATTTCTAAATCTATTTTTATGTGCTTTTATTCTCTCATTTAAGCTCAACCTGCTCTGATCTGTATATATATCTTACAAAAACAAGAAACAATATACACTACTCCTGGAATAGTCTATCAAAAATTTTCTTTGTATTATTCCATAAATTATTGTTTTTGTAGAATGGTATATTAAATAGGTCAGAGTAGTTTGAGATTAAATGAAAGAATAAAGATATATAAAAGTTAGAATTAGAAATAAATATCATAGTTCTGCTTTATATATCCATGATAAAAAATACAAACTACTATTAATTTTAATGAGACTATGGTTGTTTTCTTTGAGAGAAAGAAAATAAAAAGAAGAATTTAAAATTTTTTTATTAAAAATTTATGATTTTGAAGCAAATAATTTATTTAAATTTTTTTTTTAATATTAGTACTTCTGCAGATTAAAAAGACTGCATATAATAATTAATTACCATTATATTTATTGTTTTTATTGTTATTACAATAGTTTTTTTAATTAACAGACATTTTATTTGTTTATATATATATATATATATATTGTAACGATATATGAATATATTTAATATTAAATAATATATATATATATATATATATATATTCTTTAAAATTAAATATATTCAATTTATAGACAACTAAATACTTAAAATATATAAATAATAAATTTATTAATATCTAATCGATTTTCGTTCAAAATATGAATCTTATCAAGATATTACAACAATTGAAAAAAATTTTTCACGTGATTTAAATATCATATACAGGTCAAACTTAACAATAAAGATGTTTTAAATTTTTCAATTTTTATTTAATGACCATTTTCCACCTAACTTAACCAACCCTTGTACTAAATTTATACATTTCTCTTTATTTTTATGTATATACAATGTTTCATATACTTTTCTTTCTTTATAATTTTTACAATGTTTAATGACTTCAATACTTTCTTCACAATTCATAATGTGTCCTGTTTCTAAAAATGGCAAAATGGACCTGATTTAATATCTTTTCTTTTTATAGCTCTGTCATGCTCTTTACCCCTTTCTGTTTTACTTTTTGCTGACTGACCTATGTATATCATCTTGCATATTTTACAAATAATTTTATATATCATTCCTATCCTATCATTCTTATCATTCCTTATTTTAGAATTACTTACTAGTTTTTTAAAAGATTTACTATTTTTCCATCCAATACCTATATTAAGATTTATTTTTTTATTTTTTATCATTTAGAATTTCATATACATCCTTAGAATATGGAATAGAAATCCATTTCTTATTTTTTCTTTCAATTTTATTATTAACTTTTTTATACCTATTTTTATTTATTAAATTATTTTTTACAACTTACTATTATATCCATATTCAGTGTATTCATCTTGGATTTTCAATTTTTGCTCCATTGCATCTTTATCATTTAATGTAAGCCTATCATTTTTTTCTTTTAACCCTATTAATACCCCCATTTTTTGACACCAAGGTTGATAAGATTCTGGATGTATCATTCCTCTAACATTTTTATTTAGTGCTTTATATTAATCATTCCATTTTCATCCTTTTTTATTAATAAATCTAAATATTTTATTCCTTCTTCATTATTTTCTATAGTAAAAAAAAAAAAAAAGAAATGGATTTCTATTCCATATTCTAAGGATGTATACGAAATTCTAAATGATAGAAAAGAAAAAATAAATCTTAATATAGGTATTGGATGGAAAAATAGTAAATCTTTAAAAAAACTAGTAAGTAATTCTAAAATAAGGAATGATAAGAATGATAGGATAGGAATAATATATAAAATTATTTGTAAAATATGCAAGATGATATACATAGGTCAGTCAGCAAAAAGTAAAACAGAAAGGGGTAAAGAGCATGACAAAGCTATAAAAAGAAAAGATATTAAATCAGGTCCATTTTGCCATTTTTTAGAAACAGGACACATTATGAATTGTGAAGAAAGTATTGAAGTCATCAAATATTGTAAAAATTATAAAGAAAGAAAAGTATATGAAACATTGTATATACATGAAAATAAAGAGAAATGTATAAATTTAGTACAAGGGTCGGTTAAGTTAGGTGGAAAATGGTCATTAAATAAAAATTGGAAAATTTAAAACATCTTTATTGTTAAGTTTGACCTGTATATGATATGTAAATCATGTGAAAAGTTTTTTTCAATTGTTGTAATATCTTGATAAGGTTCATATTTTGAACAAAAATCGATTAGATATTAATAAATTTATTATTTATATATTTTAAGTATTTAGTTGTCTATAAATTGAATATATTTAATATTAAAGAATAGTATATCAGAAAGACAACATAATGGTTTTGTAATGCCATCATTGTGAAGATATATATATATATATATATATATATTTATATATATATATATATATATATATATATATATATATATATATATATATATATATATATATATATAATTAAATGAATTTACTTATTTAAATAAAAATATTTTAAGTATTCTTATAAAACAAGTAAAAATACATTATTTTCTATAGCTCTGATAAATGTACAAGATATAGAGTGATGAAACTCCAAGCACTGATCATATTAATACAATATAATTCAATATCCAAACAATTTGTGCTATATATAAAAAAATATTCATCTTTGATTATTGACCAATATCTTTCTGGAAAGTAGATTAGCTCACTGTTATTTTTAAAAGTAAAAATTATCCAATATATTCTAGAAGCTTCAAAAAATACTAGAAAATTCTTGTATTAATATAAACTAAAGTTTGATTTTTTCACTCTAAGTTTTATATGTGTATACATATATACATCTGCTATTGAGTATATTTTCAACAAGCGCTATGTAATTTTTGGTAAGAATTGCTAAAAAATAGTAATATAATATTATTGCAATTAGATAATTTTTTTTTTTACTTGAAAAACCAAAGTGTAAATTTTGCAATTAAACACTCATGTATATTATATTTATGTATATATTATACATAACTTACGATATTTAACATATATGCATTTCTTATATACAAATAAAGATTTAAAATATCAAACAGTTTAATTTGACTAAAAATATTTAATCATTAAAGAAGTTGAAATTTTATATTTAAAAAAAAAAATCAATCTTCTACAATTTGAAAGTAAACAAAAATCTAATTTCCATATTTTTAATTAAAAATGCCAGTTAAATAATTAATTGTTCATTACAAATAAAAGTAATCGCATTACAACGCGTGTTTATCTTAACATTTAATTAACTGCATGAATATTATTCACAGTAAATTAAATTACCTTTTTGAATTTAATTTGTTAAAAACAAAAATGGTCACAATGTCATATCAAAAAATTATTTTGTACTATGATAATCATAACAAAGTTGTTGGTTTTTTGTTGTTGTTGTTGTTTTTTTTTTTTTTTGCGGAAGGCAGATTAAGCAATTAACAATATAGGGAACTTACAATGAAGAATATAATAATAATCGATCCTTTCTTTTGTTCCTTTTCACCTTTTAATCAAAAATTTATTCAAGCATATTATATTTACTGATACATCATAAACTATAATATATTTTAGAAAAGTGTTACAAAATGTAAAATATGCGGTAAAATAATGTTCAAATAACAATTATGACAACAATAACTACAATAATAACAATAAAAATAAAAGAAGTCCAGAAATGTTTATTGATAACTTACAGCTAAATATTATATACATTTAAACATTTTAATTCATTATTCATAATTTATCTGTTTGGTAATATTCATTATTTGTAATATAGATAAAATGAACTATTGAAAATTAAAAATTATGACTATTTATAATGTTAAAAAATATACAAATAGTAAAAATAACTTATTTTATTTTAATGGTCTAAAATTTGTCCAATAAACACTATTAGTAAGAAAGGCTAATGTGATATTTTGGTGCTCTTCATCAAATGGTAAAGTTGTTTTAGTAAGGACAAAGATAAGAATTGCCATGCATTGATGGTAATAAAAATCTAATATTTAGTATATAGGAAAAAATAGATCTATGATGCTAAAAATTATATTGAGTATTGCATAGATAGCAAAAAAAAAATAACAATTATTATAAATATATAATAACCATATTAAGAAAAGCTTTCTTAAAGTTTGTTTTATTTTATATGTTTGGCCAACTGACCCAAACCCTGGGTATATTTCCCCTACATACCAAACATAGTCCATCACATTAGTAACATTATTATCCCTACTCACCAGATTGCAGTACACAACACACCTCAACTACATCAGTTACTCAACAAGGCAAAGAGTATTTTATCAATTTATCTCCACTTTCAAGTCATTTATAGAATTAAATACCAGAAACCCACTTGCCCATTAGTTTACTACAGAGAATCTCAGGTTAACCTATCTATATGTATATTCCAACATACATACCTATATAATAAGACTAGAACTAATACAGATACACATTTGATGTTTTATGAACTTTTTTCTGCAACTGGTTATCCTTTCACACCATTAACTGTTGTCATAGTGTGAAATGAATGCAATGAATTTAAGCAAAAAATTAAAAAAGCATAGCACATATCAAATGACAAACCTTCCATCAAAAAGATGGCCTGTTACCACTAATTAAAGCCCATATTTAAATTTTATGTAAATGAGCAATAACAACATATATACAACAACTTCTAATTTATGATATATCTATGAATCATAGGAGTCAGTATTTGTCTAAGCAGATAAAATAAATCAAATTGTAAGAAATCTTTTCTCAATATGGTTGTCATACATTTATAATTACAGTAATTTATAGTTATAGTAATCAGTTTTTACTATTCAATTATCTTCATTACACAAATGTCTATTTTTTATTAGTTCTCTGGTAATTAATTTGAAATATTTACTTTTATTTATATCAATGTGTTTAATCTTGCTTGTGCTTTTAATTGTTCAATTTTAAATTGTAATATTTAGAATTTTCTGGTCATTTTTAATGGGTTCATTTTATGCAAAATCAAATTGTTGTTTTTTTTAGTACAGAGCTTAATATTTTTTATATCTATATGTAATAATACTTATTGTTAGAAAAATATAAAATGTCTTTCAAGTAATCCCTTATGGTTCAAACATCTCTCCAACAGAGTAATGACTATACAATGATTGTAAATTGCTGAATGGTATGTGATTGAACATTTTTATTTAATTATGCAGATAAGAGTTGTCAAATGTTTACTCTTAACCAATATGGTTGACTTATGTATGGGTTGAATATGAGGATACTATTTGAAATATAAACTTAAATACTATTTTTTCAAGTTTCCTCATTCTGAAAACAAATCTTGTTTTGTTTGTTATTTTATCATATACTGAATGTTTAAGTTTGTAGAGACAGGTTAAATCATCTAACTTATGAATAGCATCTTACATCATGTGCTCCACTGTCTACAAAATATTCCAAAGATTTAAACTCTTATTTATAATAATGATTACAATATTTTTGATTCCATCTAAATCAACCTTTCTTTGAAAATATAAATTTATAAATGGATACCGAAAATGCAATTTCTTATTTACCTTTGTGTTATTTAAATTTTTAAAAATATATGATTAATTTTTTATTATAACCCATAATATTTTGTATATTTTCTAGATTTCTTCAGTTGGTGGAGTTTTATATTCAAATAATGTGTATCAAAAATATTTTTGGTGATTATATCAGAAGATATTCCCATGTAGGTAATTATTTATGATATCTTATTTTTTGCATTTTTTAATAATATTTGATCAATTTAGAAAATATAAAAAATCACAAGACTATCATTTCTTAATCTTACACAAGCTGTTAAAACAGTAGCAACCACAGACAGTAGTACCACCCACTGCAATCCATATCAAAATCCTTGTCTAGTTCTTACTCATCCAATACTTCCAGAAATTTATCCAACTTTGTAAGACTATTTTCAGGGATTATTGGATATGTGGTCACTAGATAGGGAGTTTGACGCACCATACCTTCTATGGAGAGAGTTGTTACTATTTTAAAATATAAACAACACATTAAAATGTGATTATTTTGCTTCTTTATTATAAATTTAACTCATTGTTCAAATTATAATTCTGATTGCTTTATTAATTAAATAACACCTTAAATACATATTTGATCTAGTATTTTATAGTGATTTTCATTTATTGTATAATTTTATATGTGTTGTATTTTGCTATTATATCTAACCATGATCAAGATTATATCAGAAATACATCATATTTCATTTTATAAATTTAAGGAGTTCCATTTGTTTTCTTTCAAAACCTGAAATTTAGTTTCTCTTTGCTTTATATAGTTTTTTTTTCTTTGTTATCTGTTAAATCTTGTTGTGAATGTTTATATTGTAGTATTGTTAAGAAAATAATGCATTTTTAGAATTTCAAACTTCACATGGCTAATAGTATTTATTTTTTTTAATCTTTTACAATTTTTATCTTTTTTTCTGATTTGTTTTCTTTTCATTGTTAGCTCAAGTTCTTTACAATTTCTTGATTTATTTGTTATTTTATTTAATTATATTTTCCAATTGATCATTAATAACAGTAATATTTTATTTACAGTTTATTGCTTACAATACATTGTGTTATCATCATCATCATCATCATTTTCAATCACTGCAGGATGAAGGTCTCTCCAAATTCAGTCCATATTCTTCAATCTCTAACCTCTCTTCTCCATTTCACTCCAGTACATTTTCTTATTTTATTTATTTATCTTATATATGGTCTCATTCTAGATGTTTTACAATCTCTTGGACTCCAGTTTAAAATTTTAACTGTTATTCTATTATCAACTCTTGTAATAATATATTCAGCCCAGCTCCACTTCAGTCTGTTAATTCTTTCAATGATATTACTAACACTTGTTTGTTCACTCTCCCATGTATTTCGTTTTTTAATATTTGAAAAATTTAGAAAATAAAAATTGCATGACTATCATTTTTTATACTTACACAAGCTGTTAAAACAGTAACAACTCCATACAGTTGTATCAAATTATAAAAGGTACAGTGTATAACTGTCACTAAATGCAAGAATGATAAAATACTTCAAAGTATTATATGTAAAGATATCATAAGTAAAGGGTTAAAAGTAAAGACTCTTCAGGGTTTATGTTGTACAATTATTGAGTAGAATATTTTTCTCTAACTTAAAATTATAAAACACTTTTTTTTAAATAACCCAAACATGGAACTAAAAAAATTATTTTATTGATGTTAATTTTAATTTTTAGACTTAAAACAATACTTAATATTATTTAATGTTATGTTGCCAGTTATAGATAATACAATTGGACCTGTGAGATTTAAAAAATAAAACAAGAAATAAACTACATAAAAAAAGTTTTCAAACACTCAATTCCTGATTCCCTCAAGTAACAAAAAATAATAAGATAACACAGAAGGGACTAAGTTGAACATTAAAAAATGGTAGCATTGTTTGAATATAACCAAAAACATTAATTGTAGCTGATAGGCAATCACCAACAATAAAGTCTTAGAAAAAATGAAAGAATAGGCAGTTAACCATAATAAGAATTCTGAAAGTAAAAATAAAGTAATAAAAAATTAAAATAACACAAACAAGAAAGAAAATGTCAAAGGAAATTAGCGATAAATAATTTCAGTAATGCATTATGACATTTGTATTTTTCAAATATTTTGATTATAAATGCAAACACTTATTATTACACGTATTTGGGTATTTATATCGGACTTATATATATAATAAAATATCATATAACATTACAAAATTAGACAAAAACGAAATTTTACTAAAATTCTCTCACTATCATGGTATTATTTATTAACAAATAGACTTTCTCAAATTAAATTCACCAAGATACAAAAAAACATGCATATAAAAACTATAATAGTCTTCCCATAATTACTTCAAAAACTAATACCTTTAACATCAAATATATAACTTTAAAAAACAATAGGAATATTTGAAAATAATATTCATTATACATAAAAAAATCAAACATTAAAAATTTAAGAAAATGAAAGAATATAACTAAAATAGTATAAATATTAAATATTGCAGAAAAATCATATATATCAATACACAGACACAATAGACAATTTTTAGTGAAAATTAAAATTCTTTGTAAGAAATGATTTTATCTTTGATATAGAATCAACAATTAATTTAGATAGTAAGTTCAAGATTACTTCCGTTTATATTTCTTACTTTATAAATAATTTATATGAGTGAGTATATTAATAATTTTTTAATAGATACCATTGTTGAAATATTTTTAAATAAATTAAAAAATAACAAACACAGTCTTCTATTTAAAAATAGCCCATTAATTTCAATATATATATACAACAAACCACACACAAACTTTTTTATAAATCATGATTGGTTATATAAACTATTATAACATACAAATCATATTCCAATGCTTCGATTATATTCTTTTATACTCTTTTTTTACGGCTATTCTTTTATACTCTTTATCAATAAACAACTAAATAATACATAAAAAATAATAAATATTCCATAATGCATATAACAAATACCTTAAAACTCTTCTAACAAACAATCTCAACTTTTCATTACATTCGTTTTCTTGAATACCTTTCTTAAAATTATTCCCTATAATTATTTAATTAAATTAACCTATTATCCTTATTTTTTGCAGTTAACATCCTATTCATTACTGGTTTCATTTAATTAATATAAATTCCTTTTATAATTTTTTCATAATACAATCTAATACATTCTAAAGGTTTTATTTTAAAAAGTTTATGTTAAATTTACTCATATAACCATAAACTGCAGAACTTTTATAATCTAAATGTTGTTTTAATCTTGTTGCCAATTCATTCTTTGTAGATGACATGCCTTTGTTATCTTTAAAGTAATCCAATCATTTTATAATAGAAACCGAATTCATATCTTCTAAATTATTACGGTCATTATCATTATTAATTAACATATTAAAACTTTTTTCTTTTTATAATCACTACAAATATTATATATTTTTTATTAATCATATTAAATAACTTCTAAATTTTAACAAACAAACCTTTTGAAACATTAGAACCAACGTAAAATATTTTATTTTTATTAACTGAAATACAGGCTTATTATATACCTGTATCAATATATGTAATATATAGGGTGTATGAGAACTGCGTTTCACACAACCCATCACACTCCATTCTATCTCATAACACTGATACACTTGAACACATATGTCGAAAAGATAAATAATCAGCAATATATGTATTTCATGATAAACCAGCAATCATCAGTTGGTCCAGATTATTATCCAATTCAAAATCTGATGATTACATATATGTGTAGAGCATAATCTGGACAAACTGATGAATGCTGGCTTAGCATGAAATACATGTATTGGTGATTATTTATCTTTTTGACATATATGTGTTTAAAAGTATCAGTATTATGAGATAGAGTGAAGAGTGGTGAATTGCTTACTCTTATTATTATTTTTAATTAATCTTACCCTATTATTCATTTTTTCAAAATTTTATTACAAAATAAACTATTAATAACCTCCCTATGATAATAATTTATAAAATACATATATTTCATCATATTAATTTCACTTTTTAATAAATCTTCATTTGAACATAATTTAATTGCCCTTGAATCCTTTTCTTAATAACATTTATTTTACTATGATTTTCAATACCTGAAAATCAATTATTTACCATACCAAAAATGTTTTTTTTTTTAATAAATAGAAATTTCTATTACTATCCTATTATTATTACTTATTTTTTTAAATTCTAATATGTATATATTCAATATAATTAACATTTCTTTTTCCATAGTAAATTTAATTTTATTCTCTTTACAATTAATATACTTCAAAATTATTCCCTTTTCTCTTATTTCCGTTACACACCAAAAAAAATAAGCATGTACATACTGTTCATAAAGAATTGTTTTATTATTTTTACAATCAAAATATTCTTTTTCAAAATTATACCTATACACCTCTGCTAAAAATCCATTTAAACTACTTCCCATACTTAAATCTTCTTTTAGCTTATAAAACTTATTTTCATATTCAAAAATAATATCCTTACAACAAACGGCCAAAATTTCATATAATTAACAACTCTTTATTTTTAATTTAACTTTCTTGTCCCTTACATCTAATTTCGTAACATTATTAATAACAACTTCCACATCAATATTAGTATACATACTAACAATATCCAATTTTACAAAATACACATTATTATTTGTTTATTTTCCAAAAATTCATTCAATTTAGTAACAAACTATCTAGAATTATTAACACGATTTTCATTGTATAAAGTAATATATATTTTAAATATCTTTTTATAAATCCATTTCAAAATATTTTCATAATAAGTATTATACCTACTAATAATTAATTGGCCTCATTGGAATACCTAGCTTATGAATTTTAGATAAACCACAATTTTTTACACAATTTATATTCATTTTTTTTAATCTAACAATATCCAATTTATTCATATAATCGTTTTTAACCTTTATTGTTAATATTTTATGAAAATTTTTATTCATTAACATACTCTCATCTTTATTTATCATTTCAAAACATTCTTCTTTTAATAAATTCATCATTTTTACTATCTTCATTCTTATTTAAAATAACTATATAACATTTTATTATCTTTTAAAATAATAATAAAAAGTCAGATGTCACATGACTTATATATAGCTTGCAATTGCCAATATGTAACAAAACCCTGTATTTATTTATTATATCCCTAATGATATCCTATTCTTTATTATTCTTTTCATTTTAACTTTTTAAATCAAATTTCAAATTTTAAATTCCAAATATTAAATCATTTATTAAAACTCCTTATTCTTAATATTATCATTTAAAATATTGTTGTTACATTTATACTCAGTTAATTTCATTTTTGCCTTAATTCCAACAATTTGTTTTTTTAATACTATAACTATTCATTAGCACATAATTTAAATCCCTTTTTATAACATCCAAGTCCTATCAGTTAAATTAACCACATCCCCCCTTTTTTATATTTCATAATTACTAACAAATCATTAATTTTTTTATTAAATTATATTTAAATGAAGATTTATTAAAAAGTAAAATTAATATAATACAATATGAATGTTTTATAAATGATTACCCTAGAGAGATTATTAATGGTTTGTTTTGTAATAAAAATATTGAAAAAATGAATAATAAGATAAGATTAAATAAGAATAATAATAATAGTAACTATAGGGGATTTGAACTAAGACTTTCAAGTACTCATGAACTATCCACACTATCTCATAGCACTGATACACATGACAACACACATGTAAAAAGAATGTATCAGGGGTATGAGATAGTGTGGATAGTTGATGGGTTCTTGAAAGTCTGACTTCAAATACCCTATATTTACAATTCGGTTCCAGGTATATGAAGAATGCTTGTATTTTAAATATTAATAATAGTAACATAATTTATGTTAGTTTCAATTTTCAAAAGGTTTGTTTGTCAAAATTAGGAAATTATTTAATATGATTAATAAAAAATATATTATTATTTGTCCTGTTTATAAAAAAAAAAGTTAAATTTATTAATTAATAATGATTGTAGTAATTTAGAAGTTATGAGTTTGATTTATATTATGAAATGTTTGCATTGTTTTAAAGATAATAAAGAAATGTGATATATTGGAAGTACAAAGAATAAATTGCCAACAAAATTACACAGTATTTAAATGATAAAAATTCTGCAGTATATAGTCATATGAGTAAATTGAAACATAAAGAATTTAAAATGTAGATTTTAGAATGTATTGTATTATGAAAGAATTATAAAAGAAGGTATTTTTATTAATGAAATGAAACCTGTAATGAATATGATGTTAATTAAAAAAAGAGGATAATAGCTTGATTTAATTAAATAATTATAGAGGATTATTTTTAAAGAGATATTTAAGAAATGAATGTAATGAAAAATTAAGATTGTTTGTTAGAAGAGATTTAAGGTATTTGTGAGATGTATTATGGAATATAAGTATTTATTGTTTTTTATGTATTGTTTATTTGTTCATTGATAAAGACTATAAAAGAATACAGTTGAAACATTGTAGTATGTTTTTGTATCTTAAAATAGATTATATAATAAATTAAGATTTATAAAGAAGATATTTATGAGTGGTTTGCTGAATATAAATTGAAACACTTTTAAAAGTGTTTAAATTTCTGTTATTTTTATTTTAGAAAAATAACAGTACGATTTAAATAGAACGTAACCAATTTGTATATTGCAAATGTTTTTTTTTTTTTTTTTTGCATTTAACAGGGAATTATTTTTCTAAATGCAGCTATAGTTCTTATATAGAGACAAAGTTATTATAGTAATTGTATACATGTTTAAGTAAATGAGCCTTACAACTTTTTCTACTTTCCTTATTTAACATTGCATTCTTCCAATATACAATTTTCATTTGTCACCAGCAATTGCCGTCTGATTGTGATTTTCTAAATTAAAATAAAAATTTCCACGTATTTAATACTTGTACTTTTATCAAATTGTTGATTGTTTTTATTAAAAAAATAAAAATGTATTCAAGACAAGATAAAAGTTAAGACTGCATGTAAATTAAGTCTATTATCAAATCAATAATTTAAATTATTGTTATTTTTAATTTCCTAATTTATAATTGACATTTTTTTAATGTTTGGATTTTAAATTATGAATATCATTTGTATTTGTGTAGAGAAAAGATAGTGTAATATATGGGCATGCATGAAAAAATATCTCATTAATTTGTAATTCTACAAAATACAATAATATTCGTTTTATCATTACCTTTTCCTAATATGTTGTAAAAAATATCAAATATTTAACTCTTATAGTCTCAAGAGCTTTGAATAGTCATCTAGTGATCAAGTTGATAAGCATTCATGTGTTTTAATATCTCCAATATATTATTTAAAAAAATCTATAAACATAGCAGTAATTTTTTTTTTGTAATTACAAATGGAACTTTATTTTGTTATTTTTATAAAATATTATTTTAATGATAAACAAATAACTGCTATATTTATAGAGGTTTTTTTTTTTAGTAATGACATTTTGATTTAAATTATTATACTTTCCTTGTTTTACAGAAAAAATGAAGGATTTAATAAAGTAATTAATGTATCTATCTCTGATTGAAATTTCTACATTTACCTTTATGTTATTTTTTAATTGTTAAGCTGTCAAAAAATTCATATATTAAATAAATAAATAAATGAAACCACTCCCACATATCCTCTTTAAACATCTTGCTTTATTATATAAACTATTTTAGCATACAAAAGCATAATCCAATGTTTCAACTATATTATTTTATAGTCTTTATTAAGGAACAACTAAACAATACATAAAAAAATAAATACAAATATTCCATAATACATATTACAAATACCTTAAATTTCTTCTAACAAACAATCTTAATTTGTCATTACATTCATTTCTTAAATATATTTTTTTAAAATAATCCTCTATAATTATTTAATTAAATCAACCAATATTTTTTTTTTAAATTAGCATCAATGTATTTAAGTCAGTCATCAACTACTTATATATATATATATATATATATATATATATATATATATATATATATATATATATATATATATATATATATATATATATATATATATAATAGCATAAATACTGTTATAGGGTGAAGGATTTATGAACTAGCATTAGCATATTAACTGCACTAGAGTTACTGCACATCCCAATATATATATATATATATATATATATATATATATTGTGCCAGTCAAAATCGGGTATTCATTCAACAAGACCAATAATCCAAGCAAAGGTACCTTGAATCCAACCATGCACAAGATACATATGTCAGGACAAGGATGAATCCTAACATATTTGCCTAAACTATTGCCTCTCTGACTGATGGATAATGTTTGTGATGACACCAGCAGTGCTTGGTTTTATTCCGTCCCAGATGGAGGTCATGGTTCACATACAGACTCAAAATAATAAAGGGTTTATATGAAAAATCAATGATTTAATGGATTCTGATGATTGCAGAATGGTACAGATATGATTTGATTGATTACTAATTGTTTGAACTGTAATAATGATAATTCTGTATGGCAACATTACAAGGAATTGAATTTAAATCAAAGAAATATTTAAATAAATAAAGTAATTAATCTTAAAGATTGGGAGTGATGACAAACTAAGCTTCTTTAAATAACAATACTATAGGAATTTATTAAGGAATTTAGTACAAAATAAGTTAAGTCTTTGTTTATACAACTTGGTTATTTTCTTTAATTCGTTTTGATATGGCTTTTACAAATAATGTAAAAGTTTATTAATTGGTCTGCCAAGAACCAATCAGCAATAAAATATTACTAGCCCTTTTAAAAGATTATAAATAAACCTATTTTATATATATTGCAAGATATAAAAGATGTGCATTTAAAATACTATTACATTTAAAATCATTTGTATATAAAGAGTGTGTAAGGCAAAATAGTCCTTAAATAAATAATTGACAATTATACAGTCAAGATTTAATTAATTAATGAAATTGGTTTGTGAAGGATGTGCCATCATGGCAGAGAGCCTTTCAGGTTTGCTAAATAAAGATATAAAATGATGAAGAAGGCAGTATGCTGTTATGGATTACAACAAAAATTAATGAAGTCTGTTTTGAACCTCTGGGTGGCTTTGCTAAAGGAAATTTCTAGTAAATGCAACTAGATGATGAGAAATGCTGGCCCTCCAGCCAAAACATATCTCTAAATAATCATAATAATATTTTGATGTGCTGGACTTTCCATACACATCTTAAATGGCAATGCCCAAAAATGGATTCCTTGGTATGAACTACGTCTACTTTGAGGGAGTGTGAAAGATTGGATTGTTCATCGTTAAATTTCCGAAGGTCCTGATGAGTAAGTAGCAAAGCAAAATAATAAATGAATGGTTATAGCTATAAAAACATTAATGCCTTAGACATATATATATATATATATATATATATATATATATATATATATATATATAGATAGTGTATCATTAACAAAATTAATCAATGAATTCCTGATTAAAATAATCAGTTCCCTGACATCGATAGAAAGTCCCCACAAACCTTAGTCCACTAATGAATGAATCATAAATATTATATATATATATATATATATATATATATATATATATATATATAAATTAACTAAAATATAAATTGTTTTCCACACTTCACAAATATTTCATTTATTAATAAGTTTTTAAATAGTTTATCAAAGATTACAAAATAAGACTGTTTTTAATTAACATAGACGGACATTGAGTATCAAACTAATAAATTGTAAATCATAATTTTAATAATTTTCTGACAAATGAAATATATGTATGAAATATATACTGAGAAAATTCTATGATAAATTTTACTTAATTGATTCATTAAAATTATTTCTTCTTTCAGAAATAATTACAGGGTTATTTTAAATTGGAGGTAATAGTAAGATACTTTTAAAATAATTTCAATCATTCAAATAAATTTATATATGATGTACAAAACTAAATGACCTTTCTATTAATTAATTTACAGGAAGTAAGTCTCCTGTAATAATTTTTAACTGGAGAAAATAAGTGGGAGGGGATTTAAAGTTAGTTTTTCATCGAGTTTTGTACTTGGCAATTTCAGTAAGTCAAATATTATAAATAAACCAACAAAATTTAATTTAAGTTTGCCACATCAAAATAATGTGAGATTTTTAGAATTGATATTTTAAATTTAAGAAAAATTAAATATGCATTTAATTTAAAATTACATTGTATAAACATTACACAGATATATAAAATATAAGTTAGTATTGATTTGGAAAACAAGTAAAATAGAATCAATGGCTTGTGGTGAATTGGACGTTATCTCAGAATCAATCAGTAGGCATTCCATGACTTGAAACAGGCAGTTAATACAGTCAGATCATTTGCAGGCTTCTTTGACACAGACAGACTCTGGCTAGATGTTGAAAGCACTGGAAAGGCATTGATGAGCTGTTGGGACTGAGCTCCAGAAAGCAATGGTTGATCTTTTAGCCAGTCATTCTGTAGGCATGATGTACTATATCTCTAAACTATTCTCTTCAGATAAAACTCAACAAATAATTAATTAATCATCCTTATCAAATTTTCTACTATTTATATGTTCTGGTCTTTATCTATAGGATTGAATCTGCAGTGACAACTGCCAATTGCAATCACTCTAAATGCTCTGAGGTTGGTGCCTGCTTTGGAAGGAAATCTATAATTCTGCATGAACATGCACCAAGGGTTGATTTGCTAATTAAAAAATAACAACAACAAGCATATTAAGTTTATTAGTCATTGTACTAACAAAATCTATTTAATTAAGGTTTAGATTAACAAAAATGTAGATTTTATTCAGAAAAAATTTAGGAATTTGGTACAATGACTTTCAAACTTATATTTGACATAAACCTAAGTAGAAATTTACAAAACATTTCATGCAAATCTTACATTGTTTAAATAATTGATTCTCAAATGTACATTGATTAAAAGATAAATATAAAATGTTACCAACTGATTAATTGAAGAAAATGAACTTTAATAAAGAATTTGAAATATTTGTAACATTTTATAGATATCTAGGATTCAATTCAATTTAATAAAATAAACACAATATACATTTTTACAAATATTATAAATAAATAAACTATTATAAAAGGTTAGTTAATCATAAAATACAATTATAAAATAAAATTAATGAAATATAAAAGGTTATAATGTTAAAAATCTATTTCCAACTATTATGAGATGGGTGTCAGTTAATATAAGATTGGGTTTAAACCCATACTAATGCTGATGACATTGGCACTAGGTGAAGCAGAAATATGTACTATATTTCCAGCTTCAATATATATATATATATATATATGTTCATACAAAACAATGTATTATAATCTTAAGAGCCTGTGAGACAAAACTGTAAAATTAAACATTCTGATTGCAGATGCATGCTCAACCTAATAACATAATTTATGTATATATGTAACCATTTATTATATTATTAAATTGCATTTTTTATTACTTATTTTTTCCTTCAAATCATTATGTTATCCACTTCAGGTCCCCCAATTTACTGATCATAATTTCCAGCATTGCTTGACAGGGTTGAAACCCAGGTTTCAAGACAATAGTAAATTTAGTATCTCTTAGTTAGCCTTTTTTAGTCATAATTATACTAGTAATTCTTATGACCATTTACTTAATTCATGCCATTATGACATCAATATTTTAGAGTTCTCATGTGTCTTCACTGTGCCTCCAAACCAGGAATTGAATAATTCATCTGTATCACCAGGAATGTTGTTCATAATGTTATAGATCTGGGGAATGGGCAAATATGTTAGAATTCATGATTGCTCCTGACCTCTGTATCTCAGGCATTATTGGATTTGAGGTGCTTTTGCTCAGATTCAAGGTTGTTTTGGATGGACATACAATTCTGACCAGTATATTATCCAACCATCTGTTATTTTAACTATCTGTTTATTTATGCAGCCAACCATTCATTTAATTATCTAGCATCCCATTAATCCCATATCTATTTGACTATCTATTTATCTATCTCAATGCATACCAATATTTCTGCTTGTCTATTTATGTATTTATTTGTTTTTCTGTTTCTTTAATTATTTAGGCATCCAACCATCCATTTCTTTATTTAACAATCCATTCAATCCTTTTCTATCTATCCATCCTCCTCCTTGCCTGGCCAACTAAATAGCTATTTATCTTTATGTTTATATGTTTATATAACTATCTTTTTATCTGTCTATATATCCATCCATCTATAAATACATATATAACTACATATTTATTTTATTTTTGTTTGTATTTATTTATGTATCCAATCATCCATTTAATTATGTAGCAACCCATCCATCTTATATCTCTATGACTATCTACATCTCCACATAAGTGTTTATCTGTCTGTCTCTTTATATGTTTATCTATGTATCTGTCTATCTATTTATTTGTTTTTCTACCTATTTATTTATGATTACAACCATCAATTTAACATTCTAACCACCTTTTTATCTTTTATCCACTAAAATATGTGTCAGACCTACCTATGTATCAAAATGCTTATATCTCTCTGTATGTTTATCTATATCTGCGTACCTATCTGTCTATCTATCCGTCTACTTGTCATCATTTCTTTACTTCTCTATTTATATATACACTCATTTATACATCTCTCTATACCAATCCATCAATTTAACTACTTTTTCAATCTATGTTTTTGTCTATTGATTTATCTCTTTAATTAACTATATGACTTTTTATCTACCCTTCACCTCATCTCTCTATTTATACAACCATCCATTTAACTACCTGTCTATTCTTTTAGTCATCCATCATTCTATTTATATATCTATCTCAATACCTAGTTATTTATTCATACATAAGTTATTCCAAACATTAATTTATTTATAACCTATTCATTTATTCAATTATCCATCTATCTGTCTTTTCATTTATCAAACTATGCATTTAATCTATATCTGTATGTATTCATTCATTTGTATAAGAAGTAATAATTTCCCTATATATTTATTACTCATACATTAATCAATCAGTCTATCTACCTCTGTAACTATCTATTTATTGATTAGTCTGTTCTTCTATCGATTTAATTATGGCTATTGATCCATCAATCAATTTATCTATTCACTTATGTACCTATTTTCCTACCTAACATTCTATTCATGTATTTTTATTCTTCCAGTTGAGAGAAAACATATTATATATATCGTTCATCTAGACAGAGAAAAGGAGAGATTTATCTCTTGTATTTTTTTATTAAACATATTTTAATATTTTATTAAAGAGTGAATATACAGACATTTTTGTCAAAGATATACTATAATGACCCAATTATTTTCTTATATATAAAAAATATTAATCTAAACCTTTTTCATTTCTTAAATTTGCATAGAAATGAACATGTCCACTTTGAATATAAATGCAGGTCAATCTTTATTGTCTATATGCATAGTAGTTACTATAACAAAAATATAGTTGGTTATTTTAAAATAATTAATGATTTATTTGACATATATTTTGGGATGTCTATTAATGCATTCATAGTTTCTGCATTGTGAAATGAAATATTTATATTTCCACTTTTATTGTTGGTGTTGTTTTACTTTGCTATAGTATTGAGAATGATTTGTGATCGATTTTAGCTGCTAAGTATATGCTACATATAATGGCATCAAATAGATTAATATTGAGCATGGGCTAATGGAGAATCACCCATTGCTGATTCCATGAGAGGATAGTATGGTAGAGGTTGAGTAATAATGAATGCTTAGTTAGCATAATTAATCATAAAAGAAGAGATATCCATGGTTTGAATTCTATTTTTCCCATGATAAGGCCAAGCCCACACATGTATACCTATAGAGAGGTATTAGAATTAGCCATATTATTATACACTATCATGTTGTTTTGCAGAGCCTCCCTTTTTATTGTTTAATCCCTCATGAAGTTAGAGAGTTAGTTTTCCTGTGTATGGTGAAGTTCAGTATTTCAAAATCCAATAGCAAGGATATGATGATGTTAGATTAAGGAACACTGATCTAGCTATAGTGTTTGCCTAATTATAATAGTGTTTTATGATGTTGTAGGATCTTCATCATTTTACAGACAAGTCAAATCCAAAACCTACTTGTAATTATAGAACTTATAGATATAAGAGCAAGAGATGCATGTGGGAAGTGTGGATTTATCTTCATTAAGTAGTGATTTGCTAACATATTGGTAAGATGTGTTAACTATTCAGTGATTAGGTTGTGGACATAGGAAATGTTTTAGTGACATGTGTGTATTTGATTTTTGATGTCTGTTCCTACTTTAATAGAGCAAACCTATTCATCTCAAATTTTAATCAATTATTAATTGCACAGAATATGATAATTGCCCTTATCATATTTTGACCAAAAGAAATGGCTTTGGTATAATGCATTACTTTATAACTTTTGAATTCTAAATTTAAAATTTGTGCATACCCTAAAGTTTTCAATACACTGTTGTTTTTTGTAATTTAAGTGCAAGTTCAGCTTAAATAAGTTTTCTTTATCTTTTTTTTAAGATAGGCTAAACAATAATAAGTGATACTTTGAATATCATTGTATAGGTGGGTCATAGTGACTAAGAGTATGTTTAATGGGATACCAAGTATATTTTTCCATCCCTGAGTTTAATTTAATGTATTGGTTTTATTTCAGCCAACGTGTCTGAAAGAAATATTTGTAAATATTGAAAATAAATCTTGTTGTGTTGAAAAATTTATTTAGTGGCCTGTAGTCTTATTGCTAATCACCATACACATTATTATTGTTATTGCTATCAACATATCAGTAGATTATATTTTGAGATCATCATTGATCAATATAGTACAATTAACCATATGTTGTTATATCCTAATAATTTGGTTAAGCCCTGTAATTTATTAGTACATCTAAGGCATCATCACACAATAATCAAAATGTTATTAACCTAGAGTACAGATTAGTTTAAGTAATATATTAAAAGATAAACATAATATTGATTTAATTGGTTTAGTTAAATCCACAGAGCTATCCTTCACTGATCATGATCATTTGGTTTATAATTATTTGAGAAAAGGAATTTGGTAAGTTATTGTGTTTATTTGTTAAAAAGTTATTCCTATTTCTTAAATATTAAAGTTATAAGAGTTATTGAGTTCATAAAGTTTATGTGTAACTGCAAAATATAGTTGTTAATTTGAGTTTATATTGAGAGCTGTTTTGTGCATTCTATTTGGGTAGTGGTAAAATCCCTCTTACTGACCCAAGTATAGTTTGGAGAATAATCTTTGAGTGTTTGAACCCTGAGAAGAATTCATTGTTAAGTTTCAAGATAGAATTTGAATTTGCAGTAAATTTGATAGTTATTTATTTATTATAGTTTGACTTGAAAAAGATTACTTTACTGTTTTATGAAAGTCAACCAAACTTTAAGGTATAAATTACTTCTTTTGTTGTAAAAAGTATAGTTTGTTTTAACTTCATGATAAATATTCTGGTTGTGTCAAGCTTGGAATCCCTAATTTTATTTAGTTATCTTCTTACCATTTAATACAAGATTAGTTTATAATCTAAGATTTCAGTCTCCATCATTAACATTGTTCACGTTCCTTTATTTATTCATTCTCATTTGACATTAATTCATTATCATAATTAATTGATCATACATTAACTTTTATGATTTTATCATCTTAACTATTCATTAACTCTTCTTCTATCATTACCTTAATCATTCATTATTCTCATACATCTTCGTTCTTTTCTCTTCATTCTTAGACTTATCTTATTCTACTATTTAATAATTACTTATTTTTATCATCCATTTAGCCATCTACATCATAATTTACTTATCATTTCATTTATAAGTTTAATTTCATAATCATTCCAGAGATATAATTATTAGTTATTTATTAATTTGCTGAATATCAAATTTAACTCATCACATTTTGTTTGTGTGGATTTTAAAGCTAGTTTGACCAGAAGTTATTATCTTTATAAATCACTTTGTGATCTTCTTTAAATCTATAGTTTCATGCTAGTTTTATTTAATACAGGAATCATTTCATTACTTTCACCTTTTTGTTTCTTTATGCTTATAGTCTTAATAATGAGAGTATGATAGTTTACAAAGGGCGGATTTGGTGCCATGAAAATGTGTGGCCAGATTTGTATCTATGATTCCAGCATTCAAATGGCAGGTCATAAAGGCGGATTATAGTGCCAAACGTGAGTCTAGATTAGTTGATGACCCAAAAAGGTCACTATATATATATATATATATATATATATATATATATATATATATATATATATATATATATATATATATATATATATATATATAATTGTGACCTTCTGAATGGGCACAAGTAATTAAACTGTGTTGGATCAGTAATAGATAAGTGCATTGTACTAAAAAAATGAAATCGCCATAAAATTTTAAAATTTTTCTATTAATGGTTAAAAAACTCATATGTGGGTCAACTGTGCATTTTGGTTAGAAATTTTTCAAGAATTTATTGTTATTATTATATTTTGATAGTGTTTAATACAAGGAAGGGGGTGGATTATTACAGAAAGTATTATGATAGTAGTTGGATTGATGCAAAGTTTGTTTTATTTATTTATAAGATAGTGTTGGTGTTTGTTGAATGGTTTTCTGATTTATTATTCATTGACACCCATTTATTTATTAATATTATAGTCAGTTGTAACTCATAGACATATTAGGGATGTTTTAGTTAGAATAATTTAATATTCACATAGCAGCGTATATGTATGAATGTATCATTATCTCATTTCCATTTCATATCCTAATTACAACAAACCATATCAAACTTACAATAAAACATTTAAATTACAGTAATTATCTTTAATAATTTTGCAAAAATATATATTTTTAGTGATTAATGGATATTTGAATTAGTAAATTATTTGACTAATTTAAATAATATTATAAACCATTTATTTAATAGTTGATTGATGTTCATTTGTTTCAAGGTTATAAAAAAGACAAAAGTTCATTTTTTTGTTTTATTTGACTTGATTTAATTGTGAAGGTCAAAATATTTTTTTGAAAAAATTTCTTGAATATTAATTAATTGATTAAGTGTTAAAAAGAAAAAAATGTGGGAGTCAAGCTTCTGCTGATCAGGTGACCTTTTTGATTGGTTGGGGAGATTTTTTTTTTAACTGATAACTAATAATAGTAATAAAAAACATTATCTTTTGTAATTTCAACAAGTGTACTTTTATTTTCTGTGGCTATAAATTCTATCTCTCTTCCAAAAAAGTTTAAAAACAGCCTTTTTATGAAGCTCATTATTGGATCTCCAGACATTTAAGCTTTATAGCAGGAATGGCTGAATAAAAATATAAAGGTATCAATCTCTCCTCCTTTGTCTAATTAAAACATTTAAATTAACACTTTCATTTTGTTTAAAGATGTGCTTTTATAATGTTAAACTTACTTTATTTCATTTACTTTTATTTATCTTCGTTAAAAAGAATATCAAAATGCAAGAACTTTATAAATTTTTAAGTCCCATGTGTGATGTTTATAATGTTTGGTCATCATGAAAGTATATGCAGACTTTTTTAACAAAATTTACTTTGATAAGCTCTCTTTTTAACTTATATTTTATGTATACAAAAGTGAAGTTAAAATTTAAAAGGATATGTGTACTTGATTATGTGTTTGATATTTAATAATTATTGCAGAATGCTAACTTTATATCTTATTTTATGCTTATAAAATAATATGTTTTATTAAAGAAATATAGATATGACTTACCCAGAATAATTAATTACTACTACTTACCAAATATAGATCTCTAAATCGAATAGAAGGACTTTAATATTACATATTTTTGTTTTCTTCGATATATGGATATACATGTTAATGTTTAAAAAAATACAAATTGTATGTGAACAATTATCAGCAACTTATTAAAGTTAATAATGCAAATACCAATCTATAAATTATGAAAGTGAATATTTTCTGCAGAAAAATATGTTAAGTTATCATTTGAATTAACCCTTTTCCCGCGCTCGACGAGACTCCTCGTTGACATCTAAAATCACTCTAACTCAGTTCGTTTTTATACGATAAAATTCGTTAAATACGTATTGAATTCGTTTTTAAAAGTTCTGTACGATGGTGACATCTTCCGATTTATTTTAGAAGTAAAAAATAAAAAAAAACGCATTTAAACCTAAACAAAGAAGGAACATTATTTGTGATTGGTTCTTAGCATGCTCTCAGCCGAAAAAGACATTCTGATTGGCTGGAAAGAACAAAGAAACTGCCTGATCAAAGAAAATAAAGAAAAACGCTGAGATTTTCATTTCGAATACGATTTAAATTATTATTAAATAATATTTATGGAAATTAAACATAATTTTCAGAGAGAATAATAAAAAAACAAAATTATTTTCGAAAAATATTGAAGATTTAAGTAAATATATTGAAGATGTAGTAAAAGGAAATATTTACTTTTCTATAACGTAAAAGTCGATCTTTTTGTTTACATTATAACTTTTATGTTGCCGATATAGAATATCTTAGAATAAATAAATAGCAATTTATTTTTGAAAGAACTTTCGTTTTCTTCATGACCTGAAAAATTAATTATATACTTTTTATAAACGTATCTGAGTTGAATTTAATATTATAGGCGAATATGTTTTAACAATAGGCTTTGTCTTCAGTTTGTGAGTTGGCCAATTAAAAGATTTGATTTTTATCTGATACAACCAATGATAAAATTAGCGGTTTAAGGGTTAAATACCCTAGATGTGCTTAAAAATAAATAACAGATTATATACCAATTAATAGCTAAAACTGTCTTTCCACATATTTATTATTATAAATATTTGTCATTATGTGTGATATATAAGTAAAGTCTATTATATTATGGCTAAAGGACATTGGATGTTTACTAAATTAATTGTGAATTATAACTGTTTTGTCCTACAAGAACTTATTTTATGTTTCATATTTTTATTTAAATGCACACTCATTTTGGAATTCATCTCCGGATCATTTATTAAGCTTGAAAAGGAACTTTGCAAGTGAATATATATTTTTTTCCCTCAAGTTAAAAGAAGAATGACACTATTTTTTTTTACTTTTTATTGTTAATAGTATATATATATGACAATAGATGGCGTTATACCAAAAACACCTTCAAGCGTTTGTTTACATAAATGTCAGAGCGAGTATTTCACTATCTCTAACTTAATTTCCACCTTCATACCATGATTTCAAGATATTTGCTATCGTCAGTGAAGGACAGGATTAAGAAACTAGATCTAAAACACAAACTCTGAGTGTTTAAGAAACAGTTTCTATTCAGCTTGTGAGCGTAAATCTTTTAGGCACATAATGTCTTCAAACTCAGCATCGCATGCCAGATAGCTACATGGGTCTGATATCAGTTCAACATCACCACATAGTAGAAGTCTCTGCAATATATATCATTGCAAGAAAGACCTCAAAGGTACATTTATGAAAAACAAAAAAACACAAGTTAAAAACTTGCATACGCTTGTATTTATGACAATAGATGGCGTTATACAAGCGTATGCAAGTTTTTAACTTGTGTTTTTTTGTTTTTCATAAATGTACCTTTGAGGTCTTTCTTGCAATGATATATATTGCAGAGACTTCTACTATGTGGTGATGCTGAACTGATATCAGACCCATGTAGCTATCTGGCATGCGATGTTGAGTTTGAAGACATTACGTGTCTAAAAGATTCACGCTCGCAAGCTGAATAGAAACTGTTTCTTAAACGCTCAGAGTTTGTGTTTTAGATCTAGTTTCTTAATCCTGTCCTTCACTGACGATAGCAAATAGCTTGAAATCATGATATGAAGGTGGAAATTAAGTTAGAGATAGTGAAATACTCGCTCTGACGTTTATGTAAACAAACGCTTGAAGGTGTTTTTGGTATAACGCCATCTATTGTCATAAATACAAGCGTATGCAAGTTTTTAACTTGTGTTTTTTGTTTTTCATATATATATATAGTTAGACAGATTTAGTGTTATATGTATTTAATATTATACATTTATTTAAGTTGCGAGCTTCAAGAACTTCTCAGGATAGCATATCCACAAAAACGATGAATATGCTGGTAAAATTTTATTGCTTAAATATGATTTGTTTTCTTTTATTTGAAAGTGAAACATATATTTTGGGTATATTATTAAAGAGGATTTAATTTTATATATCTCTCTTTTATCTCGAAGTGAGAGTTAATTTCAAGAGTAGCTAGACAATAAAAATAAAAATAAAAAAAGAAAGAATATTAGTTAGAGGTAATAAAACTTAATGTATTAGATTATCGCTGTTTAAAGTATACAACCCATTCATAATAATTAATATTATTTAAATTTGAAGCAATTGAATGTCTCATTTAAGATAAAAAATTATATTTTAATATGTTATTTATCTGTCGTAACTTCGCATATTATATAACTTAGAATTGCTTTTCATACTCGTATTTATACGTGTGTGTGTTTATTTTGTGCAATTATTATATTTACTTAATAAACATTTAGTTTTTAGCTATTTCTCAATATAAATTTCGGATTTTGTCATATTCTAAAGAATTGAAGGAATGAGTGATTTATATGTGCATATTTATCTGCCAGCATATAATGCTAGATATGTAGAAGAGCTGTGAAAAAGGAAGTTATTCTTGATACGTTCTTTGTTTGTAAGGATAAAAGATTTTTCCCCTTAGTATATTTTTAAGTATTTTTCCATGAGTAGAGCCTATTTTCGATTGCATACGTACGTATTATGAGATGATATTTATGAAGTCAAGTGACATTTTCCCATTGTTTGTTTGGTGATGAGAAAAATTCCACCAATAGTGTATTTCAGATTCAAATAAGCTATTGTGGATATATTAGTTAAATAGTTTGTTTGCTCCTCATGTGCTGGACTCCTCTTGAACATATAGTTTGTATTATCATAAAATATAGCTCTGTGTAATTCAGTCAGTGATCGGATAAATAGTTAATTTAAATTCTTTATTGAGTATTAGAATAGATATAGTGTTCTATTTGGTGGAAGGTGTATGACAGTGTCCAAAATTAAATAATTATTTGATAATTCCTGAATAAATTGATCATGTGTAGAAATATTGTTGTCTGTTATTATTGCATGGGATGTAACACACACACATAATGTAAATAATGTCGTGGATATAAAGGTATAATATTGCTAAGTTTATATATCTGAAAATAAACATTATATAATATATCATGTTGAATTTGCCATAAGTTAAAAATCATCAAATCATCCGTATGATTAGTATTTGTTTCTATTTTGTTTGGTATGCCTGAAATTGTAGGTATTTAAAGTGATTATTTAATTAAGGTTATTTAAAGTTGCTCTCTTGATAGACAAATGTATTAATTTGTTTTATTCCAACGATTGATAGTATATCCTCTCCAAATGTGTATATTGTGCCCAATAATATAATGTATGATTTATTCAGTGTCGTATTTTGATAACAATTATTTAGGAAGCCTGGATATTCAAAGTCCGAATATTAAGGTATAATTCGTTAGCTGATTTACGTTTATAAATATGTCAATAATAAATTGTGTAATATGTAATGGGGATAATCCTAAATTTCAATTAATAAATTTGCTTGTAAATTTTAAAATTAAGACAAAAGTCTTATTCTGATATTAATTACTTTTAACTAAACCTTAAGTGTAAATAAAAAGCTTTGTTTATTATTTAAAACTGTGTCTCTAGTTGTTTTATATGCATTCGAATTCTGGTTTCCACATCTCCATACTTCATACATCTATTACAAAATTAAATATATAATTTTATGGCTTTGATATTAAATATGCTAAGATCTGATAATATTGTTTCTAGATCCAAACATTACATGAAATATTTTACCACGTGATAAACTTATAAAAGTGTTGCCTAGTTAAAGTATTATTTGAATGATGATGTGAGATTAAAAGATACCCTATCTCCTTCACTATCTAATCTTTAGCCCTGTAAACATTATTCAAGTTATTTCATTATATCTTATTATAATTTAGAGTTATAGATTACTGGCTAATTTAATTCTTAGTCTAACTGTGTTATAGATTCCCTGTTATCTGATTTTGTGTTCCTAGATGAACCTTGATTCAGCTATTTAGATTAAGATGTGCAGAACAATAGAGTTATTTAGTGTTGTGCTTTTCTATTCTGTCAGAGTTATATTGAGCTATTATAGAGTGTAACTGGATGATGGAAGAGATCAAATTGAAATTATATTTTGTTAGATGGAATAAATAAAACTCTGCTAGCCTGTATCATTTGGTTAATTAATAAATAAGGTTTATATTTATTTGATAGTTTTTAGTATTTCTTCCTTCGTTTATTTATATTCTCTATATGTTATGAACTTTCTGTAACCTCCCACTGAGTGAAGCTGTAAGATAAACATATCTAAAAGAATCTCAGCATTAATTATAAATCAGATAAAAATGATAAATCGTTCTATTCATTAATAGAACTGGCGCCCTGGGCATTTGCTCATATAATGTACATGAGTGGTGATGTGTGAGTAGGTTATAATATATATATATATATATATATATATATATATATATATATAATAAAAATAATAAATTTAATGGTTTACAAACTATTATAAACAATCCTTAAATCCGCAGAAGTACTTTCGGTTAATTTCTTAAACCTGCCTCAACTGCTATTAAATTCAGTTAATGGACATTTTATTTGTTTATATATATATATAACTACCATTCCCAAATCTACAATTATAAACAAATGTATACCTTAAAAGTGGAAGGAAAAATGAAAACAATAGCAGCAATAAAGGAAATATACAACAAAATCAAATGAAGATAATAATCGAAGCAAAACAAATGCAACATTTTTTACTACAATATTGAAAAATATGGGTATATATTTAAATAGTCAACCTTACAAAGGAAAATACATACATTAAACTAACACAATATCTATTTTCTTTTACTAATAATTAATTCAAACTTGATACATAATCAACAAAAATCTGTTTTATTTCATTTCTTTTTATCAATATCTATATATACAATTTTTAGCATTTACATACTGATATCATAATTGATTGCAAAGATGAATCCTTCCAATCTTTCCACTATATATATATATATTATAATGATCCAGAGAATAACACTTAATGTGATCTGCGCTACAGGGCGCCATCTAGGCATTTGAACCAAGAAAAATTTATAAAGCAGGCAGATACGTAAGTAAAAAAAAAAAAATTTTTTTTTAAAATTTTGATTCCGGTCATTAGCCCAAGTCACTAGCTCAGGGAGTAGCAGAGATTTAGTAATATAATATCTTATCTAATTATATTTCAATATTAAAAAATAAATAAAATAAGCCACTGCCAGTAATTAACATACAAAAATTTATTTATGCATATATATATAAAATTTAACATTTATTATTTTAGTATGTTTATTTTAGATTTTAATTTGATTTTATAATTTAAATTTACAATTTAATTTTTATAATATTATAAGTTTACATTTTAATTAAGTTTGCACAGATGGATTTATGAAAGTTTGTTTTATAATGTTGAGTATAGATCGGTTACATAGATTACATGGTTAAAAACATTTCAAAGTAAACATAAACAATCAAAATACAAAATCATTGATACCGTCAATTGCATAGGGAATACAAGAAACCCAATGGTGTTCATCATAAGACACCGCATTAACACCAATAACTTAAAAGACATCCAAATAAATACATCTTAGATACTCACCGTAAGGTATCAGTATTTACCGAATGTCTATATATTTTGATCACCTATGAAAACCAAAAACATAATTAACTGGTAACGAAACCATGCAAGTGTCTATACCCAACTTAAATTTAATGCAATTTTATTTATGGGTGTCGAGTATGAATAGTCTACGTAGATTTGCATTTGAAAAGAAAATATTCAATCCTTGTTTAACCTTAGGCCAAAGGTTCACAGTCAAACCAAACTTCAATCCATCTGATATATCACTGTGTTCAATGTAATACGAATACGGCAGCACAATTAGGTTAAGAGAAGAAACTGCTTTTCATCAGATAGGAATATTACATCTATCAGACAAGAAGAGCAATAAAAAAACTCCATCAAAAGGAACAGCATTCTACGTCTTATAATCCCTTCCATAGGCAAAACGAAAGTGTGCAGCGTATAATAGCGATTCTGCCCATAGTGAATCTTGCATTACATCTACTAACTACACCAATATATTCAATCCATTGACCCAATTTAACTATGAAACAAATAACCTAAGATTATCCTCCCCTAATATAACTTTACAAATCTATATAGCCATTCACGCCCGACTTAAGTTTAATATTTATATAACTAGTTTAACGAAAAATAGAAATAAAAATAAAACTTAAAGAACAAATAATTAAATAAATGGAAATGATTTTACAAAAGAAATACATTAAATAAAATTATAACTAATTAGTAAATAATGTTGGTCAGATAGGATTCTATTTCTTAATAAATTAAAGACTGAGAAAGTTTATATTTTAAAGTTCTTAGTGTTTCAAAATGTTCTTAAAGTTCTTACAATTTTTTTCAACATTCCTCTTTATTCATTGCATGCTGTTTGGAATCCACATTAAATCCCCCAACGATCCTGTTGTCCTCAGTATAAGAAAAGTGATGTTTAATTTTTCCATTTTTATAACAACTGAAGGAATTGAAAGTGTGTCTTTCAATCCCTTCACCTCCAACTCTCCGACTTAACACATCTCAGTCCTCTCTTAATAATCTTTAATAATTTCCAACTTTTCCTCTTATATTAATCTTAAGGATTGACTCAACCTTACGTCATCGATGATGGTGGTCTTTTCGCTGAGGTCCGATTCCATAGGGATTTCTTTTTATTTGCTAAAAGTTTCTATTGTTTTCCTATCTGACCATTGTTTATACATTTAAATGCCCAAGGGCTTATTCACTTGGACTAATTAAAATAATCATTTCCATAACATTAATTAACCAGTTTTTCAAATCCAAAGATATATTTAAAGATAAATTTAAAGATATAATTTTATCTCCAAATCTTTTTAAAATTTAGTTTTAAAATACTTTTTCTTTAATAAAGTTTTATTTTAATAATTTTTCTCCTCTGTGCGATTTATATATATACAAGTTTAAGGTAGAATTTATTTTCAATTTTTCTGTCTTAAAAAAAAATTTTAAATGCGAACTTTTTATTTTAATGTTTAATAATAAAAAAAAAATAATGTAACGTCGTCTGTGCTCGTTACAATATAAATATATAATAGTTTTTCTTTGTATATTTTAGATATATAATAAAAACAAAAAATGGAATTTTATGTACAAAATTGAATATAGCAAATAAAAATCTATAAATAAATAATGTTTACAGATAGATTAAAACAAATGTGCAATTTCTAAAAGCACTTTATAGTTAAAATTTATATGAAAATAAACATCAATGTGATTGGCCAAAATTTTATAAATTTGTGTATATTTACACAGTTAAATTGGTTACTGAACATACTATATTGCAAATTTATAAAACATGCTTTTTCATATATTTCTTTGTCTGTAAAACAATAAATAAGTTTAGCAAATCAAAATTTTCCATTGCAGTATAATAGCATGATGTACAAAATCAAATATACACAATTACAATTCATAGAAAAATTATAATTTTTTATGTTTAATCCAGTATTTCATATCTACAAATTTATGTTATCTATATCATCTTTAATTCATTTTATATCTCTTACATAGATAACATTTAAGTTGTGGTAGTGGCTGCAGTGGTGATGATGATGGTGGTGATGGAGGAAGTAGCAGTCAATTGACATAAGTTTTAAACACTCTTTTTTTTACATGCATGGCAATATCTGTTAATAAAAATCGTGCAAAGAACTAATGAACATTTCCCCTCTATAGAAAAAGAGTGAATATATTAATAGAATTTACAATTAGGATATAATGACTGATAGATTATTTTTCATTTAGATACTTACAACTGCAGATCACTTTCCTTTGAAGGAAGATTGCAAAAATTAGAAGAAGAATTGTTTTATATTAAATGGGACTTTATTGGACTTTGTGAAGTTAGAAAAAAAGGGAAGAGACAATTGATTTAAAAAGTCGACATGTACTCTCCTATAAAGGCACAAATATTAGTAATACAAGTGGAGTAGAATTCATTATAAATAAAAAGTGGGAGAACAACATTATGGAGATTGATGGTGTATTAGACAGAGTGGCAAGATTAGTTATACATCATAATAGCAGATACCAAATGCAGATAATTCAGATTTATACCCCAACAAGTTCTCATAGTGACAAAGTAGTAGAATATTTTTATATGGATATATAAAAGGTTTTTGATCAGAATAAACCACATCTTAAAATTATTATGGGAGACTTTAATGCTAGAATTGCTAAACAAATGAAAGACAAAAGTGTCATACATAATTTTGGTTATAATAATAGAAATGAGAGAGGACATAGACTTGTGGATTTTCAGAAAAAAAAAAACTTTATATTATGAATTCTTTTTTTTTTTTTGAGAAAAAATGTTAAAAGTAAATGATCATGGAAGCATCCAAATGAAGGTATAACAGAATTGGATTATATTTTGACTAACAGAAAATATACATTTTAAGATTGTAATGTTATTAATAAATTTAACACAGGAAGTGATCATCGACTAGAAAGATGTAAGATATGTGTTAATACAAAACTAGAGACACAAAAATTATAAAGAAAAACAAAATTTATAGTTGATATTTCTATTCTTCAAAAACATTCTAATGAATTTAAATTAGAATTTATAAATCAGTTTTAAGTATTAGTAGATTTTGAACACGATTCAGATTTGAATGAAATAAATATGAAAATAACTGGCACACTTTTAAAAAACTGCAACAAATATAGCTGGTAGTAAAAAGCAGCCATTGACCAATAAAATTCCTATTGAGACTAGAGAATTTATAAAGAAAAGAAAGAATATGAAATATACAAAAAATTATGCAATAAAAACGATTGAATATCTCGAATTTTATAAATGGTGTGGAGAAGCATTGAAAATGATATAAGAATATATAACTGTGAACTAGAAAGAAAATCTGTAAAAGAGAATAAAAGTCTCAAGAGTATAAAACAGCATTTTGGTATTGTCAGGAAATTTATATTTTCATTAAGAAAAAAAGATGGAATTATTACTAAAAAGAGAGATGTATTATGAAATGGATAGAAGACTTCTATCAAGAATTATATAGTGATAATGAACAAGTATCTTCTATTTTTATTATATCTTCCAAATTGCCCAGAATTTTAAATGAAGAAGTGAGACATGTAATTAAATTTTTGAAGAAAGGAAAGGTTCCAGCTAATGATGGAATTATAATTGATATATTAAAAGAAGCCGGTGAAGAAATAGAAAAAAAATTAACAAAGTTATGTATTAAATGTCTAAATGATAAAGATGTACCAGATGATTGAAAGAATGCAGTATTAATATTTCACAAAAGTGATAAAGAGGATATTACAAATTGCAGACCTATCAGCCTGTTTGCAGTTTTATACAAAAATTTGATCAAGATAATTACAACTCATGTACAGAGAACATTGGATTTTTGCCAACTGAGGGAACAAGCTGGGTTTAATCATATCCCGGTATTGAGTGAAGTTATAATAAAGAGAAATATTGTTGTATTTTAAAAAAAGATTTATAAAAATGCAACAGCAACAATTAGATATACATAATGGTACTAGGAAACTCAACATTCAGAATGGTGTAAAACAGAGTGACACCATATCTCTAAAACTTTTTTTACAGCAGCACTGCAAGAAGTATTTTCTGGATTAAAATGAGAAGTTACTTGAATGAAAGTAAATGGAGATTATTTAAGACATTTAAAGTTTGCAGATTATGTAGTTGTTTTTGAAAATAATGCTTTAGAGCTGCCAGAAATGTTGCAGGAGTTATCAGATGAAAGTAGCAAAGTAGGTCCAAAGATAAATGTTAAAAAGTCTAAACTAATGTTTAATGGATTTTTTTTCAAAATATGAAAATAAAGATTATTATGATGAGTTAGAAGAAGTTAACAGTTACAAATACCTTGATCAAATTATTAATACATATGAAAACATAATGGATGAAATTAATCATAGAATTAAATTTGATTGGAATGCTTTTGGTAGAAAAAACTTGATACTAAAATAAAATATGCCTATGTATTTGATAAGGAAGGTTACCAGTTCTTACTTATGGATCTGATACTTGGAAAATTAATAGAAGAGTGATGCAGAGACTTCAAACCACTCAAAGAACTATGGAGAGATACATGTTGGCAGTAACAAGAAGAGATCAAAATGCAATATATGGGTAAGAGAACAAACAGGTATTGCTGACCTAATTAAAATATTAATAGACTGAAGTATAGTTAGGCTGCTCATATTGGTAGAAAAGATGATTATAGATGGACAATTGAAATCTTAAACTGGATTCCTAAAGATTGTAAAAGACCCAGAAAGACACTACACGTGAGATGAATGGATGAAATAAAAAAGTTTGCAGGGATGATGTGGAGAAGATGTATTGATAATGGTTGATGATGATGATGATTTCAGTTGCTACCATGGCTTTATACTATCACAAATATATTGTTTCACCCTTAACAATCAATATAAGGTAGCTGATTAGATCAGCTACTTGAAAGATAAATTATTCCTTTAACAATTAATCTATGACTTCCATAATCTAGCTATGAACACCATAACAGGTATGGCAAGTAAAGGCAGTAACCTCCACATTAAAGCAATAACCTTCACATTATGAAACCCTATATGGCTGCAGAAAAAAATTCTGTTAACATGAAAGGAGACTCTTCCCCTTTAATGCATTAAAGGAACTGATCAGGGTAGATTCATTACTGTATACTCAATCTGTTATTGTCATTGTGACAGTTATTCCTACATGATTATTCATATCTACAATGAATGTGGATGGGCTGTTTACTAATAAACAAGTGGCATTGTATTTAGTTTACTGGATGTTCACCTCTAAAATAAGATCAAGAAACATCATGGTCTTTCATCTACCTGATTATTCTTAAATGAAATATAAGTTAAGTTTTCTTGAAGGTGGAATAAATGTTGGTGTATAAAAATTATATTTTACTGATATTTAGGATATAACATACAAAATAAATGATACACCCTAGTCAATGTAAGCTGTAACTACCAAGCCTGTGGTATGTGGCTGAAGGCAGAGGATACCGAAAATCCCTTGAATGTAGACATAGTCTATAATTTAATGATGGGCTTTTTTGGCATACTATCACTTTCAAATGAAGAAAATTGTATAATATGAAAAAAACTATCTAATAATAAACAATATTGTTGAACTTTGTACTGGTAAAAAAATGAAAAAAACAATTGATTTAAAAAGTGGGTGTGCACTTTACAATAATGTTACAAATACTGAAAAGACAGATGAACTACAATTAATTATAAATAAAATTGGCAAAAGGTCCACATTAATGTCATATCAGACAGACTAGCAATTGACAAGATCAAACACATATAATTATAAATATAATGAATGAGTAGAGGATTTTTACACATATGTATATATTGCATATGATCAGACCAAATAATACTTCAATAGGTTAATAATTGAAACATAAAAATAGTATAGGTTAATGTTTACAATGAGTGAAGTGAGAGAGGACACAGACTAAAGGACATCATAGAAAAATAAAAATATATATTATGAATTCTCTTTGAAAATAATGCTAAATAAAAATGGACACAGAAGTGGTCAAATTTTAGATAAATGAGAATTCAAATGTGAAGTAGGTACTTCAGTATTACAATATTCTTAACAGATATAACATGGGAAATGAACATTGTTTAAGAAAATGTAAAACACATGTCAATGTAAACTAAAGATATAAAAACTATCAAGAATGACAGTATTAACAATTGATATTTTTAATCTTCAAAAACACTCCAGTAAATCCAAATTAGAATTTTCAAATCATTTTAACTTAATAATAATCTTTGAAAATTGTTTTGATTTAGCTGAAATTAATAAGAAAAATTCTGATACATTATTAGAACTATATGAAAGATACAAAAAGTAATACATTACCAGAAAATTTTTTACAAAGAAAAGACAATATATGTAGAAAATAAAGAATATGAAAAAAAAAATTTAAATGACGCATTAAAAAGAATTGAATATATAGAGTTTTGTAATGAAAATATATCTATGAATTGCCAAAAAAAAGTTATAGAATAAACTGAGAATCATAAACCTAAAATAACATATTAGTATTGGGAGAAAAGTTGTTTAAGCAATAAGATGATATTATTATTAGAAAAAGTGATGATATCATGAAATATGATGAAGATATTAATAAATTGTATATAATAAAGAACAAAAGATCAAAATATCTTCTACAATTACTATATTTTTTTAATTACTAAGTATTTTAATTGAAGAGATGAGACATGCAATTAAATATATTAATAAAAGAAAAGCTCTATGAAATTATGGCATTATTATTTATATTATAAAAGAAGGAAATAAAAAATATATTTTTCTAGATAAGTTATATATTGAATATCTAAATAATAATGATTTACCAAATGCTTGGAATAATGCAGTAATAATATTGATATTTAAAAAAGGTGATAAAAAACCAGTAAAAAAAACTGGTATATCAGTTTTCTATTGTTCTACATACTACATTTAAAGTAAATTTGTAAGCACAACACTGAAGTTAAGTGTGATTTTGGAAAAGTACATCACATTCAAGTATTATAAGAAGTTTTAGAAAGGTTCAATGAACATAAATTGTTATTATGCTGTATATTTTCAGATATTAAAAGCATTTGTTTCTACATGCATTTCCATGGTGATTAAACTTTCAAATCATCAAGATATAAATCCCCAATATTATTATACTCCCAAAAATATTAATCAAAACGCAGACATCATGATACTAAAAAGAATAACATTTAGAAGATTGTATAACAGAGTGATTCCATATAACTAAAACTTTTTACATTAGTTTTACAATAAGTATTTTGCATATTAAAATAGGAAGCTAAGGCAGTAAAATAAAATAAAGGTAATTTATGTTATCTACATTTTACAGCATTTTTTTTTTTACCAAATAACACTTTAGCACTCCATGTTTCAAGAGTTATCAGATGAAAGCAAAAGAATAGAACTAAAAACAAATTCATCAAAGGTTAATGTAATGTTTAATTTCTCTTAAGAAAAATATCAAAATTAAAAATTATGGTTTAAAAGAATTTAACATTTACAATATTTTGGTTAGATTATAAATACAGATGAACATATAGTAAATGAAATAATCATAGAAATAACCTAAGTGGATTGCTTTTGTTAGAAATATTTTACTGTAAAATAAATATGCCTACATATTTTATTATTAAAACTCTTAATGAATGTATTTTACTAATTTCTATTATGAATCTAGAATTTGGACCTTTATCAGAAGAATTAATGTACTAATGCTAATTATTACTAGATATAATTTCCTGTCAGCTTCTTTTATATTTTAAAATGAAATATTTCATTTTGAATATTTTTACAAACAATCATTACTTTTATAATCCTATACACTAGATATTTGAAGCTTTTATAGATCATTTGAACACTTGCATTATTTTAGTAGCATTGTAGTTTGAGAGAATATATTTTATCAAGCTTGCCTTTCAGGGAATGATATTCTTTTTTTATATATACTATACATAAAGTCGTCACAACAACATACAAAATTAATATTGTCGTGCATTAACCAGCACCTGATTGTAATTGCCTTATCAAAAATAATAAAAATAATGATGATAATATGCTTTAATTTGTTATTTATTGCGATTATTTTGTGATATATTATGTAAGACATCAATAGTATTTAGCATTGCAACATATTCGATTAATAATTAATATTATATATATATATATATATATATATATATATATATATATATATATATATATATATATATATATATATATATATATATCCTACCAACTTTTATAAAACTATATCTTTATACATATTATTTCCTTTTCATTATAATTAAATGCAATATAATCATATTAAAGTCTATGATTAAATTTTTTTTAGTTATTAGCAAATAATTTTTTTTATTTCATAATGTATATGTGCAATTTTTAAACTAAAAATTTATTCAATTCCTTTCTAAGCAGAAGTGATTTTATTAACTACTTGTTTATAAATGACAGTGAAATATGAAAACGAAAAACTTTTCCTGATTCTATTCAACAAAAGTCAGGAAAAGATTGAATATAAAAATAAAAATGAAGTAAAAGAAAAATAATGAAAATTGCTGACTGTAAAAAAAAAAAAAAAAAAAAACATAACTCAATGCAATCAAAAAGAATAAAAGTCAAAAGTAATATATATGTGCAGTATTAAATTAGAATTTATGGCCAAACCGGTTTTTTTCTCTCTTCATTTAATCAATGAAATTACATTTGCTAATAAAAAAAAAATAAAAAAAATGTGTAAAATTATTAGTTTAAGAATATGGCATTATAAAAAAGAAAGAGCGGGAAAAAGTTTTGAATATAAATTTGAATAATTTGGAAAAAAAATTGTTAAAAATATTAAAATTAAAAAATATATATCAACTTTTTTTATAATAGCATTATAGAAACTGAGTTTAATTAATTTCATTCTTAAGTAGCTTTTTTTTTTTATCAATAATCCTTATGTATTTTATATTTTACTTTTTTTAACTAAATTGTTCTGTTGTAGGTATCATGAAGCATTCTAAGACAATGTAGATTAATCTCTGGAGACGTAGGAACTGTTTGATTGTTAATGATTAAATTTAAAAATGGTGGTAAAGTATTAAATAATATGTTATAAGTCATCATGGATAATGGAATAGGTAACATGAAAATTACCAAAAAATAATTAATAACTCATGACCAATGAAGAGTACCTTCTTCTGCCTTGAAAGATAGAAAGTTAATTCATCAAAAGATAGGTACTCTTTCTGATAAAAATATTCTTTTCTGTCTTCCTCTTTTACATTTTTGGTTACTTATATTACAATAGAGTATAATCATTGTAAATCTTTTATGATATTTGTCATCCCCTTACAATAATTGTATTAATGGGATTATGTATTTGTACATCTATATTTCCATACTTTAACTATATTACAGAATTTCTAGCTCTAAATATTTTTTTTTCCATTTTTCTGAGAATTATAAGACTATTGATAGAGACGAGGTTAGTAGAAGTCCTATTTGATACAGTACATTCATTAATTTTATTAATGGGTTAGTTTAGAACAATATTCAAAACAGGGGTTTCAGCTGCCAAAGATTGTATATGAAGTAAGCTTTACAATCAATTATGAAAGTGGAATGAGTCTAAAATATATGGTCTAATAATGTCTTACATCATACAATGTGAATAGGTTACCATGCCTGATGGATTATTTATTATAGTGAAAGAAATAATGATGATGATGATGATGATGATGATGATGATACTACTAATAATAATAATAATGAAAAAGTAATAGGTAGTAAGATAATATTAAAAGCAAGAATAATAAATTTGATATAGATATATGGAATTGCAAGTTTTACTTAATACACACTCTTCAAGATTTCAACAAATGATGTTAATGATTAAGGAGATGTTAAAATTTAAGATTCATATAGATGTTCTTATCATTTAAGATTTATATAGATGCTCTTAATGACATTCATCTATCAAATGAATAGCATTAATTAGAACTAGGATGGAGGATAGGTAATTTATTTTTAAAAGAGCAGTTCAGTTAGTAAAAGTCTAACTTAATATGTTCTTTTTTGGTATTCCACATTGTATCAATAATGATGATAATATTTGTCTTGTGCAATAATACTATTAATGTAGGCATGCTAATTTTATTACTACCTATGCTATGATCTTAGATGTATAGGATTCAGGGGGAAAGCATTTACTTTTTTTGTATAACATTATTACAGCACTACTATTAAAGGGTCAAAATTTTCATATTGGAAAATAAAATGTACGTATTGGAACAAGTAGTTTATTGACTTTGACAAAAAACTGATTAGGAATAATGATAATGGTGCATTAGATCAAATGATTAGTTGTTAAATTTTTAAGCAATACTTGAATTGACAATTATAAACACTTTCTTTAGAGAGAAAACCCATTATAAAAGAACATGGATGACTTCTATTTTCAAAACAATGTCATGCAATACAATCTATTATAGTTAGAAATCAGAATACAAGAGTTTATTTTAAGTAAGCACTTAGAAGCACAAATTGCTTGAGAGATCATAAATTATTATGTACCAATATTAAAATGATAGATGTATTAAAAACAGATCTTACTTCAATGATATTCACAAAACAAATTATGCTTATTCTTTAAATAAATCAGCTTACTGAAGCATGGAATTCCCTTAATGAATATGTGATAGCTAAAAGTAAATATACTTTTGGATTCACTAAAACAAAAAAAATCACAAAAAAACAATAATATTAGTATTAGTGTTTTGAATAAAATAAAACATGTGGATAAAAGTGTAACTTCATATTAATAGAGATCTGAAAAGAGAAATTTGATGATTGAGAAGAAGCCTTAAAACAGTTGGTATATTAAAACTGCAAAAAAGGTATATACATTTTCTACTCATATTTACTCTAGATATTTTTGAAGCACTTAAAGCAACATCCTATTAAATTTATCAATGACACTCTGTTAAATGATAACAATGATCTTTTGGACAGATAAAAAAATATTTAGATAATCTTTTGAGTAATAATATAGGTAGAAGCAGTAATTTTATCATCTTTTGAATAATGATACAAAAATTAACATGACAACTTTTAATGATTTCCATTTGAATTTGGATACATTTAGCAGTATATTAAAAATTAAAGCAGCTCTTTGTAATTATAAAATGGAAAAGCTGCAGACCCTGATAAAACATGTGGATGAGTTTTAAATTATAGTGATGATATACAAGCTTCAAAAGTATTGAAAATATTTTTAGAATTACATTAAATCATGAAGTTATGGCATTTGATCTCAAGGATGTGTCTATTGTTCAAATTTTAAAAAATACAAGAAATAGACACGAATGCAATATTGTCTACTATGACAAAAATAATTTCAAGAATTTTGTTAAATAGATTGCTTCCAGTCATAGATGTTCTGTTATGAAAGACAGTGTGATTTTAGGAAATCAAGAAGTTCTATAAATATGGCTTTTGTTATCAGGCATTTTGCCAGAAAAGGACTGGAAAGAAAAGAATGTTTACTTGTAATTTTTATTGATGTAGTCCAAAGCATTTGACTCACATATTAGGTCTATGACATAATTGTCTACCAAATTTCATTGATATTATATGGTTTTTATGTAATGGAATGAGAAAAAGTAGTATTACTACAGATGATAAAAATTGAAGGATTTGATATAAAAATTGGCATTAAACAATAATGTGTACATTCTCCAACATCCCTTCAATTTTTTAACAATGACCTTTGAAACTGTTTATAGGTTGTTTAATGAGAGAGATCAAAATTTGATAAATGATTGTTGATGTAATATTTAATTTGAATCAATTAGAAATGAAAACAAGAACTTCATCTTTTGGACTCTAAAATTTTAGTGTGCTGATTATTATTTTACTTTAGCAACTTTAAGTATGGAGTAGAAAGGTAGAGTGATATTAAGATACTGCTTTCAATAAATTAAAAGATTATTTCATTATAGATGAAATTATTGCAACTAAGTTAACTGTTATATTGTTACTTTATTATATGAAAATGAAACATTAATACCCTATTAATGTTATATAAAACATTAGCAAAGTTTTATTTAAGGATTTTCCACAAAATTTTTAAAATTCAATGGCAAAATCATAAAATAAATCAATTTTCTCTTCAATTTACTTAATATGGTACTACAAAATCCACTTTTGTAAAATCACACCTTCCTTGGATTCAACACATAAAAGAAATAAACAATTGAAGACTTTTCTAAAGAGTTGTTTTAAGATGAACTTTAGCCAAAAGAGAAGTGACTCTATTTACATTATAAGGATTAACTTGAAGATATTCTAAGGAGATATAATCCCTGAATGTTTTCCTTGGTAAGATATGGCAAGAACAAAATAAACTGGAGAGTGGTATTAGACATGATTATAAATATATTTGTTACACAGTCTCATAAAAAAAGTTATAATTGCATGAAAATTATTATTGAAGCTAAGCACTTTTGAGGATGTTAGTTAAATGTCCTTACAGTCATAGTCTTGTAATGTTCATAATTGTATGGGTATGGGTATATATATTTGTAATAAATTATACAAAATGTATGCAAATCAGATTACCCTTTTTTTAGAAAGGGGAAAAGATTTTCTTTCAATTTATAACATTAGGGTTGTTAGCTTTATGTCATGCTTTTTTGACATTCTGCTTAGATCCATTTCACTTGATGCATGCTATGATATGAGTTAACATATATTATGAATCTGAGCAGAAGATCAAAAAAGCATGACCTACAGCTAACAACTCCAATGCTATAAATTAGAAGGAATCTTGCTTCTCCTTTTTAAGAAATTGGCAATCTGATTTACATACATTTTGAATAATCTATTGCCTATATATACCCAAATAATTATGCACATTTCAAGGTTGTTATTATGAGGACATTTAATGCCTTTGAAAGTGTTACCTTTTTTAATAATTTAAATGCAATTATAGCTTTTCTTATGATAGTGTGTCAAGGCATATAATTTACAGTTGTTTAAGAAAAGTTTCTTAATTTTATAAGTTGGGCATAATGTTGAACTATTTCAGAAATAGGTTTTCTGATAAAAAAATTTAGAGACAACACTGTAAAATATTAATTAAACATAAATCTCTACCAACATGTTCTATATGTTGACTATTTATGGATAGCAGATTGGTTTGTATACTCATCATGAAATTCATTTTTAGAGCAGCTGTTTTGCTTCTTTTTTATAGTTCAAATGGCCATATTTATTTACCAGTAGATGTTATATGTGAGTCTGCATTTATGTATATATTATAAATAGTAAAATGAACCTATTTGTAATTTTGCATAGATGCTCAACATTCTGGTTATGCTATTGATAGTAAGACAATTTCCTGCTTTACTGAAGAACTATTATTGCAATTATACTTTTTTTAAATTTTAGAGTCAGAAAATTAACAATAATTAAGTGATTAACTCAGATTAATATGAATTTTAATTCTCTAGTCAAAAAATATAAATATTAATGGTGCATCCACTATTAAATAGCAAATGAAAGTGAATATCGATTGTCTGTATAAAAGAAAAATCTACTGTCTTTTGACTAGAAAAACTTCAAGCTTCAACTGGATCAAATTTGAAACAAGGGCACTAATACTTTTGTTAAAAATTAAGCTTGTATTTAATGGCATAATGACAGATTTCATTCATTAAACTCATTATTGGTGGATTTTTTAAAAAAATAGTTGGTAGATATAATTTATACATTATTATATTACAAATGACAAATAAAGTTTTCAATTTTTTATAGCTAAAAATTTATTACTTTAAATTGGCTTCTTTATTTTAATGTAGTCTTTAAAATCTCCACTTTCTCTATTTTAACATCATATTGTTGTTTTTCCTACTTATCCTTCCCGTCCCCCTTCACGAATGACATATGAACTTTTTTGTTTGACACAAACATAAAATATCTATTCAATTATTTTTATTAATAATATTATGATATTATTGTTAGTACTTTACTTAATAATGAATTATAAAATTGATATTAAACTTTTTCATGTATATAAATTTACTGTGTGCATGAGTATTCTTTTCAAACACCTTTGCCACAAATAACTTATATTTTTATATTTAATACAGACAGCTTACCAATAGCTCAAACAAGCTCTTAATTGATAAGTGCAGTAAAAGAAAATATTTAAAATCTCTAACATTCAGACACTATATTTAAAATATCAACTCAAAACACAGCACTTATTTAATATGTAATATTTAAGTAGAAACTCTGAAAATTTAGGACATGAAAATGTCATTAACTTCAGCTATCTAGTTTAAATACCTATATGAGACAACCAAATTAAAATCTAAACATATATTAGTACTTAAATATTACGAATTAAATAAGTGCTGTGTTTTGAGTTAATAGTTTACATCTAATGCCTGAATGTTCTAGCTCCTCAATAAGGTGAGCCATAAGCTCGAAACCAATTAGTCTGGAGACAAAAATATTTCAGATAGAGATTTTAAATATTTTCTCTTATCACACTTATTAAGAGATTGTTTGAGCTATTGTTAGCTTTCTATATTACATATAAATACAAGCTCATAAAAGCAATGTCACGCTATATATGACTTGCTTTACTGATTACTTTTATATTAAATTTATAAATTCCATTTACTAAATAAGAAACCTTTACAAAATCAAAAAAAATGTCAGCATTTATAGCTCTTAATCATAATTCTAACCATTTTTATCGTTTATTATTAATTAACTTACTTTCTTAAACTAATACTTTTGTATATTTTGTTTTTTGTTCTGTTATATTTGTTTGAAAACTTATTTTTTAAGTTAATTATTAGGTGCTCCGTAAACGTTTTTAAAACTTATTATTACTGCTCTATAAAGAGTTAATTATTCAATTAAGCATTTTGATTATATAAAAAAATACTTTTTTATTATATTGTCTATATACTTATATTTTTAAAAAATAATTTCTATTTATTATCGACATATTTTATTATAAGTATATTTTCCCTTACTAATTTTTAAATCTATTTAAAACAATTATTTAAGAATCATCAGTTAAAAAAATTAAATTTCAATACTTATGAATAAAAAAATAAAACATGTTTTAAATAGCAGTTTAATAGGGTAAATCTCTCAAACACTCCTCCAAAAAAAAATTGGAAAAAGTCAACATTATTCTTAATCTAAACAATCGATGGAAGTTTTAGTTCTTTTTTTTTTTAAAATTCTAGCTACGAATAATAATAAATTTATCAATGAATTAACAATCGATTATTTTAAAAAATGTTAATGTGTTTTTATATATTAAAACATATAATGTTATATCTATTGTATGGTCATCCAAGAAGCCTTTTACATGGAGAAACTTGGTTAACAGTATTTATGTAAAGAATAAAAAAAGATGGCATTGAAGTTCTTTTAGGGTATAAAACTATATATATAAAATAAATATTTAAAAGTAGTAATAATGTAATAGGTTATTTAATAGTAAATAATTAAAATTTTAAGTCTTTTTTTTACAAAAGTAAATAATAAGAATTTATGATATGGAATAAAATAATACAGCTAGTTTTTATTTTTAAAAAGTAAAAATATTTAAAATAGAAATATATGCTTAAAATAATAAAAGGAAAAAAATGTATGGATAAAATATGTGTTTAAATGCTATTTTACTTTAAAAATAAAACTATAAAACTAATTAAAATAGTTTAATATAAAAAAAATAGATAATAAAAGTTAAAATAAATAAGATTTAATTAAGTCATACACATTTTGGTTTAATTTTTAAAAATAAGAAGATTAATAAGGATTAATATTTTGTTTAATTTTAAGGTTGCATCCATCTTTACCATTGTCAGTCTATATTTGTTATATTCTTTACTTTTGTTTTAATTTCTTTTACTAATTCTTTACTATTCTTTATAAATGTCTTACTTTCTCTATTTACATATTTTCTGAATATCCTTCCTAGCCATTTCGATTCTCAGGATATTCTGAGAATATGTAAATAGAAAAAGTAAGACATTTATAAAGAATAATAAAGAATTACTCAAAGAAATTAAAACAAAAGTAAAGGAATAGAATAAATATAGATTGACAAGGGTAAAGAATAATGTAGTATCCATGAATATGAAGATTGATGTAGAGAAAGCAATTAATTTGGCAATTAATAAATATAAGAAAGCTAGGGAAAGGGAAATAGAAATACCTATAGAGGTAGTAAAAAAAATAATGGAAATGTGTTGTAAAAACATAACTTTTGAATTCAATGGAATGTTTTATAAATAGCAAAAAGGATTGTTATAAAAGGGGCATTGAGTGGGATAATGAGTGAGATTCATATGCAAGTTATGGAGGACTGAATGATAGAGGATGAGAATGCACCAATATTAATTAAAAAATACATGGATGATTTTCTGTTAATATTTAATAGAGGTGAAAGACAAATAAAAAGCTTTATAGATAAAATAAAATAGATAAGAAGACACATTTTACAACAGAATGGGAAAAAGATAATAGATTGGCATGTCTAGATATAATGATAAAAAAGGAATATAATGAGAAAAGTTGTGAAGTAAAAACAGAAGTGTATAGAAAAATGGGTATTACAAATGCAGTGAATTGGGATTCTAATATGCATAAAAATCATAAGATCAGTGCTATAAGTTCTAAGATATATAGAGCAAAATATTGTGATGAAGGAGATGAATATGATAAAGAAACGAATAGAATAAAGGAAGAGTTCAAGAAAAATAAATATTCAGAAGAGGTAATAAAAAAAATATAAAAAAGTTAAAAGAGTTATACAAAAAGAGGGAAAGGAAGAGGGAAAAAAGGAATACATAGGAATAAAAGTTAATAACAATAGTATAGTAAGTGGAATTAATAATATTATTAGAAAAATTAACAAAGAATTTAAAAATTATACCAAATATAAAGTAATTAACAAAAGAAAGAAAAATGTAATGGATATTTTAGGTAATAAGAATATAAGTGAAGAAAACAAATATATAAATTGGGTTTATGAGATAAAATGTAGAAAATGTAAGGATAAAGGGATTTCAAAAAATATGTAGGTGAGATGAAAAATGCAATATATACTAAGCAAAAACAACATAAATATGATAGAGGATCACTAGAATATATGTATTTTATGAAGAAAGGTCATAAACTAGAAAAAAGGATATTAGAATGATAAGTTATGCAAGTAGTACAAGAGATCAAAAAATAAGGGAGGCAATTTTAATAAAGATGATAAAACAAAATATTAATAGAGAAGGGATTTAATAGCAATCTTAGTATATATAAAGAGTAAGAAATAAAAGTGAAAACTAATAAAAAAAATAAAAAATAAGTAATTTTTATAATAGATAATAGAGGGAGCTGTTTATAAATATGAACACAGGAAAAGGAAGTAGGAAGGATGATGGGATAGAGAAAATGGTGGAGAAAAGAGAGAAAATGTAGAGAATAAGGTAAGAAATAAATAAAAATACATATAAAAATATTTTTTTTAAAAAATAATTTTATAAAAAATTAAGTAAATGAAAAAAACAGGAATAAAATATGAATAAAAAGGAATTAAGGACTGTGATATGATAATAAAAAATAAGATATGTAGAAATAAGTGAAATGAAAAATAAGGTTAAATATATGAATATAGTAATATAAGAAAGATTTCATAAATAATACATTGAATTTCTAAAATTATGGTAAAGGTAAAAGGTGAATAAATATAAATATGATAATAATTAAGAATAAAAATGAATAAGAAAAATAAAAATAAAATAGAATTAAAAAGAGAAAAGTTATAGAATAGTAAGTTTAATGAATAAAATGATGTTAATAATTAACCCTTTTCCCTTCCTGGGCGGCCTCCTCCCCCCACCCCAAAACACTCTTTCTTAGTTCGTTTTCGATAAAATTAATTGTTTTAAAAGTTCTGACGATGGTGACATCTTCCGATTTATTTTAAAAAAAAAAAAAAAAAAAAAAAATTTTAAAATAAAAAAAAAAGAAAGAAATTTTTTGGTTGGTGGTTATATGGTTTTTTTTAAAAAAAAAATTTGGTTTGGGGGGAAGGAAAAAAAAAAGAAACTTGATAAAAAAAATAAAGAAAAACGCTGAGATTTTCATTTCGAATACGATTTAAATTATTATTAAATAATATTTATGGAAATTAAACATAATTTTCAGAGAGAATAATAAAAAAACAAAATTATTTTCGAAAAATATTGAAGATTTAAGTAAATATATTGAAGATGTAGTAAAAAGAAATATTTACTTTTCTATAACGTAAAAGTCGATCTTTTTGTTTACATTATAACTTTTATGTTGCCGATATAGAATATCTTAGAATAAATAAATAGCAATTTATTTTTGAAAGAACTTTCGTTTTCTTCATGACCTGAAAAATTAATTATATACTTTTTATAAACGTATCTGAGTTGAATTTAATATTATAGACGAATATGTTTTAACAATAGGCTTTGTCTTCAGTTTGTGAGTTGGCCAATTAAAAGATTTGATTTTTATCTCATACAACCAATGATTTAATTAGCGGTTTAAGGGTTAAGTTGATAAAATTGTAAGATTATAATAGATATATATGAAATATGCTTGTATTGATATAATGTTTACATTTTGTAGATCTGATGAAGACTGTCAAGAACAGGCAAAACTGTAAAGAATAAATAAATATATTTTGTTTTAAAGTGTAAGAAGAGTGAAATGTTGTTATTATGGGTTATATAAAAAAACAAAAATAAAGAAGGAAAGAGGAACAGAAAGTATTGAAGATTATATTACAATTTAGGATAGTATCTTAATACGACCAGTTTATTAGACATAAAGCATACTCATTTACTCATGCATGATTATAACTAACCCATTCAATAAATCTTCAAAATTTTAATTTAATATACTGATTTACCAAAAAAAATCCCATAATAATTATGATTTTTTTAAATGTTTTTTTTTGATTTTGTAGAATGTAATATCTTTAAAATTAAGTGACAACTTTATTAATATAAATATTTCTTAATTAGGAAGTTATGAAACTATTAACATATGTATTTTAAAATTTCATAGGGTATTTTTATTAATAATACTACAAGGCACTATTTTTACTTGCTTAATGTTGAATATGTTTGTCAAATCTAAAAAAGGCAAGTGAATGCATCATTAAAACTGTTTTATATATTCAAATGATGATTAAAATATTGTCTTAATATTTTCAAATTAATATAATTATCATATAAAATGTACAGTAATACTAATGATAATAATATTATTTGTTATATCAATACATTACTTTCAATACATGGAAAAAAAATTCAAATCATTATGATAAACAAATTAATCTATTTTTTTTTATAGTTTTAATCTTTAATCATTGTAAGATTACTTTAAGTTTTGAATCTCTATCCTTAAAGTCTTGCTTTATTTTTGAAACTGTGTGGCTGTTTGTCACATGATTTTATTTAATCATGCAACCAGTAATGCACTCAGTGTCAAAGATTAAATCAGGATTCTTCTTTATTGTTAAATTTTAAAGCACTTTCTTATATTAAAATTTTATACTTTAATAATGATAAAACAAAAGTTGCATGTTGAAATTTAGATATGGTTTATTGAAATATTTTTGCATGATAAACTTTTTGCATTATAAGATAAGAAATAAGATCTTTAAATAAAACTTTAGTTTTTGTTTGATGCTTTCCAGCCAACTTGCTTTTTATTTTCTTTATAATACCCTTTAAACCATTTTATAGATAATTTATTAAATAAGCATTAAAATGTAATGTAGATTTGAATTTAACCATGAAGTTTTAAATATGAGCTGATTTCAAGAATAAATAAAAGGCAACAACATCTTGATTTCTTGTTCTAAAATGATAATAATATTGTTGCTAATCTAATGAATAATCCATAGAATGTTTCATCTAATAATGGACAAAAATTTCAGCAACTTTTAGTTTAGGTACTATTAGCTTGAGAATGTAAGTTAAAATGCCTTGCAAATTTTTAGACAAAAATGTACTTGAATGCTTGTTTGAAAAGACATCAAAGTAAAAAAAATTTTGACAAATAAAGGAGTTTCATTTATCATATAAAAATACAAACTTGTATTTCCAATGAACATAATATAAAGACAACTAAAAGATTTTACTTATGAATATTTTATAGAATTTTAATGAATAGTGATGATAGCATAAACCAAATCAGTCAGGTTTTTAGCATTTTGGATGTGATAATATTCAATCTATAATTATAAGAAAATATTTTATTGGTCTAGTTTGAGAATATATGCATTTTTTCAGATTTCTTAAACATTTATGATGACACTGTTCATAATTTATTTTAGGAATGAAATATTAAATGGGTATTAGTTGCATCAATAAAAGATATGGGGGGGGGTAATGGAAAGCCACATTCAAGCAAGGCACAACTAATAAAATACATACTATCAATTAATAATTGTTATTGGTATTAAAAATGAAAACAAAATAAATTTATATACCATAATAACCAAGGTATAAATAATTTATAAGTACAATATTATCATTCAATTAAAACCCATATTATTTATATTATATAATATTTCATTATATAAATTATTATTATGAATACATGTACATTTTATTCATTTAAACACTATAAATTTTGTGCTAAAAACATAAGTTTACATGAATCTGTAGAACTAAAAAAATTCCTTGACATTTAAAGTTTTGTTAAATGGCATATTTTCTCTAGTTATGTAATGTTTTAATAAGATTTTTACATGTGTAGCATTTAACAAAGAGCACTCAAAATGGATCCCATGAGAAAGCAATCTTCAAATTGATACTGTAGTTATAATAATAGTTATACTATAATGCTGAAAAAAAAATATGTTTAATAAAAACTCAATAACAGTCTAATAAATATACAAATTACTATTTTCATATGTGTATGTGACTGTTACTTAAGAAATAAAAGTGTAAACTGACTAAAGGTTAAAAAAATAATTTATACACATTATTAAAGGTTATTAAATATTACTTTGTAATATGTGTTAAACAAGGAAATGATAAAAATTCTGTAGAGGAAGAAATAAAAATGCTTTTTATACTTAAATGAATTTGAATTGCATAGTTTTAAACAAGAAAATCTAAATTTGAACCTTATATGATCTGTCTTTAAGATGGAAGTTTTAATTAAATAACTTGACAATTTATATACAAATTATGATGGTGGATTTGAATCTAGTATTAAAATTTTAAAATTGATAACATTTTAGAAATTATAATTAAAAAATTAAAAATTGGCATTGAATTTTTCTTTTTCCTATGTTAACAAAATTTAAAGAGAGAAAACAACAATATACTTTTTTCTCTTCTTTTATTTATAAAAGATACATGATGTACTAAAATTTGTATCCACATGTTTTGAAGTGAATAAAAGGAGTGTTTTTCAAAAAAATATTTTATTGTAATAACACAATGCTCATATATAGTAGCTAGGTATTATTATTAGTATCATTCTAATTCTAGAAGTCCATCAGTTCATTTCATAATGATTTGAATTGGAATGCATGTTATTATTAAAATTGTATTGGCATGATCCATGCTGAAGAGAAAAACAGCCATTGATTAAAACTCTTTTTCCATTATAAGTTTTATTTTATTGCCTGTTTTAAAGTATTTTTCAATACTCCAGTTACAGCAGTCAGTATGATGAATTTATTTAGAAGAAATCCATATACCATGTGTGGTTAGATAATGAAAAATTACATCAGTCAAAACATGCCTGGAAATGCAGTCAGATCCAGAAATTAGTGTTGAAGTTTGAAAAACCAGCTCATGCAATGCTAAAAATGTCATAAAGGAAGAATGGGATAGTGTCATATAAAGAACTATAGATAGTATACCTCATAGAACATCATCAGGGCTGCTATAATTTATTCTGTCTAACATCACCAGTGTTCAAGAAGAAAAATGTCATTGGGAAAACTAAGGAAGGCAAAAGTAATATATTAAAAGAACACTACCTGAGAAAAACATTGTTAGTGGCTGTTTCCCTATTTAACATGATAATACCCTAGCATTATAAATACTATAAAGCCTTAAACTCGAACCATAGCTTAAACTTAAAATATCATGTTACTACAATATTTTGCTTATATGTTGATAGTTGAGATATGTGCAACAATTTTATTTATTCATTATTAATAAAATGTTACTTTTTTTATTAATCCATTCAGTTTTTGTTTGAAAGTCAATTCAAATATATGCTTTTTCTACCCATATGCTATATATTATCCACAGCATGAGAAATTATACAAGGTACTGGGGGACATGCTGGGATAGCAATTATAATTGATTGTTCCTTTAATTTCCTTTAACTTTTTATGATTCGTCAGCTCTGTCAGCACTCATCATTGTTCATTCATTGACATTCAGTTTTCTTTTTGAAATTACAGAAAAACTGTAAGGACTATACATGTGTCTATACCATAATTCTCTTCATTGTTTTTTTTCTTTCCATAGGTAGTCACAATTTTTCTCTACAATAAAAAATATTTTTTTATTAATTTTTTTGTGAATAACATCAATTGTTTTTTCATTTTTTTTCATACATTCTTCAATTATACAGAAACAAAAGTATGTAAAGTTAATAAATGGAAAATGTGGCCTCCAATACAGATTATTCTAGTGATGATAAATTTGCCCCATTTAAGCCCTTTGACTCCAAGGATGAGGATAGTGTTACTTTTAACGATCTAGAATAATATTTTGTCATCATCATCAGAAGAAGAAATTAATTTACCATCCAAAAAAAAATATGAGTGTTATTCAGGACAATACTAATAAACCAGGTGCATCATCTAGTAACCATGATGTGCATTTAAACGTAACCTGCGAACTGATAAATGTAAAGAATTTCACTAAAACTCTAGATTTGTAGTTTTCTATAATAAGTGAGTATTCAATTTTAGAGTTTTTTCTTATGTTATTCGATAAAAAACTTTTATCAACTGCTATTAAGGAAACAAATAAATATGCCACTAAAGACAAGTGTATGCATGATTGGAAGAATGTAACAGATTGTTTTCATTGTTTTTGTTTTACTAATTTAGTTTTTATTTCTTGTTTCACTAACTTGGGTTTTTACTAATTTCATTTTATATTTTATAGGCATATGACTGCCTGATTGCCTTCCTTATTAGAATTTTGTAATAGCTTCATTACTGATTACTTTTGCCAATTGGTAAACAAGATCTGGAATAAATTATGTTTTATTAATAATATGAATTATTTTGCATATTTATATTAGATTATATGAACATGTATGCTTCTCTGGAAAACATATCTAGAAAGAAGTAGAATATAAACATTTTTATATAAATATCTGCCATAGAACCTTTTTAGTAATCATTGACTGCCTCTTGAAATGAGAATTTTTTTCATATTCTAAATTTATAAATTGTTTTCTGTATTGGCAATGATTATTCAGTATGATGATGATGTTATAAACAAGGTTGATTTATCCAAAGTCTAAAATCAAAATAGTGCATCTTGTCATGCTTTTGAGTTTTGCCATAACCATTAGCAGAACTTTCACAATACATACATATACACCACTTTTATAATATACATATACCTGTACCATGATGATGATGATGATGACATTTTATTTTTTATTGTATTTATAATGGTAAGTAATAATATTTCCACTTCCTTCATTATTTTTACATTCTGATAGAATTTTAATTTATTTTTTTTATCTTTTATTAGGGAGAACATTTTTTCTTCCAGGTGCCTTGACAATTTGCAACATTTGGGGTAGAAGATAGAAATGAAGAACACTTATAGGAACATTTTGGACATTATAAAACTACGGATTATCTCAGGTAAGACTTATTATATATGTTTAAAAAGATTTTTTGGGGAGAAATACAAAAAAAAAAATCACCTAAGATGTAATTTGCATTTTAGTTCATGTTAATTTCCAAATTATGAACAAACAATAAAATAATAATTATTTTGGATGTGAACATTTCTTTTTTCCCTTATTTTTTATATAGTTATCACTATTTATTTTATGCTTATTGTTTTCCTTAGTTTTTCTAGTTGCTAGCAATGTATTTGTTTTTGCTCTAACATAATTAAAACTGAAGTTATTGAGGAAATTGTGTCTTAGGCCAGTATTTAAAGGAAATTCAATATGTGGCTTAGTCCCAAGGAGTTAAAAACTTTTCCAAAAGTAAACTTTCTTTTTAAGAGATTTGGTGCCTTTGAGTTTCTTTGTAATAATGAAACTGAAAAATAAATAAAATAGTGATGCATCCAAACAGATATATATATATATATATATATATAGTTATGTGATTTTAGAAAAGTATTCCTATGCTAAAATATGGTTGACATCCAACATTATCATAAATTGTTGGAAATTTGAATTTTAAAAGACTGGGAAAATAAGTACAGAATAGAATACTATTAAAGTTTGATTTTCAATAATAATATTCATAATATTAAATATAAAAAGGATTTAATTGAAAATAAAGAGAAATTGCATTGTGAATATCTTTAAAAATGTAAAAATAAGAAATAAAATGTAGGAAAAGACTATAAAGCAAAATAAAAGAAAGAAATGAAGAAAAAAATAGCAATAAATTATTTTTGTTTGATGATTACCATAGATCTTGTTCATATTTTTGAGATAATTGAAGTAATTCAGTAAACTAAATTCCTTGCAATTCTTTTAGTTTCACATGTCAGATACAAATAAGGTATACAGGAAATTATTACAACTCATTTCTATGTTTAAATACTTATGAATTTATGACTATCTAACTTTTATTTTTGCTTGCTTATAATAGAGATTAATGTGATGTTTAATACTTTCTTACATCAGTTTTCCCACATGAGAAGGCATGTTTTTTTTTTGTTTTTTTTTTACATTTACTCTTTTTCAGATCTAACTCTGGAAGCAACTATACATGAAAAAGGCTGGGATAAGAATGAAATATGAACGATCTTATATTTGTTGTTTAATATTTTCATTAGTTTTATTTTATTGCAACATTCTAAAGTCATGTATTAACTTTTGTCTACATTAATTTTTGCAATCTAAATATTTTTATTTAACTACAAAACATTACATGATCACTATTTTTATGCTTGTAGAAGCTGATAAAATAAGCTCAAACTTTCTTTGTGCCTTATGTTCTTACCTACTTTGGGGGAGAAAGATGGTTGCCATCAGTATGAAAAACATGCAAAAAACAACTACTCACAATAGTATGTCCTTACACTCTATTGCCACATTTTCATACCAAAAATCCTTCAACACATTATACAGACTTAGCAGATGCTACCCTAATTTAGAAAACATCATTCCTATTGTTCCCACTGACCACCCTCTTCCTAGTAAATGTTCAAGCACTCAACTACTAATATCACAAATTGGCTACCACATTCAAATTTCAAATCACACTTTTATGCAAAAGATCTACTGGGAGGCCTACAAACAATTAAATCAAAACATAGCAGACTCACCCAGTATTCTACAAATCACAAATTAAAAAAAAATCAACACCAAATTCCAACACTGGAAACTTGAATCCAAGTTCTTTGATTTCATTATCAACTTAAACATAGAATCCCTCTCTACTAATCACTTTCTTGCTTATAGAAGAAGATACTCTAACATAGACCCCAACTGTTAGATTTGCCTTAAAAATAAAGAGACCACAATTCATACCTTATTTCAATGTGAAAGATTGCAAATTCTTAGAAACTTTATCATATCCATTTCCAAAGCCAATGGTCACCAGATGGATACCTATGCAGAAAGTATAGGGAGAGACTTTTTTTTCCTCAATAAGGATTACAATATTTCTTTGTATAGTATTTAGTTGATGAGATATAAACTGACATTTGATCCATCAATAGAAATCCTACTAATTTACTTCTAAATATTATCAGGAGAATGAAACAAAGAGACAACACCCTGGCTCCTCCTGACATTCATGTGGCAATATGGAGCCTTTTCATAATAACTACTGGTTGCTAACCTTGGACAGAGAATGCTCTACAGACTGCTACTACTTCTAGCCTATATGATCAAATCTTATGTAAATCACTATTATCTAACACTATTATAACCACAAGACTTAATAAAGTTCTTTGTTTTGTTATTTTTTAAAAAAGAAACTTTTTTTGCAGCAGTGCCAATCAGTTTAAACCGGAATAATCAATGAATGCAAAAAGATTTATGCATAAAATGCCTATCTCATCTGTTTCATCAGTGAGAATCTCCTCACTGATGAAAGCCACATGCTAGAAATTAGTCTGGAGATATTCTATAAGTAGGCATTAGATAGGGATCCATTGATTACTCAGGCTTACACTGAGTGGCATTACTGTATGGGAAAGGTTTATTTACCTACAAAACTTATCTTTTTTATTTTTTTCACTTTTTTAATAACTTTTCTTTTTTTTTTAATTCATGCAAAGTTTTTTATTTTGGTGTTCGTTTAAAACACATCATAATCAAAAATATATAAATATTGTTTTAAGCATGTGATATAAAATGAAGTATATAACTGCGTTTTACCATACTACCCATGTCCTGCATGATTTGGTGAAACGATAGAATATCAGCAGATGTTTAAGATCCATACATTGTGTTTACTTTAACACTCCCATTACTTAAATTTTGTATAAACTCCCAAGCAATAAGTCCATTTGACTATTATTAATAATAGCATATAACTAATAATTACAATGATGAGATATAAACAATAATATATAAAACAGGTTTTTAATAGCCTTTGCAGAGCTAAGGGCTTTCCAGAAATTGTACAAATACTAAAAAGACATTCTTCATTAGCCTAAAAACAGACATAAAAATTTTCTTTTCTTGTTTTATCCTTTATGTTGAAAGAAAATAAACAATATACTACTTAAGCGTTAGATGACTATTTGGATTGGCGATAATCGAGATTCATTTAAAAAAAAAAAAACAAAAAAAAAAAACAATCCTAAGCAGTTTGGCAATCTAAAAAATGTTCGCTCTTCATCAAGCCTGGATTTGAAGCTGAAATTAAATGGTAGGTGTGAATAATAGTTAGTAGATGATGGCCGAGATTCTTTTTTTTAATAGTAATCTAATATATAAACGCACGGAGCCGTTTTTAGACTTTACATTTTTCATTGGCAAAATAAAATGCAGTTTGATTGGCTACAAGTAAGACACGTGAACACAGATTTTTAAGATAATAAAAGGGTTTCATTTTTTATTGCAGCAAGTAAAATGATGGGATTGCTAATGCATTGATGTCGCCTATGATAAATCCGAGTCCACACACGCAGTCTTAAACAAATGTTTTATTGCTTTCGGTTGTAAAGCTTTGTTTGTAATAAAAAATTAAATAAAAATGTCTAACATGATAAATATTAGGAGGTAATTTGCCATATAAATTTACTTGATCCTTTGAAGAATTTTTTTAAATAAATGATTTGACAGATCAGCAGTAAATGACCCCATTGAATTCTTTTCATTTGATTCTTTCAATTTATACAATAGTAAGTAAATAATGACATTTACTTTCTTTTTTATTTAGTTCTAAAGAAAAATAAATAAAAGTGCTTTATCTAGTTAATAAAACTAAAAAAAGTCACTTAGTATAGATAGATGTACATAATAATTTACTAAAGTAAAACAAACATTTCACAATAGTATTATATTTAATTTACTCAGTTAACTTTTTTTTTGTCGGAGATATATATAATATAACTACGTAAATATCATAAAAAAATATTTTTCTATTTTATTGTAATCGCTATTTACTTATATTTTAATTGTCATTGGTATGTAGCTTTAATATTTATTTTGCTGAGTGAATTTAAAAATAGACACATACTGATTTTTTTTAGTGTCGGTTTTGTGCAATATTTTTTATTCTAGATGAGAGCGCTTTCCAAATTGGAAAACCCTGTATTCCATATAGTCTGGCCATGTTTATTGATCTATCCAACTTGGGGAACTCTTATAAAAGTTTTAGTTCTTATCAATCACCATAGCATTTTATTTAACCAATAGTCTTCGACAAAGTAGTGATTTCCGAGAAAAAAAATATCTTAATTTGGTTAATTGAATTGAAGCATTCAATGCGTTATTTGATAACTTAAATTAGCATAACATAACCTCTAAAGAAACTAAATATATAATTATTATTACAAGTTGTAAATCTTTTATTTATTATTTATGTACATATATTAATGTAATGCACAATTATTTTTATTTCTGAACGTTTGGCTGTAATGGCTATGCAATCATTTTATGATTTTTTTTTCTGAGGAAGTGTACACCTATTTAATATTCCACTAAGCCTTAAAATTATCAAAAATTCACGAAGTCTTATGAGTTTTAATATTACTGATTAGTTCTTTGATAGAATTTAATACAATGTGCGTTTTAGCAATAAGGTAAAATATTGACCCAAGGGTTAAAAATCTCTGGAATTCTAGATTTAAAAAAAAAAGTATGTTTGGCCAAAGGAATAAAATTGTTATCATCAACCTGTCATTTTGTATGTCATATAACTACTTGTACAATTATCTGGCCATATGATTGTTTTTTTTTTTATGATTTTAGTGAAGAAGTAGCTTTAAAGTATATTAAACTTTCTCAAAGTTCCACTAAGTTTGAAATCTAATAATTTGAATGCTTATGTGTTAAAGCAAGTGTTGTTTTAGAAAATATGTATTTTAAAATGATTTGTTTAATTTAATACTATGAAATCATAGGTATTTTTGACAATAAATGTGCATTTTACAATTTCACAATTTGTTCCCTGAGTAGTTCACAAATAATAGAGATTCAGTATGTTATAGATAATGACTTGGATCTTGTCATATGCATTGAAAGGAAAATCAATCATATTAGGCAAGCACAATGCTTTTGACCTATTCAAAAATATTTAAATAATTCCCGTCTTTTATAAATAAATTAAAAACTTTTTATTTGCAATTAGGTCACCATAAAATGTTTGTATTTAGAGAAATTATTAATATTTTTTCCCGAATTTCTAAAATCGTTTATGACTATGAGCTAAGTGCTTTAATATTAGTGTCTTAATAAGTTGTTCTTTATGTATTTCTTCATTCATTTTTGATAAAAAACTGCATCTTTTTATTTGTCTCTGATATGGTATTTTAAAAATGCTATTCAAAAAAGTTGATATAGTTCTCATGTCTGCAATAATTTTCATTTGTCATATTCATTGTCTATCTTAAGCTAACCCAAAATAATTTAAAATTTTAGATATGTATATTTTAAGATCTCAACCTGAAGTCATGTATCGATATCTAGATAATCGAAACTTGCAACAAAATTTTGAACCTGGCCATTTTTAGTAATAATACAAGGTTAATTGCTATTTTTTAATATAATTTATTTTAATTCCATTCTAAACATTAATTAGATATTTACTTCACTGACACACCTTTTAATATTAACTTCTTGCTATTAAAAATATAATAAATAATCAAATCATTTATTACTCAAGACTTCAATAGAAATTCAAACTTAGAAATGGTAAGACTAGAAGTATGATCCATGAATTTTCACAAAGCTTAGTTTGTTTCACTGAATTTATATAAATATTATATAATTTATGTAAAATTTATAAGAATTCAATAAAATAAAACAAGTTTCAAAAGTAAAATATGGATTAAGAAGTGTTATAAATTTTCAAAAATCAAACTGTATTTGGGGAAAAAAAATAATTAATTGGATTTTTAGATTTTTAAATTTTGGTTTTAATATTGATAAGGATTTTTTTTTTTAAATTATTATGACTTATTATTATACTTCATTGTTTTCCTATTAATTTTATTCTGTATGCAGAACATGCTTGTGTTTATGTATTTCTGACTTTTAGGACATTGAAAATATATTTCACTAATATTAGTTTTTATTTATTTATTTATAACTTCTTTTTATAATATTTAAATGGATATCAGTGCTTTTTATAATTGTAAATTAATTCAATAGTTATTATATTTGTGTGATAATGTGATGTTGAACATTTAAGTAGTATATTCAGCAATGAAACAGAAACCATTAGATAAATGTTATGTTACTATTCTAAATTATACAAAGTATGAAAATTAATAAAACATTTGTTACTTATGAAGTTATCTGATATTCAACAACTAAAAGTAACTGGTTGAAATTTCTTTCAGAAACATCAAGCTCATTACTTTATCACTGTACTTATTCACATCATGCTTGAAATTACTTAAACTCATTTATTGCATTAATTACAATTTCTTGCAGAAATTAGTTCTAAAGGATTTGGTCTACAAAATTAAATCAATACTATTAATAAACAGAATAAAAAAATAAATATGGTTTAGTGCTTCAAAATTAAGACCTAACCAGGAAATTGTAACTTCTAATTTCTATTATTAAAAAAAAAAACAATAATGTAAAAATATATAAGCAATTTTGTCTCAAAGTAACATTTAAACTGCACTTGTTTTTATTAACTTAACTTGATAAAGAGCACTTAAAATATAATTAGAAATATATAATTTTATAGCTTTAATTAACTATTATAAACTTAGTCATTCTTTTTACTTTTTATTAGTTAAGTGTCATAAAAATAAAAATAAAATATTTTTGGCTATATCAACAGCCATAAAAATAGATAAAAATTATATGTCTCAATCTTTAATTTGATGTATTAAATTGCATATCAATGTCATATTTATTGTTTACTCTTTATTGAATCAACTACTTAAGTCTGCATTCTCTAGCTATTATATTTACTCTCTTTTTCTATTAATTCCATGTTTCCAGAATATATTTTTTGCAGATCTTCATTTACCATATTAGTTTATCATTTGGTTTTCCTGGATTCACAGATGAGATATCTCTGAAAAAGAAATTGATTAGCAAATACATTTCTTATGAATTGACATAGTTAATAATCAAACTATCACTAAATTATTGTATATTTAAATTAATAGCAAGCTATAGTATGCATCAATTATAAATCATGAATCAATTTATTTTTTATTACCTTCTTTATGATAACCCCTTGTACATTTCAAGAATGAATATCAATATCTTTTATAGCACACAAATGTTTTATTCTCTATTTACATCACTGTTTACATCAGCTGGGTATGTGAACTGGAAATAATTCATGACAATAAATTTAGTAAGACAATTAGTGGGCAAAAATATTATTTTTCTACTAAATACTTATAACTTATTAATATTGGCTAAAATGTTAATATTGTCGATTCTAATAAAATAAATTAGTTTCATAATGTCAGTCATTATATTATCCATTCATTGTAGTTTAAACTGAAATACGTGTATCTGGGAATAATTTTCTCCAGATTTATCACAAAGACCGGAGTTAAGTTATCATGAAATTAATTATTTAATTATAAAAATTACACATTTTAATATAAAAATGCTTATAACAATTAATTGTTGTACATATTGTATAGCTATATTTTAAACAATGCTAAAATTCAGCTTTATAAAAGTATAAAATTAAACCAAATTCATTGATCTCTGAATTCAAATTTTTCATATATTAGTGAATAAGACATTTATTTTATGTAGTGCTATGTTTTTATAAACTGTAATATTAATGAGCCAATAAGCTAATGCACATGCGCTTTGTAGATTTAACTATAAATGAATATTCTCACTTTCCAAACACAAGATAAAGTCTTTGAAAAAAAATAGAATGAAGCCATCTATCTTTTTGACCCAAACATTTATGTATGGGCAAATCTTAAGTATTTGGAAATGAGAGCATGAAAATATTAATCGATCACTTTAAATTACTTTTTACTATGCCTGAATGAATGATGTTTGCAAAATTTCTAGAATATACAATATGTCATTCTTATTAAATTAAACAGTTTATATTAAATTACAGTTTATAAAAACATAACACTATATAAAATAAATGTCTTATTTACATATGTTTAATTTAATAAAAATGAAGTATCGTAAATTCTAGAAATTTTGCAAGCGTCATTCATTCAGGTATAGTAAAAAGTAACTTAACGTGATCAATTAACATCTCCATGCTCTCATTTCCAAATACTTAAGATTTGTCCATACATAAATGTTTGGGTTGAAAAAATAGATGATTTATTCTATTTTTTTCACAAAACCTTTATCTTGTGTTTGGAAAGTGATAGTTAAATCTACAGAGTGCATGTGAATTAGCTTATTGGCTTATTAATATATTAGGAAAAATAACATTTGCAGCAGTTTATATTTGCTCTTGAAGCCTCACTGCACTTTTTAACACTATTCAGCTTTCCTGAATCCAATGAATTTTATTGATAATTATTTCATTTTTAGAAACACATTACCATAATAGTTTTCATTAGGTGTATATTGTTCCAATGTAAACTGCTTAAGCTAAGATCATTTTCATTCTGAATTTTTAGTGAATTATTTTGTTAAAATAATAATGATCATTGATTTAAAAAATCTGTTTTGTCAATTTCCCAACACTCATGGTAGTTTGAGTGCTGTAGATCATTATTTTACCATTATCATAAATGGTATTAGCATATGATTTTTTTATAATGTAGAATCTCTCATAATGTTCTTATTGATTTTTTAAATATTAAGAGATTAGTATCTTATGGATGATCAACTGAGGTCTATTGTCAGTTAGCTAAGATCTAAAGTCTTCACTTTCTTGATTATAACAGAAAAAAATACTCTGCTGTTCACATCCTTCTGATTTAGATTTCATGCAGAGTTTTTCAGGTAAAAAATTTAATTTTTTACTTGTTTGTTAAACATTTTTGATTATTTTTTACACTAATTGATAATCATTTAAAACAAAATAATACACATGTCCATTTTTAATTTATTCATTTATCTTTTATTTTTAAAAATAAAAAGTAATAAACTTGATTATAATATTAAAAAAATCACACTGTGTGTAATGTCAGTATCTATCAGAATTGATATGGTATTAAAATTCTTTCAAATATTATAATAATTATAAAGCAAATATCAGTTTTAATGCAGAGTTTGGTAGATTTATCATAAATACACATTTGTTTGTTGACATTTAAAGAAAAAACTGGAAATAAAAATGCATTTATTTTCTGAGTTTGCTTTTATACCAGTGACTGTGTGTGTGTGTGTGTAATGTAATTACATGATTTGACATGATTATGAAGAGTTTTCTGCATATGATGTTATTTTATCCAGTAACATTTATTTTAAATTTTTTTCAGATAATGGCATTTGTCCATTTAGAAATTTTATGCTTATTGCTTACTTAGTCTTCTTTAATTTTATTACAGTTTTATTTTGAATTTTTTTAAGATCAAATTTTAATTAGCTTAAATTATTGCAGGTTAAACATTTAAAGAAATATATATATATATATATTATAATGGAATGTACTTGCTGCATTTCATTTAAATTAAAGAAAGAAGGCTCCAAACGTTGGTGCCAAATGTAATGGAATGTATTTTTATATGATCTCAAATGAAAACAAACATATGAACTTTTGCAACAATAATCATTAGTTAACCAGGTTCCTAACTTTGAGGCACCAAATGTAATGGAATGTAAATGCTGCATCCCATTTAAATTGAAGAAAGAAGGCTCCAAACATTGGGAAAGCCAAATGTAATGGAAACTATACGATATGTATATAAACATATCATGCTGACCACATTGTCATGTCAAATGTAATGGAAAATATCTTTATTATACCAATAACCAGTTAACTATGTCTCACAGTTTGTGGTGCCAAATGTAATGGACAATATATCATATAAACATATTATAAATCAAACATATTATAAATCAAATGTAATGGAACGTCAATATGTTAGAAGAAAATAATGTTTCAAACATTGGATGAAAAATGTAATGGAATATATGTAATCTAAATAAATCCAATTGTTAAGAAAGCCTAATATAATAGATTGTATGATTTAAATGAAGAAAGACAAAATTACACCCAGTTATATTTAAATAAATTTTTGTATGCCCTTCCAACTAGCTCTACATGAAATAAATTTAAAATCATATAGAGCAATGAGATCTATCCTTATAATTTATTTTCAAGGTTGATATGACTAACTAATCAAATATATAACAGAAACAAAGGGAATTCTATTAAATCCAATATACACATCTATTATGCAAATTTATGTATATCTAAACATATCAATGAATAATATGTGTAAGTGGCCTAAAGACTAAACAATAAGTGAAATATGAAGTTATCCTCTATTAAATTGTGAATTCAATTAATTTCATAATGACTCTGGCATTAAAAGAAAAATAAGAATAAAATATTAATACGCTTTCTAATAAATTACAAAGGCATTATCTATAAAACAAATAGTACATCCTTTATTTCTATATTATGATTTAATTTTAGGTAGTATCAATGTTTTAAATAAGTTTTAAATACAAACCCAAATAATAAATATACATATATACTTACAATAAGTATATATATTAAATAGATAAAGACATATCTGTGCTTAACAAGTAGGTATTAATATAAATACAAATCCATATTTATATTTTTCAGATATTCAAAAAAAAAAAAAAAAAAAATATTATATACAGCAAATATATATAAATTATTGTTTTGGTCTGCATAAGAATTATTATATGAAGTTAAAAAAAATGGAAATACATAAATTAATAATAAAACAATTTTTATAATAAAAATTTGTGAATATAAATTTACTTATTAAAATATACATAACAACTCATATGCAACCCAAACTTATAAGCCATACTTTAAGATTTTAAATTACTTAAGTGTTAATTTTGACACCTGTTAAACATTTATTGCTGTTAGAAAACAAGACGCTTGAATTGAATATTTATAAAAACGTTATATTTTTATAATGAAAAATAAAAGTAAACAAAAATATCGATCTCAAAAATATATTTATATATCATTTATACATATAAAATTATTTACTACCTTTCAAAGTTCACTTATTTATTTTTCTTTCAAAAGTCAACTTATTCCATTGTTTTATTCCTTTATCCATTTAATATTAGAATGCATTCTAGAGCCAAATTGAATTGAAGAAATGTCATGTTAGAAAAAAAAATTATTAGTTTCCAAATGCACATATATACTTCATTTTTCCTTTTTAAATTTCTCTCCTTGAAAAAAATAATAATTGACATGTTGAATCCAATACGTTAATTAATTTTAGTTATCTCCAGATTATTATTAGATTGACCATTATAGATTCCAGATAGCTATATCAAATTTCGGCTTCAGACGCGATGAAATTCATGTGTTGAAATTTGCTTAGTTTTTCTTTTTAAACTGCCTTGGAATAAATGAAAGAAAACAGCGCAGCCCCTTGGCTGTGATATGTTTATATATTAGCCAGTCATGTTTATGTATTGATTACAGAAATTTATCTTATTCCACTATTCTTAAGAATGGCAATTTCAAAGAAACAAAGTACAACAAATTTTTATCCTTTTGTTTGTTTAATCACTATCCTAATAATAATGGCCTCTTTTTTTGTTGTTGCTGTTGTTCCACATGCTAGCAAATGCTGTTTTGAAAACCATTGTTACACATGTTTTATTTTAAACAATTAACATTAAAAAAAATATCAAGCATATATATAAAAAATATTAAATTGAAAATTTATTTGACAGCTTTAAAAAAATATATATATACATAAATAATAATATTGCATTTTTTTAATAATCACTTCAAATAAAATATTTTTTTTATATAATCAACAATTTATATGTCTATTTATTTATAATAATTAAATATTCATAACGATGTACCATCAACATATAAATAAAATAATAACTTCAAACAATAACTATACCTAATAACCATAAACAATAATAATACTTCATATATAAACATCAACTCAAAGAGATTTTTTTTTTATAACAAATGATAATTTTTAAAATATAGATAGACTTATCGATATTTACAATACCCCCTAATCCACCATAAAAAAAATGTCTTTGCAAATAACTAATTAATTATGAGATATCGAAAAACTTCTCAAATTTGTAATCTTTCTAAGGACTAACATGGTTTAAAGAATATTATTTTTCTTATTAATAACCATATTCATTTATTTATATCTATCTTTCAGATCATCTAGATATTTGTCCAAGTTTTCTTTAAAAAAATAATAATAATCAAAAGTGCCTTTTAATTTCCAGTTTTTTGAACTCCGTGAAGAAGTTTGCTTTGATTTACAAGATTTTTATATAACGTTTTGGTATAATTCAATTGCTTTAGAATAATTTTGGGATCAGCTTCTAAAAAATTTGCTATGATCTTAGATTTTGCCTCTATATCCTTTACGTAAATACTAACTTGATCATAAGCACTAACATAACTCTTAATTTTATCAATAACAGTTGCTATTTTATCAGATAATCTATTATCTTTCATTTGACTATCCTGATAAACATCATCGACTTGAGTAAGTCTTTGTTTTACTTCACTTGTTCTATGTTCAATTAAAAACAATACTTTGAGTAATATTGAATGGTATTCATTCAAATTTTCTAAATAATCCTTTAAAAATTGCAAATCAGATTGATGTGATACAACTTCTACAATTAAAGAATTCTTGAAAATCATTTTGTTTTACAACATTAACATTATCCTGTTCTATATTAATTCTTTTCAGTTTGACTTTAGGTTTATTTAAATCTCTTTCCTTATCTATATTTTCTCAAAGAAAATTTTTACTAATCACATCAGCACATATTATTTTAAGTTTAATTTTGGCTTTGCCAATATCTTTTATAAAGTCTATTTTTTTTAAAGAAAATCTATATTAATCAGACCATCTTTTATCCTTTTAAGTTTGATCTTAGCTTTTACAATTTCTCTTATATAATCTACACTTCCTTTAAGATAATTTATCTTAATCTTCTCTCTACTCAACTCTTTGAATTTTACTTTAATTTTCCTCATATTTTTAGTTTTAAATTTTACCCTGGTTTTACCTACTTTCTTATTTCTATCAAATTTTAATAAGATATATCTTACCAACTTTGTCCTGCTGGGATACTTATAAAATAAGTCATTTCTATTGCAACAATGATACAAATTCTCATTCAAATACTTATTCTCTAATATATCTAAAAATATACTTTCTTGGTACCACACAAAATTACCGTGATACTGTTTTTTATAAGATAACATCTTATGATTAAGATAATGTGTCATATCCAGACAAAATTTATTGAATTCAATACTCATGTTACTATATACTAAACACTTTGCATGCACTCTACCATCATTGGCTATAGATTGAGAAGAACTACATTTATATATTAAGTTTTGCCTTTCAAGCAATTTATTACAATAGTAATAATCCCTTCCATCCAAGTTATATGCATACACATGATCCATACACCTCCAATGAAGAATCATACTAAACAACTGCTGATCAAAACTCTGATTGTTACTTTTAAAATTGTTGTACAAAAAGAACTTATCAGAATATTTGTGATCTATCATGACACTTTCTTTATATTGACTTTGAGAAACACATTCTGTTCTTTCTAGTAATTTTTGAGAGCTAATTTTAATCTTTTCTGGTGAACTTAATTCAACTTCTAAAGTTTGAACACCTTCATTCATTTTATTATAATGCATTTTTATTTCTCTTAACTCTAGAGTACTATTGTCTAACCATTGAAAACCTAACTGTCCAATTCCTAAATTCTGAACAATGTCCTTTAATCTTTCACAACTTAATTCTACTTTTTCTGATTGCTTTTGTAAATTTAATCTTATTTCTAAGGATCTATCAACTATTTTAACATACTCTTTATTTTCATTAATATTTTCACTAGTCACATCTAAAGGTTCTTTATATTCTTCCATTTTTTCCTCAAATTTTATTTCTACTCTCCTAACACTATTATCTACCAGAGCTTTTAATTCATCTTTTAATTCCCTAGAAAGTTCATTAGAATTGACTTTCATCTCAGTTCTAAGTTCCTCTTTTAGTTCATCAGAGTTAGTTTTTAAACTAGTCTCTAGTTTCTGGGAAAGTTCATCAGAATTTGTTTTTAATCTAGATTCTAGTTTCTGGGAAAGTTCATCATAATTGGTTTTTAAGTTGGTTTTCATCATAGCCTCCAGTTTCTCTATTAAACTCCCCAAATCAAAATTACCACTAACTGGCATTTCGTTACTATTATCCATTATTACTAGTACTGTAATATTATATACTCATACAAAAAAATCTAAGATATATATATTTCTATGTAGTAATTACCACAGATCAAGGGTTCACCATCTCCAATCATTATCCCAACAAGCAATTACTCAACTAAGCAAAGTACAAGTCTTTTAATTTTATTATTCATAGTAGCTATCCGACAATCTAAATTTCAGTTGTTAGAACTCATAAACTTATTGGCTTATAAAAAGTCTCTTCTATCACTATAACAATAATAAATTCCTCTAAAAATATATATAGAGAGAGAAAGAAAGTAACAACTGAGATCACTAACTAACATTTATTTATAGATAATGATATTGAGGCTTCTACACTTATACAATATTGAAATGTAGAAATTTCATATCAAATTCAATATAACCTTGTAATATTTAAAATATAATAAAATGTTCACATGCCTTAAAATAACTAATTCAATAATATTGTGAGACAACTTTCTCACTCAAGATAATGGTAGTTAAATATAAAATTATTAAATTGATACCCATAAATTTTCTGGACCTTAAAACTTAACACCATTTTATATACATAAAAAAAAATCAACTTCACTAATTATTAACTTTTGTGCCCAAAACACTATTTTACTAAAATTGTACTAATGCAATTTATTATCAACAAACATTCACTAACTGAACTTCATGTTTAGAGGTCACTTATAATGGAAAATAAAACATTGATATGTTTGTTTTTCAAGCCCTAATTGATAATCAAATGTAATAAATTATTTGTTACCAACAATAATCAATTAACCAGGCCCTTAAGTTTGGTGCTATATATTTAGGTTATATACTTATCTATTCCTCTAAAGATCCGACAGATACTGACAGCCAAAAGATTGATTAGCACTTCACAACTTTGATATAGATAAAAGAATTCAATCACTACTCTTAAAGCATACAATGTTTCATGAACACTTAGATGATTATCACATTTCATTCTATCCAAGCTACTACAACCCATAATAATTTTCTGAAAACACTATTGCACTGCCCTGCTTACATCCAAGTCTTAGGGGCTATTATTTATAAAATATTTCCTTGCTCATCTTTGGGAGTCTTAGAGGCAAATATTATACATATATCAAAAATAATTATACCTTACTCTCTCTGGAGTCTTAAAGGTAAAATCATGGCAGGACTACTGTTAACTGCTTCATGATAAATAATAACAAACATCAAAATTTGGGTTGGAGCAGTAAATGAGATCAATCAATCACAAGTGACATGAATGCATCACACCCTCAAGACAATGACAAAAATTCCCCATCCAACATCAATACTTGCAACAGAACCAACCAAACTCCAACAATAAAATATCCAATCCAACCTTAAAAATTATAGATTTTCTACAACATAAATTTTCCAAATATGGACAAAATTATTATGCTATAATTTAACACCATCAATATAATTTTTAAATTGAAATTAAACTGCTTCATGACTATATTTATCTTTCATCATTAAAAAAATACAATAACAGTAACAATCACCATCTAAACATAAGGCCAAAATATTTCTATATATATAAAAAAAATTACACAAAAATGCTTCTCTTTCTTTAAACTATACATCTCTCAGGTATGTGGGGTATTTCAAGCCCTAATTAGCTTATTTCAGGCCCTAGTTGTTGCGCCAAATGTAACGGAATGTACTTGCTGCATTCCATTTAAATTAAAGAAAGAAGGCTCCAAACATTGGTGCCAAATGTAATGGAATGTATCTTTATATGATCTCAAATGAAAATAAACATATGAACTTTTGCAACAATAATCATTAGTTAATCAGGTTCCTAACTTTGAGGCACCAAATGTAATGGAATGTAAATGCTGCATTTCATTTAAATTGAAGAAAGAAGGCTCCAAACATTGGGAAAGCCAAATGTAATGGAAACTATATGATATGTATATAAACATATCATGCTGACCACATTGTTGTGTCAAATGTAATGGAAAATATCTTTATTATACCAATCACCAGTTAACTATGTCCCACAGTTTGTGGTGCCAAATGTAATGGACAATATATCATATAAACATATTATAAATCAAACATATTATAAATCAAATGTAATGGAACATCAATATGTTAGAGAAAATAATGTTTCAAACATTGGATGAAAAATGTAATGGAATATATGTAATCTAAATAAATCCAATTGTTAAGAAAGCCTAATATAATAGATTGTATGATTTAAATGAAGAAAGACAAAATTATCCTATATTTAAATAAATTGTTTATATGCCCATCCAACTAGCTATACATGAAATAAATTTAAAATCATGTAGAGCAATGAGATCTATCTTTATAATTTATTTTCAAGGTTGATATGACTAACTAATCAAATATATAACAGAAACAAAGGGAATTCTATTAAATCCAATATACACATCTATTATGTAAATTTATGTATATCTAAACATATCAATGAATAATAATAATATGTGTAAGTGGTCTAAAGACTAAACAATAAGTGAAATATGAAGTTATCATCTTTTAAATTGTGAATTCAATTAATTTTATAATGACTCTGGCATTAAAAGAAAAATAAGAATAAAATATTAATACACTTTCTAATAAATTACAAAGGCATTATCTATAAAACAAATAGTACATCCTTTATTTCTATATTATGATTTAATTTTAGGTAGTATCAATGTTTTAAATAAGTTTTAAATACAAACCCAAATAATAAATATACATATATACTTACAATAAGTATATATATTAAATAGATAAAGACATATCTGTGCTTAACAAGTAGGTATTAATATAAATACAAATCCATATTTATATTTTTCAGATATTAAAAAAAAAAAAAAAAATTATTATATACAGCAAATATATATAAATTATTGTTTTGGTCTGCATAAGAATTATTATATGAAGTTAAAAAAAATGGAAATACATAAATTAATAATAAAACAATTTTTATAATAAAAATTTGCGAATATAAATTTACTTATTAAAATATACATAACAACTCATATGCAACCCAAACTTATAAGCCATACTTTAAGATTTTAAATTACTTAAGTGTTAATTTTGACACCTGTTAAACGTTTATTGCTGTTAGAAAACAAGACGCTTGAATTGAATATTTATAAAAACGTTATATTTTTATAATGAAAAATAAAAGTAAACAAAAATATCGATCTCAAAAATATATTTATATATCATTTATACATATAAAATTATTTACTACCTTTCAAAGTTCACTTATTTTTCTTTCAAAAGTCAACTTATTCCATTGTTTTATTCCTTTATCCATTTAATATTAGAATGCATTCTAGAGCCAAATTGAATTGAAGAAATGTCATGTTAGAAAAAAAATTATTAGTTTCCAAATGCACATATATACTTCATTTTTCCTTTTTAAATTTCTCTCCTTGAAAAAAAAATAATAATAATTGACATGTTGAATCCAATACATTAATTAATTTTAGTTATCTCCAGATTATTATTAGATTGACCATTATAGATTCCAGATAGCTATATCAAATTTTGGCTTCAGATGCGATGAAATTCATGTGTTGAAATTTGCTTAGTTTTTCTTTTTAAACTGCCTTGGAATAAATGAAAGAAAATGGTGCAGTCCCTCGGCTGTGATATATATATATATATTGTAACAATCCGGAGAAAGTGGGACTTAACGTAAACTGCACTACAGGGCGCCATCTAGGCATTTGAACCTAGAAAAATTTATAAAGTAGGCAGATACAAAAGAAAAAAAAAAATTTTTTTCTTTTTGATTCCGGTCGTTAGCCCATGTCGCTAGCTCAGTGGAATAGCAGAGATTAAATAATATAATATCTTATCTAATTATATTTCAATATTAAAAAATAAATAAAATAAGCCACTGCCAGTAATTAACATACAATTATTTATTTATGCACATATATATAAGATTTAAAATTATTTTAGTATTAGTTTTACATTTTAACATTTAACATTATTTTTAACTTTGATTTTTGACTTTAATTTACCTTTAATTACTATTACATTCTGATTATACATTTTAATTAAGTTCGCACAGATGGGATTATAAAAGCTTGTTATAATAAGTTGCTATAGATCGGTTACATAGATTACACGGTTAAAAACATTCCAAAGTAAGCATAAGCGATCAAAATATAAAATTATTGATTACTGACAATTGCGGAGGGAAATTTATATGTAACCCAATAGTATTCACCATAAGATACTTGCATTGTCACCAATAACTTAAAAGACATCCGAATAAATACATTTTAGATACTCACCGTGAGGTATCATTATTTATCGAATGTCTATATATTTTGATCAAATATGAAAACGCAAAACATAGTTAACCGATAAACAATCCATGCAAGCGTCTATAAACAACTTAAATTTAATGCATTTTTATTTAGGGTCGGGTATGAATAGACCACATAAATTTGCTTTTGAAAATAAACATTCTATCCCTATTTAACCTTAGACTAAAATTCGTAGTCAAACTGGTATCAATTCATCTGATATATCGATGTATTCAATGTAATAAAATACGGCAGCACAAAAGGTTAAGAGAAGAAATTGCCTCTTATGAGATAGGACTATTACATCTATCTGCAAAGAAGAGCAATAAAACAAAAAACTCCATAGAAAGGAACTGCGGTATCCGACTTATAATTCCTTCCATAGGCAAACGGAAGTGTGCGGCGTATGAAGCGATTCTGCCCGTAGCGAATCTAATATTACATCTACTAATCACACCAATATATCCAATCCATTGACCCAATTTAACTACGAAACAAATAACCTAAGATTTACCCTCCCCTAATATAACTTTACAAATCTATACAGCCATTCACGCCCGACTTAAGTTTAACATTTTTATAATTAATTTAACGGAAAACAAAAATCATAATAAAACTTAAAAGAACAAAAAATAAATAAATGGAAATGATTTTACAAAATAAATACATTAAATAAAATTATAACTAATTAATAAATAATGTTGGTCAGATAGAATAATATTGCAATCATTTAAATCTGGAAAAGTTTTTAATTTACTGTTCATAAATTTTAAAGTTCTTACGGTTATTTAAATAGTTCATCTTCATATATTCCTTGCCGTTTGAACATGAATTCCCACGTCGTCCGAAGATTGGTATCCTGTTGGCCGATTTATTTATCCATCCGGAGATTTTTTTAGCGTAGTTGGTCCTCAATGTAGGAAACGATAGTTCATTTCTCCCTTCTTTAACAGCTGAAAGAATTGACCGTGTGTCTGTCAATTTTCCCCTCCAACTCCGTACTACTACATATAGTCACATCTGTAATAATCAATTTCCAGTCACTGATTAATTCTTAATTTCCAAACTTTTCCTTTTATATTAATTTGAAGGATTGAATTTACATTACGTCACCGATGCGATGGTGCAAACCTTTCGGTAGAGGTCCGATTCCATAGGGATTTCTTCTTATTTGCTAACAGTTTCTATTGTTTTCTTATCTGACCGGTGTTTTTACATTTAAATGCCGAAGGCTGGTTTACATTTAACTAATTAACAATCATTTCCATTTCTGATTAATTAACCTTTTCCAAATCAAAAATATGTTTAAAGATAAATTTAAAGATATAATTTTATCTCCAAATCTTTTTAAAATTTCGTTTTAAAATACTTTTTCTTTAATAAAGTTTTATTTTAATAATTTTTCATTATCTGTGTGATTTAATATATAAGAGTTTAAGATGATTTTTTAATTTCAATTTTTAATTCTAAAAGAAAATTTTTAAATGCGAACTTTTTAATTTACTTTCATGTTTAATAAATCAAAAAAAACAATAATGTAACGAACGTCTGTGCTCGTTACAATATATATATATATATATATATATATATATATTGTGAGTGTTCAAATTGATGATCCAGGTATATATATAAAAAAAAAAATGATAAGAAAAGAAAAGAAAAACATAGTAAACAATTCAGCATAATATAAATTTAACTAAATCGGATTGATATTATTTTATACTTTTCAGATATGAATGCAGACACCATAGTAACATTATTACATACAGTTTAATGTTTACATATATGTTGTGTACATTTTATTTATAGATTTTTTATAAAAATATTATTATTAAAGGGAAGTATATAGATAGGTGTAAATCATTGATGTGTATCAATAATTTAAAAGGTTATTATATCAATTTTGTATTTTGGTTTATAAAATAATATTAAAAAAAAAAAAAATTGTAATCGAATTTGGATTTAATCTTCACGTATCTTCTTATCTATAACCGTGTGTGGTCGCCAGGATAAGACAACGTCAGAAAGAGAACATATAAAAATGACGTTTCAGAAGATAAGAGGACACACAAGCTTTATCATTTTGCAATAGTAAAGGACAGATTTATTTTCCGTGTCTTTAAAAAAAAAAAAAAAATGAATTTTTTTTTTAATATTTTGGATGTAAAACTATAAAACATGAAAAAATAAAGGAATTGTCTGCCCGTTCAATCATTCAGCGGGCAGTGGAAAGGGAGTCTCGGAAGGCGGCAACAATGTAAAAAAAAAAAAAAAATAAGAAGAAACCTATGAAGTAAAAAAAAAAAAAAAAAAAAAATGGATTTGCATAAACATCGGAACAGGAACCCAATGGATCACTTTACCTCATAATGGGAATAGTCAAAGTGCACTCACATCTTCAGGAGAGAAGAGAAAGGAAAAAAAAAAAAAAAAAAAAGAAAAGAAAAAAGGAAAAATGGAAAAGGAAACTTTTTAATGAAGTATTGCAGGGTTTACGATTACCATTTCTGACGGAGAAACTTTTCTATACACTATGATTGAGGTCGATCGATAGACCAGTAAACAGTGAACGAACTGATTTATAAATATATGGTATGATTTTTTTTTGTTATATAAAATGTACGTGTGTTATATTTTTTTTTATATGTAGTAAAATATGATGATTTTTTTTTATTATCTAAAAGTAGTATAAGTTATTAGATGAAAATGATCGGAGAGGCTCAAAATGTTCTCTATTTCATATTCATTTATCCGTAATTATTTTGATAAACAAATAGATTTTGATATCCTCCTATTTCACATTTTGGTATAGGTTATAAGTAAACTTTATTTTAGTAAAATATCTAGGGGCCTTTCCCGTCATTTATTCATTTATTTTTTTTGTTTGTGTCGTTATTGTTATTGCAACACGTATATAGAGAAACACATAGCAATATGATCATTTTATTTAATCAACCCATCTAAAATATAAAGTTATTTCGGATGTATTCTATCATGAATATTGTCAATTTTCTTTCTTATAATCTAATAAATTGAGTTAATTTGAATATCAAGACTAGTTTAATTATTTTGTCTTATTTGGATTGCGTAAGACGGCGTAGCTATTTAAGTAGCGGAATTCAGGCTCAGCTTGGTAAGCAAATTGGAATATAAGATAAGGTATGTTTAGCTTACTAGTAAATTTATTTTGTTTCTATATAATTTTCATATTTATATTTGCATGCGAATATTATACATACATATTATCATTTATCTTAATTAATAGTACAAAGTCAATCATTTCATGTTTGTCTGATTCCGTCACAAAGATCTAAATTATACTTTATCGTTTAGTTTGGAATAATTCGTCTTGGATATTTTCTTAAACTCTTATAACATGAAGAGAATAAATTTCATTGACCGATTCAATTGAATATTATTTCAATCTATATAAATATCAAATATAATCATATGTTTTAATTGTTATCAATCAATTTTACTCAATTGTTTAAAATTTTCAAACAAGTTGTATTAAGGCTCACAGGTTAATAAACATCCAATAGAAGCTCTATATGTCTTTTATATAATGTGATTGGACATTGTAAAGTTAGAAATGAGCTAATAGAGTGTTGATATTAAACTCCAATGAAGTAGTCTATTTTAAACCTAAGCGAAGCACGAATTAAGCATCATTTTGTTGGAAGATGTTTGTGAGTTATTTATAGATTATTTTGTAGCTTATGGGTAGATCAGCGACGTCCATTAATTTGTGTAGACATTTAAGTGAATGTATAAATTTTCAAAATGTTTATAGGATTATAATAAAACCAGTTGATACCCACAGAAAATTATTAGTTAGAGATTGAAGTAAAAAAAAAAAAAAGAAAATTGTATATCGCTTATTAACACGAGTGTTTATCTTTCTATTTAGCGTTTGCTAAAATAGATATATGCATATTTGGGTTCAAGCATTATTTTGTTTTGTTATTTAAATAATGTCTGTTTGCAAAACAAATGTTTTGTAAAGTGCTATTACAGGTACTTAGAAGCTTTTCCATTGATTTATAAAGGCAACATCTTTAAATAATAAAGTAGAGTTAAATTACTATAATAATTAACAGGCTAATAAAATATATATGTGTTGGAATCTATGTTAGTTATTAATGGGATTTGGTTTTGATTAGATTGCCAATCAAGTAATTAGCCTAATCCTATATTATTGTTTAGGGTAATAGTAGTTGGTTTCACTGCTCTATGCAATTTATATTGTAATTGTGACGGATTTGTTGATGTCTGGAGCAGATGGTCGCATTATCTCTTCATTTTGCATATAGCTTAGGTAAATGAAACTTTAAGAGAGATTATTTGTGCTTTGTGATGGTTTATTATATAATGGTGATCCGATTGAGCTAGACCAGATTAATTTATATTGGATTTTTAGATTTTTTATCAGATCAGATTGATCATCCTAACCATCACCTTCATCCATCAATTCAGTCAGTTACAAATTGGCACCAACGTTTTGGGCCTTTCTTTCTTCAATTGAAGTAGAATACAGCATTCGACAATTCCGACGGTTACAAAATGGCGCATCAACTCGGGCCGAAATAACCAATTAAAGACCCAAGTTTGAGTCTCATATGGATGCTAAAACATAGTATTATTTTTATATGCATTGGTGGAGTTATATAGTTGATTATATTATATCATGGGTTTAAATAAGATATTAAAATATTTGTTGTTGTCGTTCTTTGGGGATTTTGTTCGCAGCCGCAGGATTGAACGGATAGATATGTTTTATGTAAGAATAAATAAAAGTAAAGTATTTCGCAATTTATTTAAAATAGAGATATTATATTTGACAGAAATAGAAAATAAAAATGGAAAGCCATAAGAAAGAAAAATTATCAAAACCTGAAGGAAATTTGTATCCAATTCTAAAAGAATTAATGGAAAATATGAATGATATGAAAAGTGATATGAATAATAAATTTGAAGGTATAAATGCCAAATTTGGTGATATAAATGATAAATTTAGTGATATGAGCAGAGATAATAATAAGTTAAGAGAAGATATAAGTAGTGAAATAAATGATAAATTTAGTGATATGAGTAGAGATAATCAAATATTAAGAGAAGACATGAATAATAAACTGGGTGATATAATTAAAGAAAACAAAGAATTTAGAGAGGAGGTAAATATTACAATTGGCTTATGCAAAATAGAGCTAAATGCTACTAATGCAAAGTTTGAGGAATTAAAATATGACTTAGATGCTCAATTAAAAAAATCTGATAGTAAATGTGATAGCAGATTTAATGAGTTAAGGGACCAGTTAAATAAATCACAAGAAAGATTAGAAAATAGATTTGAAAACTTGAATGAGGAAGTTAAAAATTGTAAAGTTGGGTACAAAGAATTAGAGAAAAAGTACACAAAATTTGAGAAAGCTTACAAGGATGGTCAAGAGGCTTCAAAAGTAGAAGTAAACAATCTTAAGCTAGAAGTTAAGGATCTTCAAAGCCAGATGAAAGTTGAATATAAAGAGGTGTGCAAGAAACATAATAAGGCTGATAATGAAATAAAGAAATTACAGAAAGTGTATACAGAATCGCAGAATAGTCTACTAGGTGTCCAAGAAGAGTTAAGCAATATTGAGCAAGGGAAGGCAAGAGAGTTAGACGATTTAAAGGATAGACTAGATAGTCACCAATCATCATTGCAACAGTTAGAAAAGTATGCTAAAAATCAAGATGAGGTTTATAATGAAATGAAAGATAATAGCAAGATACTAAAACAAGAAATAAGCAGGCATTTGGAGGAACAGGAAATAAATCTCGATCATAGGATATCTATAATGTTGGAAGATAAAATAGTAGGAATAAAAGATACTATGGTAAAGGGTAATGATAGTCTAAAGGATAAACCATATCAATATTTGACCACAGAAAATAAGTTAAATAGAAGTGATCATGATATACTATCAATGTATGGGGATGAAAATAATAAATTAATACATAGCCCAGAAGAAGTTAAGAGAGAAAAGATAGACGGAAACATAGCAAGGTTTATTCAGCTCAAAGTCTTCAAGGGTGATTATGATGAAAACCCTATAGAGTATCTAAGCGCACTGGAAGAGCTATTCTCATTAAGTAGATTAAGTGAAATGGAAAAATTGTCAGTGGCTAGTAATCATTTGAGTGCATCTGCCAAACATTGGTGGAAGTCCTTGTTTAATAAGCCCGAAACATATGGGGATTTTAAATATATATTGTTGAATGGTTTTTGGGGGGAAGATAAACAGGACAATATTAGGCACCAGATTAGCCAAGATAAATATAGTATTAGCAAGGGTAGCTTGACTCAATTTTTCCGGATGCAGACAGCAAAATTGAAAATGCTGACCGCATATCCGTTGTCGGAAAACCAAATAATTCGTATCATTAGGAGAAACCTGCCACGCCATATTGAGCAAACTCTGATTGCTGCCGATAGGCATACTGTGGAAGAGGTGTCCGATATACTTGGATCACTTGAGGCAAGTGAAGCACCTACAGGGAGTAGTCATAAACACCACAGAAATGATCCTACTTACAATGTTTCTCCCATTAAATGTTATAGAAATAGAAGGACCTTAGATAATAGAAATGATAGGTATTATAGAGGCACTAAATATGCCAAATCTTTAGCACCAGTAAATACAAACAGGACCAATCCCAAAGGTTATGATAGAGCAGAAAAGGGTGCATGTGCAGCAGGAAGTTATCCTGTCAGCACATCACAGAACACACCTGTGAAAATGCTAGGGGCTAGGCCTAAGACTAAACCTTTAAATTAAAAATGGCCTCGTTGGAATGTTCCTCACTGCGGGAGCCTCATAGTATAGTGAATTTGGGGAGCCATGATATTTTTAGTTATTTGGAATCAATAAATTTTGAAACAGAAGATAATGATTATGATAGGGATTTGGAAAGTTATACCCTTAATTATTGTCCAGAAATTGTTATAGTTATTCAAGGTACATCAGTAAGGGCTTTACTTGATTCAGGGAGTCAAATTTCCCTTATCTCTGAAAATTTTTATAATAAGATTGCTGAAATCGATTCTGAAATCCCTATGTTGCCATTGAGACAGACACAGGTTATAATGGCAAATGGTCGAAAGGCAAAATTATTTACTCAGCAAGTATGGCTGAATGTGAAAATTGATTCAATTACAGTAGAACAAATCTTTTTGATTATGTCTGGACTTATTCATGAGGTCATAATAGGATCCGACTTCATGAATCGGTTTGGATGTATTATCGATTATGCAAATCAGGAAATAATTATAAAAGGGGAAAAGCATAGTTTTGAGAGGTCAATACCCATTAAGAGTGTAAATATACTGACCATCCAAGATAATTCTACAAAGTCAGATTTATATGCAAAGGTCAATGAATCATCTGAGTTAGATGACAATTATAAGCAAAGGTTTTTTCAGATACTATGTAGATATAAGGATGTGTTTTCTAAAAAGCCTGATGTGATAAAGGGATATGTGCATCGGATACGCTTGAGGGACTATAGCCCTTTCCAATGTAAAAGCTATCCCATCCCTCACCAATATAAAGATGAAGTAGGAAAACAAATTGATCAAATGGTTGAGTGGAAGATTATTAAGAAATGTCCATCAGCCTATAACAGTCCATTAGTGGTCGTTCGCAAAAAGAACGGGTCCATACGTATTTGCTTGGATGCGAGGTTCTTGAATCAATTAACGATTCCAGAACGTGATGTTCCTCCTACTGTGCAGGAATTGCTCATTAAATTTAAGGACAAAAAGGTCTTTTCCACAGTCGACTTAACAGCTAGTTATTGGCAGGTATATTTGCATGATGAAGATCAGCAATACACTGCATTTAAATATGAGGGCTACTCATATGTATTTAAAAGAATGCCTTTTGGGCTTATAAATAGTGGAGCTGGACTCCTCAGATGTTTAGACAAAGTATTGTCTGATGAAGTAAAGAGCATCATTACTATGTATGTAGATGATGTTGTGATTGCCTCTGAAAACATGTCAGAGCATATTCATCATCTTAATATGTTTCTGAGAGAGTGTGGAGAGAAACATATTAAAATAAATTTAAAAAAGAGTAGAATAGCTGTTAAGGAGATACAATTTTTAGGACATATTGTAGGATATGAGGGAATAAAACCGCATCCAGAGAAAATACAGTCTATTCAGAATTTTCCTATTCCAGAGAATAGAAAGCAACTACGTTCTTTCCTTGGTGTCTGCAATTTCTATCATAGATTTTATGAAAATTTTGCATATGACACTGTTCATATATTGAATTTATTAAGGAAAGATGTGAAATGGAAATGGACTGAGAACCACTCTATAGAATTTAAAAAAATAAAATCAAATTTTCTAAATACTGTAATCTTATATTACCCTAATTTCCAAGAGATATTTTATGTACAAACTGACAGTAGTGGGTATGGTCTAGGAGTAGTTTTATTCCAGCTGGACCATGAAAAGAAGCCCCGTGTCTTATATTTCTTGAGTAGATTGTTGAAGGGTGCAGAATTACATTATACCACCACAGAAAAGGAAGCCTTGGCTGTTGTATGGGCGTTTCAAAAGCTTCGACAGTATCTGCTTGGATCTGAAATAGTTGTTATTACAGATCACAAGAGTTTAGAGTTTATCAATCGAAGCTATCTAAATAGTGAAAGGCTAGTTAGGTGGAGTCTCTTCCTTCAACAATTTAATTATAGGGTTCAGTATTGTAAAGGAAAAGACAATATAGTAGCAGATATTCTAAGTAGGAATTCTGTCAAGATAGACACTTGTCACTTAAATCTCGATCATGCTTTCATCACTGTAATCTCTCTGGTAGTTGATGAATCAGTTGAAAATGATTTAAAGAACTTAAAATTTTTACAATCTGGTGATCCAAAGTTAAGTGCTATTATTCAGTACTTGGATGCAGGGATTGAATCAATGGCCTTAAAAAGAATAATCAAGAATAAAGTAATTTTTAGATATAAGATGAGTGAAGGTCTGTTGTATTATAAAGTAAAGGAGGACCATGAACAATCATGGAGAGTTGTGATACCATCATGTATTAGAAATCAATTGATATATTATGTGCATTGTCTTTATGGGCACTACGGACCCAGAAAGGTAGAATATGTTATGCGCAGACTGTTCTACTGGCCTGGATTGTATGCATCCATAATGAACAGGCTCAAATATTGTGAGATCTGTTTGAGATCTAAATATGCTAACAAGTCGTATGCTGGGACATTGCAACCAATAATACCTGCTCGTCCCAACGATCTCTTGGCAATTGATTTCTATGGGCCTTTACCATCTTATAAAAGGTTTAAGTTTGTTTTGGTCACTTATGATGTCTTCTCCAAATTTGTAGGGGCATATCCGGTGACCAGAGCAAATTCCAAGAATGTAATTAAATGTTTGCAAGAAATACAATTTGTAAATATAGGGAAACCCAAGGCTATTTTGACAGACCATGCTACATCATTCCTATCTAAGGAGTGGAAAGGTTGGATTGAACGGCAGGGTATAAAACATATTCTGTGTTCAATTAGGAACCCTCAATCTAACCCATGTGAAAGAATTATGCGTGAGCTGGGTAGATTATTTAGGGTATACCTAGGAAGCAACCACCGTGTATGGGTGAATAAATTAAAGGATGTCATTCACTATATAAATATAACACAGAATGAATCCACTAAATACACCCCAATGTATTTGCATTTTGGATATAGAGAGCCCATATTAATTAAAACACCATTACCGACTATAACTGAAGAAAAAGTAGATTATGATCATGACTTAGCAAAGGCTAGCCAGAATTTGAGAGAGATGGGACAGAAAAGAATTACCCACACCTCTCATAAGCCTTGTAGATTTAAAGTAGGAGATTTTGTATTTGTAAGAACTCCCCAAGTCAGTGACCCGCAGAATTATAAATTCAAAAAGTTTTTGAATGTGTATGAGGGACCATTCCAAATAAAAAGAAAAGTGGGGGAGAATGCATTTCTCATAGAAACCCCAGAAGGTGAAAAAGGTACCTTCAATGCCCGAAGCTTAAAACCAGCAGCCCCACCCAATTAAATAAGAAGACATTCACTAAAGTAACTTTATTAGTATGTCTTATGATAGTTATTATTATGACCAAAAGTCATTAGTAATAGTGAGAAATATTTATAGTCAAAGTACTTTTGAAAATTTTCATTGTATAGTATGCAAGTACTGTTTAAAATTAAACCTTGTGGAATTGACTGATGATGGTGAATGTGTTATTTAATACATTGGAGATATAGAGTGTAAGATTTTAATGTCTGTGCTATTTGTGAATTGTAAATATTTGTATGGTTAAGTCTTTTCTTTGAGGAAGTTGACAGAACTATAGATGTGTGTTGTGGCTCGTAACTCTATATAAGATTATATTGAAGTCTGAAGTCGACAGATGTCCCGACTTATTATTATTATTCGTTGGCAGGTAGGAAGAAATCCTTGATGGCAGGATTTATCTGTTAATATGAGTTATAATTTTAAAGAGAAATGTTTAGTAGTTTCCCTAACCTGTATAAAATAAAGCTATTCAAACATAAATGTCCCTGATTAGCATCAATGTAGAGCACAGATTGGTTTGTAAAGTAGTTGTCAGATCCTCCAGAAATTAAAATTAGATTTAATTAACATTTAGTCGATTTACTTTAGTATTAGAAGTGATTTAAAAGTGGGATATCTCTGTTGTTTTGAATCTCCGGCTCACTGTATGAGTTAAGTTTCATTTGTTTAGATTGTTTTATAGGAAAAGTGACTTTAAAGGTTGATATTTTCAATGTCCAAGGCAGGAATTGAATAAATATGGGATATTAAATAACTAAAGTTACATTCTCACTTTATGACAAGATTGAATGTTTAAAATTTAGGCCCATAGTAGTATCACTGAAGTGAACTACAGATATGTCTAAAGGAAATAATAATAAAAGCTATTGTTGAGTTTTAAGAAAACAAAATAGTGAATATGTATATATTTTAAAAATGCAATGAAAATATATGATTATTAGAAAGTAACTAATAATATTTGGCTTATAAATGAATTTTGTTCCATAATACATTTAGCTTGTATGAAGCAAATACTAAATGATTTTCTTGTTTGACTCTAATTTTAAAGCATTGTTGTCCAGAAAGTTGTAGATAGTAATATAAAGAGGTAATAATTTGATTATTAAAAAAAAAAAAAAAAGAAAGGGGAAATATATATACGTATAGATGAACCAATTAGTCAAGCATAAATGGAATGAACGAATTCCACATTTCTTCTATAGGAACAAGATATTTTAGATTTTTTTTTACTAACATTTCAAATGATATTAAAATCAAGGCAAATGGAAGTGGTAGATGTTTCTCTGTGCAGAGATTAAGACGTTTAATGATTTTAGAGAGGGAAGGAAAAAGGCGTCGTTGTTATTTTTTTTTTTCTCTGTAGAGGGGAGATGTTGTGAGTGTTCAAATTGATGATCCAGGTATATATATATAAAAAAAAAAAAATAAGAAAAGAAAAGAAAAACATAGTAAACAATTCAGCATAATATAAATTTAACTAAATCGGATTGATATTATTTTATACTTTTCAGATATGAATGCAGACACCATAGTAACATTATTACATACAGTTTAATGTTTACATATATGTTGTGTACATTTTATTTATAGATTTTTTATAAAAATATTATTATTAAAGGGAAGTATATAGATAGGTGTAAATCATTGATGTGTATCAATAATTTAAAAGGTTATTATATCAATTTTGTATTTTGGTTTATAAAATAATATTAAAAAAAAAAAAAAATTGTAATCGAATTTGGATTTAATCTTCACGTATCTTCTTATCTATAACCGTGTGTGGTCGCCAGGATAAGACAACGTCAGAAAGAGAACATATAAAAATGACGTTTCAAAAGATAAGAGGACACACAAGCTTTATCATTTTGCAATAGTAAAGGACAGATTTATTTTCCGTGTCTTTAAAAAAAAAAAAAAAATGAATTTTTTTTTTTAATATTTTGGATGTAAAACTATAAAACATGAAAAAATAAAGGAATTGTCTGCCCGTTCAATCATTCAGCGGGCAGTGGAAAGGGAGTCTCGGAAGGCGGCAACAATGTAAAAAAAAAAAAAAAATAAGAAGAAACCTATGAAGTAAAAATAAAAAAAAAAAAAAAATGGATTTGCATAAACATCGGAACAGGAACCCAATGGATCACTTCACCTCATAATGGGAATAGTCAAAGTGCACTCACATCTTCAGGAGAGAAGAGAAAGGGAAGAAAAAAAAAAAAAAAAGGAAAAAGAAAAAAAATGGAAAAGGAAACTTTTTAATGAAGTATTGCAGGGTTTACGATTACCATTTCTGACGGAGAAACTTTTCTATACACTATGATTGAGGTCGATCGATAGACCAGTAAACAGTGAACGAACTGATTTATAAATATATGGTATGATTTTTTTTTTGTTATATAAAATGTACGTGTGTTATATTTTTTTTTTATGTAGTAAAAATATGATGATTTTTTTTTATTATCTAAAAGTAGTATAAGTTATTAGATGAAAATGATCGGAGAGGCTCAAAATGTTCTCTATTTCATATTCATTTATCCGTAATTATTTTGATAAACAAATAGATTTTGATATCCTCCTATTTCACATTTTGGTATAGGTTATAAGTAAACTTTATTTTAGTAAAATATCTAGGGGCCTTTCCCGTCATTTATTCATTTATTTTTTTTTGTTTGTGTCGTTATTGTTATTGCAACACGTATATAGAGAAACACATAGCAATATGATCATTTTATTTAATCAACCCATCTAAAATTATAAAGTTATTTCGGATGTATTCTATCATGAATATTGTCAATTTTCTTTCTTATAATCTAATAAATTGAGTTAATTTGAATATCAAGACTAGTTTAATTATTTTGTCTTATTTGGATTGCGTAAGACGGCGTAGCTATTTAAGTAGCGGAATTCAGGCTCAGCTTGGTAAGCAAATTGGAATATAAGATAAGGTATGTTTAGCTTACTAGTAAATTTATTTTGTTTCTATATAATTTTCATATTTATATTTGCATGCGAATATTATACATACATATTATCATTTATCTTAATTAATAGTACAAAGTCAATCATTTCATGTTTGTCTGATTCCGTCACAAAGATCTAAATTATACTTTATCGTTTAGTTTGGAATAATTCGTCTTGGAATATTTTCTTAAACTCTTATAACATGAAGAGAATAAATTTCATTGACCGATTCAATTGAATATTATTTCAATCTATATAAATATCAAATATAATCATATGTTTTAATTGTTATCAATCAATTTTACTCAATTGTTTAAAATTTTCAAACAAGTTGTATTAAGGCTCACAGGTTAATAAACATCCAATAGAAGCTCTATATGTCTTTTATATAATGAGATTGGACATTGTAAAGTTAGAAATGAGCTAATAGAGTGTTGATATTAAACTCCAATGAAGTAGTCTATTTTAAACCTAAGCGAAGCACGAATTAAGCATCATTTTGTTGGAAGATGTTTGTGAGTTATTTATAGATTATTTTGTAGCTTATGGGTAGATCAGCGACGTCCATTAATTTGTGTAAACATTTAAGTGAATGTATAGATTTTCAAAATGTTTATAGGATTACAATAAAACCAGTTGATACCCACAGAAAATTATTAATTAGAGATTGAAGTAAAAAAAAAAATTGTATATCGCTTATTAACACGAGTGTTTATCTTTCTATTTAGCGTTTGCTAAAATAGATATATGCATATTTGGGTTCAAGCATTATTTTGTTTTGTTATTTAAATAATGTCTGTTTACAAAACAAACATTTTGTAAAGTGCTATTACAGGTACTTAGAAGCTTTTCCATTGATTTATAAAAGCAACATCTTTAAATAATAAAGTAGAGTTAAATTACTATAATAATTAACAGGCTAATAAAATATATATGTGTTGGAGTCTATGTTAGTTATTAATGGGATTTGGTTTTGATTAGATTGCCAATCAAGTAATTAGCCTAATCCTATATTATTGTTTAGGGCAATAGTAGTTGGTTTCACTGCTCTATGCAATTTATATTGTAATTGTGACGGATTTGTTGATGTCTGGAGCAGATGGTCGCATTATCTCTTCATTTTGCATATAGCTTAGGTAAATGAAACTTTAAGAGAGATTATTTGTGCTTTGTGATGGTTTATTATATAATGGTGACCCGATTGAGCTAGACCAGATTAATTTATATTGGATTTTTAGATTTTTTATCAGATCAGATTGATCATCCTAACCATCACCTTCATCCATCAATTCAGTCAGTTACAAATTGGCACCAACGTTTTGGGCCTTTCTTTCTTCAATTGAAGTAGAATACAGCATTCGACAATTCCGACGGTTACAATATGTATATATATATTAGCCAGTCATGTTTATGTATTGATTACAGAAATTTATCTTATTCCACTATTCTTGAGAATGGCAATTTGAAAGAAACAAAGTATAACAAATTTTTATCCTTTTGTTTGTTTAATCACTATCCTAATAATAATGGCCTCTTTTTTTGTTGTTGCTGTTGTTCCACGTGCTAGCAAATGCTGTTTTGAAAACCATTGTTACACATGTTTTATTTTAAACAATTAACATTAAAAAAAAAAATCAAGCATATATATAAAAAAATATTAAATTGAAAATTTATTTGACAGCTTTAAAAATATATATATAATAATATTGAATTTTTTTAATAATCACTGCAAATAAAATATTTTTTTATATAATCAACAATTTATATGTCTTTATTTATTTATAATAATTAAATATTCATAACAATGTACCATCAACATATAAATAAAATAATAACTTCAAACAATAACTATACCTAATAACCATAAACAATAATAATACTTCATATATAAACATCATCTCAAAGAGATTTTTTTTTAATAACAAATGATAATTTTTAAAATATAGATAGACTTATCGATATTAAAATACATATATATTCTTTAAATGTTTAACCTGCAGTACAATTTTCGTGCTTCTATAAATAAAATAAAAAGATAAGCAATTTAAATTAGTAACCAAATTTTAAACGTTTGCCATTTACAAAAAAAAAAAAATATTTTGATTTTTTTTTAAAAAATTAGGATTCTGTTTTAAATTTTTATTAATCTCAAACATTGATCATCTTTCAAATTTTACTTTTATGATCATGATAGAAATTATGATAGTATATGCATTTAGGAGAATACTTTTAGACAAAAAATATATATATGACCCAATGGTTTTTACCAATAATGATAAAAAGAGGGATCAGCAAAATAAAGAATTTGTTTATTAAATTTTCTTTAGTAAAGATGACACCCATTCTCGTATATATTATTATATTTTTGCATTTCTTATATGAATCATCATTTAGTGAACAAAATGTTTATTTGACTAGTTATTAACCCTAAATATTTTTATTGTAGCAGTCTTCATTATATCATTAATAATTATAATTCTATGCTAAACACTATTTTAAATCATTGTTTATTTATATAAAATAACTTTAATAAAAACTTATGTTTTAGTTCGTTAGCTAACTGACATGCCCCATGTAAGGACTGGTTTTTTTTACAATAATAAATTAGTTATTACCACTTTTAGAGTATTTAACATCTTACAACTTGATCTATCAACTTTATCATCATTTTTTTTTATTTTATGCATAGATAACTTTTGACCTATATTTTTTTTACGAAAGAGTTTTATACAACTAATTTATTTATAGTATATTTGGTAGATAATACTCTATTTTTAATTTTAAATGCAGCATCAACAATCTAAAATTTGTGTTATACATCAACAATTAAATACATATCCTGCTACCTGAAATGCTACTAAGATATTTTAATTAACTCACATTCTCAATGAATATTTGATCCAAGATAGAAACTGATGAATACTTTCTGCAATTACTGCCTTTTTTTTGGTTTAATCAAAATCTTAAAAACATTTTGAAGATTCCACTTTGAATCAGCATGCATAGCATATAAATCTGCATATTGAAAAAATAAAGCAAAGCAAAACTCCATATAGTAGTGTCACCTGTGCTAAACAGAGTAATCAATGGATGCCAGAAAGCTTGTGCATAAAATCCCTATCTAATGCCTACTGATCCAACATCCCCAGACTAGTTTCTGGCTTGGGGCCTTCGTCAGTGAGGACCTTTGGATCTGAGAGCACTGCATATAGATCTTAGGATCTAATGCAACCCTCTAGCAAACACCTTTTATCTCTACTTAACTACAAAACTATGAGCATGAAATTGAAAACACAAAAAATATTTTCAATGTAAGCTCTATAGCTTATATAGTCATATGGGTCTGAACTCAGTTGTCTTTGGCTCTTTAACAACCATAGCCACCATTATCCTATTAGGCAGGATTGGTGTTAATCCAGCAAGCATCACATGATCACATCTCCAATACTAGCACATAATTGTTTATAAACACAGCAAAGCAAAACTCCATATAGTAGTGCCACCTGTACTAAACAGAGTAATCAATGAATGCCAGAAGGCTTTTGCATAAAATCCCTATCTAATGCCTACTCATCCAATATCCCCAGACTAGTTTCTGGCTTGTGGACTTTATCATGCTCATAGTTTTGTAGTTAAGTAGAGGTAAATGGTGGTTGCTAGAGGGTTGCATTAGATCCTAAAATCTAGATGCAGTGCTCTCAGCTCCAAAACTCCTCACTGACAAAGGCCACAAGTCAGAAACTAGTCTGGGGATATTGGATGAGTAGGCATTAGATAGGGATTTTATGCAAAAGCCTTCTGGCATCCATTGATTACTCTGTTTAGCACAGGTGGCACTACTATATGGAGTTTTGCTTTGCTTTGTTTATAAACAATTATGTGCTAGTATTGGTGATGTGATCATGTGATGCATATTGAAAAATTTAGAGTGCCAAAAAATGAATTTCTTGTTTTTGTTTAGTTGATTCTCATTGAAAACTCAATCATCAAATATATATCTCAGCTTGATTTCCTGCTTCATAGAACTGCATATAAATTATTTCAAATTCAACTGTGATTGAAGTGAGAAATAAAATTAGAAACTGAGACTCTCATTTCAAATGATGTAAACTTTTCAACAATAATAATCATACTTTAAACAGTATCATTACATAACATTGGTACCATGTACTCTAATGAACACCCACTTAATTTCATAAATTGGCACATTTTTTTTATTAAATGAATTAAATGCATTGACTAAATAATTAAAAGCATGCATAGATTTTTTTGTCCAACAATAAAAGCCATATTTATAATATTTCTTAATTTGTAATTCCTGACTGTCCACAACCAGTAATTTCAGAAAAAAATTAGAGTTATTGAAAGTTATGTTATTTAGAAGTTGTTGTTTTTGGAAATAAAGTTGTTGTTGTTGTTGTTGGAATCAATACTTGTTGTTGTGACTTGTTCGAAACACAATCAGTCCAAATCCTTTTTGTCCCACTTATATATTTCAAAAGAAATTCCACTGATAAAATACAAAATTGGTCTGCTGATTACTTTTTCAACGAATTTTTTGTGTTTATGTTTTTAATTTTGTTTAGAATAACATAAATTAGGAAGTCAAGAGAAAAGTGTTTTTGTTTGATTTTTAATTTTGTTTAAACGTTTAATTTATTATTAGAAGAATAACAGTAAATTTGGAAATAAAAAAGGTTTTCTCTTGTTTTGAATTTCAATTATTTACAATGATAAGAATGTAAATTAGGAAATAAAAAAAGGATTTTGTTTTTTTGAATTTTGATTATTTAGAATGGTAATAATGTAAATCTAAAAAAAGTCCTGGAAACATTATATTAATATGTTTTTGCACAGAAGCAGTGCCATCAAGTGATGTACAGTGGCTAATAGATCAGTACCCTGGCTTTATTGAATTATGTTCTCTATAGGATAATACCAATCATTGGCATTATAAGACTTTTTGGATTTATGTTACTATATTATACTGATGTCTTCAGATTTTTTTAAGTAATAAATCAATATAAATTTCATTTCAAGTTTTTATCATTAAATAAACTTAAACCAAGAAAAATAGAAGCATTATACATAGCCATAAAACAATAAAGAAAAGTTGATAGCAGCAGCATTCTAGAATGTGTTAAGCAGATGCAATAGAAATCAATCTGTTTAAGCCAAAGCACAGCACTGCCATCATGTAGTAATATTATGCTACTGAGAATTGGTGCATTAAGGTAGTTAGTGCTTAAAAATTTAGGAATTTCTTTAGTCTATTGTTTGTCATTAAGTTTGTAAAAAATAATTAATTTCCAATTGTTTAATAAAAAGTTAATATAATCTTTCCTCCATAAAATAGAATACAGAACAATCTGCTACATAGTTAAATGTATTTTTTAATGTAATTGATAAATAGTAAAGACTAAAGTATAACACTAAGGCTTATCATGATTTACCTTAAGTAATTTGGTGCAGTGATAGAATGGTGAGCTCTGAAATTTAAGATCATGTCTCATGGTTCAGTTCTATCACTTCTTATATTTAAACTTCATAGGAGTAATAAACCAATTGATTAAATTTTATTTGTTATGCTTACAAAAATTTTTTGTCATCATCTACATGCTGTCTTTAATCTTTTATAAATGCTAAAAAATACAAATAAAAAAAAAACAATATACAATTCAAATAGAACAAGAAAAACAATATATATTTTTATAATAATATTTTTAAATAATTTCATAAAATAATTACTTATCAAACTAGATAAAAATCAACTTTCAAATGGCTGTTATCAATAGCATTTTTGAGATAGCATTTGCAAGTTGAAATAAAAAAAGTGTTCAAAGTATGGATTTCATCATGCTTAACAATTATTAATTATTTTTAAAATACTAGATAAACAAGATAGTCAATACATTTTATTAATACCTGATTTAGCTTCTTATTTTCTAAAACATAAACGACTAAATCTTTAGACTTTTTTAAATATATTACCATATTCTAGATTACAAATTTTGCCCCTAATAACTCACTAAATAATGAAACCTGAACGTTGAAAGAAATACTAATCTTGAAAAAATATTAATTAATCTGTGAATATATTTTTTATATACCCATAATATGTGAAAAAATAGCTTCAAATTTTCAAATAAATAAGTTTATAATAAAACATTTAAAATAAACTCATAAACAAAAGAAGTGAAGCTAAAAAATAAAACATTACTTTAATTATAATTTTTATATTTAAAAGGTGGTAACTAAGATCTAAACTCTTAAGACATATTATTCAAAATGCTTTAGTTTGTACTATAATCACAATATATGATTTCAACAAACAGAATTAAATTATATTAATTATACTTTAAAATTTTCAATAAAAATATAATCTTTGATCATAGTTTAAAATTATTTAATGAATTAAAAAGTTTAGTTGTATATATTGTGTCTAGATGTCAGAAAAATCAGAAATATAGGAAATAAAAAAAAAATTCTACCAGAAGAAAATATGCTTCTACACTTATGCAGTGGAGGCTTTTCTTCACATTGAGAAAGAAAAAAAAGTGTGTTATATGTTTACTTTCTTAGTACTTTTGTTAAATTATTAAACATTTGGGTTTTAATAAGTGCATGTGGTGTTGATGGTTGCAGAAAGTAGTTTGCTATTAACAAAAAGATTAATCTTTTTTTTTATATTTAAGGATTTAAAGGTACAAAATAGCTAGTATTATTACATGTTCTCAAAAATACATTAGCCACTGTGTGAATTTATTATTGTTTTATCTCTAAGGACAAAAAAACACCATTTTGTTCCTTCTCAATTGTCTGATAATTTTTAATTGAATTTTAAATTGAATTTTTTTAAAAGCAAAATGAATGTTTTTAATAGATATTTATAAAATCATGACAGACCAAATTAAATGATGAATCTGGTTTTCAGAAGAATATAAAATCACCAGAAAAGGCAGCAGTTGGTGGTTGAAGGCAGAGAGTGCTTAGAATCTTATGATTGTGTGTCCATAGTTCATTTAATGTAACTTATTGTTTAAGAGTTTACAAGTAAAAATCTTGTCAAAAGACAATATATTTAAAAAGTAGTTATGCATTATACAACATAGTCACAAATATTGGAAACAAATTGGATGGGATTAATTGGCATAACAATATTGTGAAGATTGATGATATATAACACAGAATCACAAAATAAAAGGTGCATATTATTCAGGCTTGATAAAAAGTAGATGGTTTTTACATGGGTGTATAGAATATTTTGATTATATCAAATAAAATTTGACAACAGCGATTGGAGATTCTATAGAATTGATAAATGACTGGAATATAGAAAGTGTTTTCAATGAATTTGGTTATGATAATAAAAAAAAGGGCATTGACTTGTAGAGTTCATAGAAAAAAATAAACTTTGATATGAATTCTTTTTTTAAAAAAAAATTCATAAAACAAAATGGACGTGGAAGCATTTAAATTAAGATACAGCAAAATTGGATTATATTTTGACAAACAATTTGTAATGCTTTTAATAAATTAAACATAAAAAAATGATCATTAATTGATGAAATATAAGGTATATGTCAATGCAAAACTAGAAAGACAAAAATGATTAAGTAAAACAATATTCACAATTGATATTCCTAACCTTCAGAAATATTCTGATGAACTTAAATTAAAATTTGCAAATCATTTAAAAATATTAACATATTTTGAAAATGGTTCAGATTTGATTGACATTGATGTAAAGATAAGATAATACTATTAACAACTGCAATAAATATAGCTAGTACAAAAAAGTAGCAATTTATCCATATTGTGACACTACAATTCTTTTTAGACGACTATTTATGAAGAATATATATATATATATATATATATATATATATATTCTTCATAAATAGTCGTTTCTATAAGGCATATATATATATATATATATATATATATGCCTCATTAAGAAAAATTGAATACCTGGTATTCTGCAAAGCAGTATAAAAAGTTAATATTGATATATAAAAACATAATACTATAAAATAGAATGAAAGTCTCAAAAATATAAAACAATCATGTTGGTATTGATATGTAACATATTTTGGTAATAAGAGGAAAAGATGGAATTATTATTAAAAAAAGAAATGACACCTTGAAATGTAAGATAAGAATTATATAAAGAATTTTATGGTAATAATGAAACAAAAAAAATCCCCTACAATTATAACCTCATTTCATCATGTTAAATGAAGAAGTGAAGCATACAATTGAATCTATAAATAACAGAAAAATCTCAAGTAATTGTAAATTTATAATCAATATTTTAAAAAAAAGTGGTGAAAAAATAAAATAATGTTATCAAAATTATATAACCTATATCTACATGATAAGAATATATCTGATAATTTTATGGATATACCAAATCTTTGGAAGATTAAAAATATTTAAAAATGGTGGTCAAGATATTAAAAATTAGTGTCTATGATTTTTATGAATTCTGTACAATTTTTTTTACAAAAATAATTACAAGTCATCTGCAGTGAACCTTGGATTTTAACCAACCAAAAGAACAAGCAAGATTTAAAAGTAGTTTTATCACAGTGAATCACAACCAAATATTGAGAAGTTATAGAAAGCACTAATTATTATTAATTGCTATTATGCTTTGGATTTATGAATTAAGTAAAAGTATTTGGTTAAAACATTAAATTACCAATATATATATATATATATATATATATATATATATATATATATATATATATATATATATATATATATATATATATATATATATATATATATATGATATTATCATATTTTAAAGAATATTTATCAAAATGCAAACAAAAAGGTGATTCCATAACTCTATAATGTTTTACAGCAGTTTTATAAAAAGAATTTTATCCATTCAAATGGGAAGCTAATGGAGTTAAATTATATGGGGAATTGTTTAAATAATTTAGATTTGCAGGTCATGTAATAATTTTTGTAAATAAGGTTTCAGAGCTTCAAAAACTGCTGCATGAGTTATCAGATAAAAATAGGAAAGTAAGACAATATAAATGCTAAAAAGACTAAAATAATGTCCAATTGATTTGCTCAAAAAAAAAAAAAATTGATTATAAGGAATTTTAAAAAAATCACAATTGCAAAACTTTTTTGGTTATATTATTAATAAATATGAAAATATAATGGATGAAATTAATCATATAAATAAATAGGATAAAGTGATTTTTGTATTTGAAAATATTTTTTAATAAATATAATTTACCAGTTCTTATTTATTGATATGAGGTTTGGTCTCATAATAGAAGAACAAACAGATCACTCAATAATGTACTGATAGATGTTTGTTAAAATAATAAAAATAGATCAAAAACTAAATATATAGTTAAGAAAAAAAAATCTTATGGATATCATTGAAAAAGTTAAGAGACTAAAATGGAGGTGAGCTGAGTATATTGCTAAAAAAGATGATAATAGATCAACCACTAAATTTTTAAAGTGAATACCAAGAGATAGTAATGGACCTACAACAAGTCCAAACATGGTATGGATGGGTTAAATAAGGATGTATGTTGGTGTGTTAAGGAGAAGAAAGGTTATAGTTCTTTAAAACTGAATTTAAAATGACGAGATCTTCATCGGGCAGTGGATTGATAATGATTGAAAATGATGATCATTATCTTGTGATATTTATAAAGAAAAAATATTTAAATATATGTATTTAATTTTTAGAAGAAAATTTACTTACTGAAAACTTTTGTAGCAATATTAAAAATATTAATATTAATATTTTTTTTTTAAGTGAAAGAGTTGTTTTTAATATTATTTTTGTTATTTGATCATTATTTCACTAATATTTATATTGAAACATAAAGATTTTTTTTTTCATTAAATACATTTTAAAACTAAAAGTTGATATGAAATTCTTTATATTGATAACATTATTAATATTTTTTTTTGTATTTACAAAGTCCATTTATTATTTGTGAGTTATTTTCATTATTTAAACATACTTTAACAAAATGTATCTAAAATATAAACAATTAATAAATAATGTTTTGTTATTACAAAATACAATTAAAGAAAAATTATGAAATGGAACTGATTAAAAAAGACCTATAATTGTTAAAAGATTATTTAAGTTTTATACTTTAGTGTTGTAAAAATTAACAACAGCAATAAACACTTCACTCTCAATTATTTCATATTTTAATAAAATTAAAATAAGAAATATTACATAATTGCCAATATTAAATGCAGATGAGATCACATAGTCAATTATTATTAAACAAAAATTGTCACCGTAGCAATTGAAAAAATTATTAATTATATTGCGAATATACCATTAATCTTATAAATGAGATGTTAATATACAAAAAGAACCCTTATAATAAAATTATTTAATATCCACTGAAACTCAAATAACAACCAAAACAAATAATTAAAACTTCTGTCCTTGAACAAAAATTATGCAAAAATATCTAAACAAAACTTGAATCCATAATTCATATAAAAAAGAAAGAAAAACATAAAAAATAATATATTTGCAACATTCCCATCTCAAAATGGCAAAAAAAAAAAAAAACTCATTTAAAATTTCAAAAACAAATAGTAAATGAATTCTTAGTTCTAGTAAATATCATACTATTCCACGAAATGATTTATAAAAAATGAAATTAAACTAAATTCTTTTACGAGTATGCTTTTAATCATGATTTTTCTGAAAGCAAAAAAATACTGTTGTAAAGTTTAACAGTTTATAATGTACCTTTTTAAAGTTTTAATGACATGTACCATTATATATCAACTATATATGCAAAAAAAAAAAATTGCAAATATTTTATTTGTGTTATTACAGAGAAATTTAATTTTTTTATTTTATTATTTAGCAATTATTTTTTTTGAAAATAAAAGGATTTATTTTTATCATTTTATAGTTTGTTTTTCAAAAAATGTTATTATTCTTATTATTTATAATAGTCTAGTTTATTTATATATTATTGAGTTCTATTTTCAAAAGGAAGAAAAAATATATACTTATTATTTTACATCGATTCCTATTAAGTTTTTAAAAAAAGTTTTTCTACAAGATATAAGTTTATTTTAATGTAAGATATTTCTGTCTTTTTTTTTTTTTTTTCCAGTAATATTTTGATCTTCATTTTCTTTCCAAAGTTAATAAAGACCTTGAATTATGATACATAACTAAGCTGTTTTGATAAGAAACCAACAATTCCTTTTATTAAGACATTAAACTGCTTAGATAAAAAGCAGCTTGTTAAAAGTTTACATTTGCTAAAGAATAAAGCTTAAACAAAATACGCCTTTATGGAATTAACTATAATAGCAAAATATTTGAAATGTAAAAATATTTTTATTAGATAAAAGCTTACTAAGCATTTTTCTTATATTTAATCTTAAATAGATCCTAATTAGATAAAAATATAAATAATAAGTAAAAAGTGATTATTTTTAAATGTGTATATATATAGCTCAGCCACCTACTTTTCTAATAAGCAAATTTTTTAATATTATATATTTATTTTCTAGAAAGATAATTAACATTTTTTTTCTATTATAATAATCGTTTAGTTTATAGTTAATTAAGCATAACTGTAATGCTATTACAAAATGTCTCAGCTAAAGAAAAAAAACAACAAATATAAATTATAAAAGAAAATAATTGAATGTCTTATTAAAAATAAAAAAAATGTATATGTAAATGGTCCTTATGGCAAAAAAAAAAAAAAACTATTTTCTCTTAATGTAATAAATTTCTTAAATTTTACAAAGTAGCCTTAGCCTTTTTAAAAGATAATTAATATATTTAATACTACTATAAATATGGGTTTATATTAAGTTTTTTTTAGTTTATCACTCACAAGCGCATACAAAATGAAAAACGATGTAACATTTTTTTTTTTTTTTTAAAAAAAGTCATCCAAAATTTTACTTAAAAAATTTATATATAAAATACTTTACAATTACCATATATCTATATCATCTTAAACTATTATCTATCAAATCCAAAATAAACATTTTTGAAGGGGTTACTTTACTTTTTTTAGTTTCATAGCAATTACCCTCCACTTCTTTTCACCGAACTTATATCATTAAACATTCCCACGCTTGATCACTTTTTAGACGTTTTACAATCTCTTGAATCCAATGTAAATCTCCAGTTGTATATCATAATCTATTTTAGCCACAATCTCATATGCTACATTTCAGTCTCTTATTTGCTTTAATAATGGCAGTTATTACTATTTATTTTAACCCATGTTTTTATTTCAGATTCTACCATTATATCCAATAAATTGGTTTCCCAATATTTATTCTATCAATCTGTCACCTTTATTTCCTTCTTGCATAGAATAATTAAAGTCTAATATCAATAATAAAATTATGTATTCATTAAAAGTTTGTGTTTCATGTATGCAGTCATATTAGCCTATATTAAGTTACTTTCACCAAAATGAGGTCTTCTAAATATATTTGTTGATGACTTGAATCCATTTAGACTTTAATTGTATGGGTAATTTGTCTAAAATATTCGTAATTGCTATTTTTTAAATCATTAGCATTTTTAATTTAAACTATATATTTTTTCTAAATGCAAACAATTACATTGTTCTTCTTAATAGTTATGTTGCTCCTATTTTTTTTTTTCATAAATCTCATAGTTTTCCAAAATTTCTAGCAGCTTCTAAGTATTATTTTAAACAATATATATAAAAAATATTTTATAGGAAATGCTTTTATTTAATTTGACGAGTAATGTAATAAAAGCTAAAAAAATTTTTTTCAACTCCAATTTATATTACGGTATTTATTTAGCTTGAAATAAAATAATTAATTCACGTTATGAATTTCCCACACATTTACTTGAAATTAAATATAACAAACCAAATTATGGTTAAATAAAAAAAAAATATTTTCTACTTTTTAATGCATTACTCCTCAATTTAATGAAAAGTGATTTTGCATAAAATATTATATATATATATAATTTTTTAGTCTTCAGATATTTTGCCATGGATTTTTGTAAAAACATTTTTGCCATATTTTCAGTATATAAATGAGATGCATGCATTAAAAATTATTTATAAGATTTTAAATATTTGAATACAACTAATAATTGATATAGTTAGAGTTTAGATGTAATCATAGGAGATTTGAACAGACTTTTAAGTCCTCATCAGTTATCCACTCTATTTTATATAACCGATACACATGAAAAAAGCATAATTACAGAAGCAAGTTTTAATTCAATCATCAAAAGAGATTAAGATCTTCATTTATTTTCTTTCTATTTCAATAACTGTAAATGCTTTTAAGTGAATTAATTATAAAATTCAATGGAAGCATAACAAAAATAACAACATTAATTGCATGTTACTAAAAACTTATTGAACTGATGTCAATTTGATTTGAAATTCAGCTCAGCAATACTATTAGAATGTAAAAGTGGCTGAACAACTTTAACTATTGCATTATCATTGATAGCTAACATATGTACATATTTGCAGTAATTTATTTGGTAGAAGTATGTTAAAAAGTGATTACAAGATTTTAACTAATAAACAAACAAATGAACTATTTAAGTTACATAAAAATTTCTATAAGTGTCCATATTGATTGCAAGATTTTAATACAAATAAACAGACTATTGAAGTTAAATAAATGTCTAAAAATACCCACATCTTTGTAAATTTTAAATGGCTCCCATAATCTTTTATTTTTATTCTTTTTGCTTTTCAACCTAATCTACAAAGACAAAAATAAAATCTGTTTTATTTAATTGCTATAAAAATTTTGAAGGCCTTGCTATAATTCCAACAATTTTCTTCATTTTATTCCATTCTGAAAAAGATTTTTTAAATGTTAATAACCTGTTAGGTTTATGGTATAATATTTTGATAACTTAAATCCTGCAAGTATTGTTTATTTGAAAGTTTGTTATGGTGGGATTTTATTTGTGATTATATAATACATTATTTCTGTCATCTAGATATTATGGTTATATGCCTTTTAAAAATTCAAACTTTGTTTAACTTTTTCAAATACATTCAACTCTTCGAGTGGCCACAAAAGTAAATATATAAAAAAGTTTTGTCTATTATTTTCTTCACATGTTTCTAGCCTGATCAGTTATTATACTACCATAAAAATTAAAAGTGAGATCTTTAAAATTATGAATGCTAAATATAGAATGATGGTACTCAATTAGTTTATTCTGTGAAATGGAATGGGCAGTAGAAATTTTTAATGCTTATCTCCTCATTTTTCCATTTATTTTATTAGTATAAAACCAATGATGTTTTTCAATCACTATAAATTATCACAATAAATTCACTTATGTGATTATTTGCTATTATAATATGTTTACTTTCTTTTAATTTTCTTCTTTTTACATTTTTCACTCATTCAAATATTTTTGTCTTTTCCCAATTTAACATATATTCATATATATGTTTTTTTAATTATTACTTAGTAATCTTTTAATTTTTTTTACTTATATATGTTTTCCCACTTTCATGTAGTATTTCATAAATGCAGTTTTTGTTTTGCAGTATTTCCAGTTTAGGTTTTGCAGAAATAAGAATTACTTTTAGTGTGCTAATTTGTTCTGATGTTATATTAATTGCAGATTTTTTTTAGTTTGTATACTACCCATGCTGTAGATTGGAATTCATTTTTAAAATTAACGTTAATAATATTCTTACATAGTTTCAATTATTTTAAACCATTATACCACTATACTATACCTGTGCATAATTAATATTAAATTAATCTCATAAAATTTAATCTAGCTTATTTATCTTATTTATTTATCTTAAGTTAATTTATAAATTAATTAAGTAAAGTCATGCCAGTGTATGTTTTGTGTTGTATATACATGAATAAATAGTGTTGTCTCATTATTTTTGGCATTTTATAATCTTTATCTGAAATCAACAAATTAGGCAATCAGTAGAGTCTTATTTTCTCACTGACCATAGAGGGCTTTAAAAAAGTTGGTATTCTGTCATATCAGAATGTGTAATGCACCTTTAGATTGCCCTCAGGTGTTTTATAATTCCACAACCCATATATAAAATACTTGAGGGCAATATACAAGTGCATTCCACATTCCCATGTCACAGAATACCAACTTTTTTTAAAGCCCTCTAAGGTCAGTGACAAAATGGTACTCTACTAATTACCTAAGTTGTTGATTGCAGATAAACATTATAAAATGTCAAAATAATGAGAAAACACTATTTATTCATGTATATACAATATAAAACATATACTGGCATGACTTTACTTAGTTAATTTATAAATTAACTTAGGATAAATAAATAAATAAGATAAATAATATAGATGAATTTTATGAGATTAATTTAACATTAATTATGCAAAAAATATACACAGATATAGTATAGTGGTATAACAGTCTAAAATAATTGATACTATTTCAGAATACTATTAACATTAATTGTTTGAATAAATTCCAATCTATGGCATAGACACCTAACTGCCCCCTAGTCTCATACACACTGTGAATGCTAACTTATACAAGCTTATAAGCTAAAGTTGATCTCACTATTGGTATGCAATAAATAAAATAACTGTAAAATACAGGAAATTATATAATGCACACATGAAGAGATTATATGCTTGTGGTAAGGATTAAACTTTTATACCATACAGTGACTGGAAATTGCATTATCTGACATAAGAAAAATAGATGTCATGTGGTAGGAATTGATCATCTATCACACATCACTATTTAAATAAGAAAATGATTGTAAATGATCAGCAGTCATAAATAATATTACAATCATCTAATACTAATGTGTTACATAAGAATGAGAATCAGATGTAATTCATAACCTGAATTGATGGATACCAGCTATACATTCTTATCAATAATAATAATTCAAATACAAGACTAATTAGCTAAAAGTTACATCTACTTACTAGAACTGTAATCTAGCTTGACTATACAGCACGATTGCCTTCTACTCATAATTTTTAGGTTTACTGATTTAACATATTATTAAATAAAGTGAAAATGATATCATTAATGTACACCTTTTAATAGCATGTCTAGAGACTGCAATTACAACCTAATTGTTTTTTTAAATTTATTTATTACAATTAGGACCGACTAAATTTTGGCATAATATTTAAATAGAACAATCTATAATCTCATATCATACTTTCTTCTAAACAGTTTAAATACATAAGTATTCATTAACATATTTCATTGAATAGGTGACAATAATTAATTAAAGATTAGTTTAAAGTTTATACTTACTTTTTCAAAAGTTCAAATCCAGCCTTTAGATATTGGTGGTGTTGATTCTTTAAAACCATAGTTATGGTGTATGAATGTTTAATTCACTATTTCATATCTATTTGGATGTGTAGATAGTATTTAGGTCTTGGTTTAGTCACTGTTTCTTCCTGTACCACTGGACATCAGACTTTTTCTCCTCTAAGATGGATACCTAGTAGACACACATTTGGATAGTTCTTCATATTCAGATGACTTCTCTTTCAGTAATCAGCAATTATTTTCTTGCCTATCCTCTGTCAGCTTGACAGGGCAAGGCAGAGATCAGCTTCTCTACCCTTGCACAGTAGACTTTCTGTAACAACAAGATAAAACTTCATTAAAGCAGAATAATAATAATAATGGCTGAATGATAACCACTGGCAGAATAGTATTCTTCAGCAGGATCAAGATAGAATAATAGAAAGATAATAACGAATGTAGACTCAAGGTAGAATACTAGAAAGATAATGAATGCAGTATAAAAACTCACTTAATTTTCTGCACTCTTTATATGATTTGGAGTTATCTGTAAAATTTGGATGCATCTCTTGTCATTTGGCTCTTTTGAACTATTGAGTTTCATTGAAGTGCGAGTTTTCTTGATCAATATTGCACACTTTGGCTTTTGAGCAGAAATAACAGCTTTTTTCATTAATTTATTTTAATTATTTATCTCCTAAAATTTTAATCTAGTAAATTGTTTACAAGCATTTTAATTACTTTTCCTAGAGAGTCATTTCTTTCTTTTTTTATTGTTGAAAGAAAACACCTTTTTTTTTTTTTTCAAACTACATTTAGGTTTGTATTTAACACAAAATAACTTCATATTTAATTACAGCGTATATATCTATCCGTGCATTTATAATATACATATAATTTTTATTTCTAAAAAAAAATATTACACTTTTGAAATTAAATTTTGTTTATAATTTTTTTATTTGTGAACACGAAGTATATATATATATAGCTTCAATGATGGACTATTTTTGTCATCTAGAAATTATTGTTATATGTTTTTTTCAAAAATTCAAACTTTGTTTAAGCTTTTCAAATACATTCAACTCTTTAAGACGCCACAAAAGTTAGTCTATAAAAATGTTTTGTCTTTTTTTTTCAAATGTAACTAATCTGATCAGATGATATTGTACTATCATGAAAATGAAATGTGAGATCTTTAAAATTATGAATACTAAATTTAGAGTGCTGCTTAGATCAATTAATCTATTCTGTAAAATGAAACAGGCAGTAAAAATTTTTAATGCTTATCTACATGATCCTCCTCACTTTTCCATTTTATTTTCTTTGGATAAAACCAAATATTTTTCAATCACTATAAATTATCACAATAAGTTCACTTATGTGGTTATTTGCTATTATAGTATGATCACATTCTTTCAAATTTCTTTTCTTTACATTTTTCACTCTTTATAATATTTTTATCTTTTCCCAAATTAACATATATTCATACATGTATTTTTTAATTATTATTTAGTGCTCTTTTAAATGTTTTTACATATATATGTCCTCCCACCTTCATGTAGTATTTCCTAAGCACAATTTTTGTTTTTTAGTATTTTCAGTTTAGGTTTTGCAGAAATAAGAATTCCTTTTAGTGTGCTAAGCTGTTCTGATGTTATATTAATCGCAGATGTTTTTTAGTTTGTATACTATTCCTGATAATATATATATATATATATATATATATATATATATATATATATATATATATATATATATATATATATATATATATATATATATATATATATATATACTAAATTATTACTGGACCTCGAGTTGAGAAAAAGCACCCTGGTTTACATTTCCAAAAAAAAAAAGAACATTTCCCTATATCTATTTACACAGGAGTATAATTTTTATAGATTCTAATAATCATTCACAAACATTTAATAAAATAATAAATTTAAATTTCTCAGGGTTTTATAATAATAATTTGTGTACCTTTGTTTTTATTTTTTTTAATCATAAACTCTTTATAATTATTGTTTCTTATTTCCAGATTTAACTAACAATAATCTGAATCTGTGTTTGCTAAAATAAAGGCTAGAAAATAATAATATTATCTCAGGGTTAATCTAATAAATGTATGGCTATCAAGTGTTTTTATTTATTCCAGGATATGATAGTGTAAAAGGGGTTTTTTGTACACCATCTTATCCAATAATAGTTTATGTTTTCAGATAACATTAATACAATAATGATGTATTCAATATAGATAAGTTTTATGTATAAGTTTATATTTCAAATATGACCATTAATATCATGAATGTGAAATTAAATGGTGATATTTATTTAAGAATGATAATGAGAAATATAAAATAGACAATTATTTTATTGCATAATATGAAAATCAATAGCAACAGTAAATAATAATAATAATGATAAATCATATAACACATTTAATAAATATTACTATTTATCCCTAAACTAATTTAGACTCAGGATACATCAAATATTTGTCATACCTTGTTGTAAAGACATTCACATTAATTAAGAAGTGGTTGCATTACTATTTCACAAAATAATCCCCAATTTAATACTGAAGATTAATAATTATTATAATAAAAAAAAAGATCAATGCTTTATGAATGTTCTTAAGTGATTTATTTTACCAGCTAAACAAATATTGGAGAAATGTTCACTCTTTTAAGATAAGCAAATATAAATCATTGCTTAGCAAGATAATTTACTACATTAGTCTTATTTATTTTTCTCTGTAGATCCTTTACTGAATCATTTACAGGCTTGAACTTCAGGAGAGTGCTATTTCATCAGCATAAAATACAATTAAATCTTTATGCTGCTTTATTGTACTCTAGATAATACTGAAAAATTAATACTTATAAGTATGGGTGATATATAAAATATTCTTTACAGATTTATTTATCTATATAAGAATAATTACTCCACTTAACTTTGAGGTCAAAATATTAAGAACATATGAGTATTAATATTTGGCAATAGCCATTTAATATAAGTTCATTCAATACTTACATTTGTATAACTCAATCCTAAAATATATTACATTTATTTTCTTTCAATCTTAACACTAATCATAATATTAAAAACATATTACAATACAGTCATATCTGAAAAAAAATTATTATATTAACAAACAGTAGAATATGAATTAATTAAGAAAGTAGAAAACATATTAAAATAATCAATTTGGTTTATTGAATAAATCATTTCACTTTTATAATATAATCCATTATGGAAATAGCATAAAAATATTAAATTCTATGTCTTATTCATATTGTTCAAGGTTACTTATAGCTTGGTCATTTATTATGACTAATAATTGTTTAGAAGATTCATCATTCTGCAGTAGCATTTAAATATTTCTTTTTTTTTCAAAAGACATTCCTTATAAAATGATGGGAAATAATACAAAAAATATTGTGTTTCATTCGGTATAGAATATACAAAATCTGAACAATTGCAACATGATACAAAGCAGTAGCATTATTTACAAATTTATCACAACAGTAAAATGATTACCTGATCCATTTACACAATATTAAATGTTAAATGTTTATTAAATATTTCTTTATAATCGATTATCTTTTGAATATTATTCACACATTTAGCACAGATAAGCCTTAATGCAATTATTCAGATATTGAATACACCTTTGCAATTTGTTAATACCTTTAATAGATGTTTATTTTATACAAAAATTTCATGATTGAGCACTTCATTTATTCAAAATACAAAATCAATTCATTCGTTTTTGGTCTTTAATCCATTAGGTTAATAATTCTCATCATATTATTGATAATGCATAGTTTTATCCATAACAAAAAAAATGATCTTCATTCTTTTTAAATGTAAATTACTTTCTTTACCAAGGATAAAATCTATGTTACTTTAAATATGTTTTTTTTATAACCAAAGACAATATGAAATTCACATTCTTGAGACTTATAGATATTCTTTCTAGTAGTGAAAAAATATTTTTTACAACATTGTATAGAAAATACTTTAGCAAACTTGATTATAATTAAGAAATACAGTTTTTCTGAAATATACTAGCTATTTATCACTATCCTTCAATTGAAAAAAATTCAATGATTTATTAAATATTGAGACAAAAATTCCACAAATCAGTTTGTCATTTTTATGCCAACAGTGGATTATAATAAATGAGATATTTTAAAATAAAGAACTTATGTATTAAATTGATGATGATTTCTGGTTATTTTTTTATGGTCCATCTCTCTTCTGGAATGATTAGAAGTTAGGTGCTCAGAAAAAGCAATCTTCCTAGCTGTAATATTACTCTGCCATTAGGTAAATGAAAACAAAATGGCTATCTAAAATTTTAGACTGGTTAGTATCTTACAAGCACTGAAACTTTTTTATGAACTGTCTGTCTTTTTTTAACTTCACTTTGTATACCAATGATAACATAATGTCTGGATAATATAATATTCTCCTTCGTGCATGTGGGTTTCTTGATTTTTGGGAGGAAGGTTGTTATAGTTTCTGCCATTTAAAATGTTAGAATTAAGATTTTTTTAAACAAAAATGGTAAAGACTTTCATTTTTAAGTTTTAAAACAAAATAATATTACAAATATTTTATTCAAATAAATTACAGAACCTCAAAGTTCTCAGTTATATTTATCCTTAATTCATAATTTTTACTTAAATATTTTTTTAGAAAACTAAATCAATTTTCGCTAAACAAAATCTAAATTTATATTACATTAAAATACATAAATACTGACCCATCTACGCATACACCCAACATATAAAATGCAATGACAAAGACCACAAGCCAAAAACTAACCTGGAGATATTGGATGAGTAGGCACTAGATGATGATTTTATGCACAAGCCTTCTGACATCCATTGATTACTCTGGCTTGCATTGAGTGGCAATACTGTATAGAGAGTTTTTTCTGTTTTAATTGTTTATTTTACATATAATTAAAACATACTGTTGTATTTATAACCCTAGTCTTATTTCAATTTTTGAATTATTATTTGTATGTCTGTAGCATTTCTTTTGATTTACACAATTGATAATTTTATTTCTTGATAAAAATAGCAATGAAGGTATAATTATTTTTCTTTATACAAAATTTAGTAGTCTATTTTAAAAATCAGCTTTGAAAGCTATTAAAATGCTTTATAATACCATAATTCTTATAAACAGTGATATGAGAAACTATTATCACCAATTATATGATAAATACATTTGTTTAATCATAAAAATTAAATTAATCAAAGCCAATAAAATTTTTATAGGTTTACAATTTAAAATAGCCAATTATAGAGAAATGGGATAGGGTGGTAGGAAGTGGAAAGAAAGGGGGTGAACATGAGGCAATGGGAAAATCATTATCACAACCAAGTCAACATGACTTAATATAAAATTTACAAGAAATATAATATTTAAAGAGAGCATGAGATTAAGAGAATTTCCAAGAGATAAAGGCATAATGAACCATCATTATAAAGTAAAAGTAATTATAAGTAATACTCAAACTACCATTCATCATTATGAATGATCTGCAATAAAGTATAATAAAATTAACAGTTCATCTTGTGGCTGGATTTGAAATGGTCTTCTGTAGACCAGGCTAACTATTGAGCCTTTGCCAGCTTGGGCAATTTTTTGAACAGAACTTGGATGCACCATCTTAGTGCCCATCAATTAGAATACATAATCAGAAAAATGTAAAAAATAATTCTGGTATATTAAAACATGCTGATCATATCAAGCTCAGGCCATTTGTACTGGCTAACTATAAATGTAGCTTTTAATAAGACTAAACTAAAATCAAATGTAGTGCATTTAAAGAGTATTCTCTTTTGAACCAACCAGTATGGTGATTGATCATCTCTGGATGCCAAAAAGCACTAAATATACACCCCCCTTATATATTACATTCTGTGCTTGAATCTAGCTCAGAGAACATAAACTTTGTACTGTTTGTGACCAAGAGATGATGGAAACAATTTTTACCAATTGAATACAAGTTTATTAATAATAAAAATAAAAAATTGAAATTAAAGTTTATAAAAATAAGATTACACACATATAAGTTTTCTGATTTTGATTACTGTACAAAATTTCAAATGATCACATTGCAATTTATATAATTTCTATTCAAAATTTAAATTGCTACATTGATTTGCATATATGTGCACACAGATACACAATTTCTAATATACAATTAATATATTTTAATTGATATTTAATGACAAAAAATGAATAAATTTTACATATGTGTTATACTTGACAAGTATTGGTATTTACTATACAATTGGCAGATATACACACACATACATGCATGTGCATGAAATTTCTGAACATATTTAGCTTGTTCTATAACAATACATTATTAAGCTTTGTTTTTTCTACTGGGAATCTATTTCAGGCACTCCTAATAAATAAGTGTATGGAAAATACAAATAAACCATCCCAATATGCCACTTGTGCCACTATTCTTCAGAGATATGTTTTAGCTATCATGCAGGAATATTTTCACTCTTGTGCAAATATGACAAAGTCAACCAGAGTTACTTAAGTGACCTCATTCACATACACAATTGTAAATTATAACATAATACCACCTTGATTATCATTGCTTTTTTATTTTATTTATAAACTTGAAATGCTATCTATATGATGTAATTGTATGCCTTTTTCCAACTATTCTATTTAAGTATTATGTCCAATTATGTAATTAATCTTCTTTCCCCCACCCATTTGGAGTGATCTCCCAAAGCTAGTGGATACATCATCATGCATGCTTTTAAAACCACACATTGTCAATTATTGCTTATATTTATAATGTTGTAATAAAATCTGTTATACATAAATTCATGATATTTTGATGAGGGTTATACTCTAATTTATTATTGTTTATTTGATTGAATTTTTCTAACCTTGGTGTATTAACTGCACCAACCATATTTCATGTACCAAACATTTATTTATGTATTAAACACCATATTTACACTCAGTCATGAAACTTGTTGTAGTGATTGTATAGACATTCCCACATATATATTTGTTTCAGTTATAATAATCAGCTATCATATTTATTTGTTTAATAAATTTTATGTTATACAGTTTATCTGCTATAGTATGTTGCTATTCAATGTCCAAATCTCTAATGTTAATTATTTAATTTAGTTATATTATACTCCTTTAATTAATGAATCTCCATAACTATTATCAATTTTTTTTCTTTCATATTGTGATTATTGGTCAAATTAGGATCATTGATTTTAAATCTTTTTGCTTTTCCTGTTCTCATTGCCAAGACTGGAGTAATACAAAGCTTGTTAGTATCATCAAAAGCATTGTTCATATAGTCCGAGATCTTGGAGCATAGGTAAATAGGTTATCATTTAGTATTGTTCCAGGCCTATGTATCTCACACATACTAGATTGCTATATTTACTTGGATTCTAGGTCTTGTAGAATGAACGCATGATATATAAAAAGTTATCTGGGTATATCCATGTATAATTTATTACAAATATAAACAAACATTAACCCCAGGTCACACTGACTGGCAACTGAGTAACAAATATTATTGTAGAGGTAATGTAAATGGTGATGTATAACAATAATGAATATTAAAACAGGTAAAACTCTCTATATGTATTGCCACTCAGTGCAAGCCAGAGTAATCGATAGATGCCAGAAGGCCTATGCATAAAATCCCCATCTAGTGCCTACTCGTCCAATATTCCCAGACTAGTTTCTGGCTTGTGGCCTTCGTCATTGAGATGCCTTGAATTTGAGAGCACTGCATCTAGATTGTAGGATCTAATGCAACCCTCCAGCAGCCACCTTTTATCTCTACTTAACTATAAAACTATGAATCTTAAATTGAAAACACTACAATATTTTCAATCCAAGCTCATTAGCTTATATAGACATATAGGTTTGAACTAGTTCAGTACCTATACATTTTGGTGTCTTTGGTTCTTTAATAACTATAGCCACCACCATCTTCTTAGGCAGGATTGGTTTTAAGCCAATAAAAATAACATGATCACCATTTCTTACACTTGCTCATAACTGTTATTAAAACAGGCAAAATTCTCTATACATATTGTCACCCAGTGCAAGCCAGAGTAATCAATGGATGCCAGAAGGCTTGTGCATATAATCCCCATCTAGTGCCTACTCGTCCAATATCCCCAGACTAGTTTCTGGCATGTGGCCTTCATCAGTAAGGAGCCTTGGATCTTAGAGCACTGCACCTAGATCTTAGGATCTAATGCAAATCTCCAGCAGCCACTTTTTATCTCTACTTAACTACAAAACTGTGAGTCTTAAATTGAAAACATTATAATATTTTCAATCCAAGCTCATTAGCTTATATGAGTTTGGATTTAAAATATTATAGGGTTTTCAATTTAAGTCTCACAGTTTTGTAGTTAAGTAGAAAAAACACTATAATATTTTCAATCCAAGCTCATTAGCTTATATAAGCTAATGAGCTTGATTGAAAATATTATAGTGTATTCAATTTAAGACTCATAGTTTTGTAGTTAAGTAGAGATAAAGGGTGGATGCTGGAGGTTTGCATTAGATCCTAAGATCTAGATGCAGTCCTCTAAGATTCAAGGCTTCTTACTGATAAGGCCACAAGCCAGAAACTAGTCTAGGGATATTGCATGAGTAGGCACTAGATGGGGATTTTATGCACAAGCCTTCTGCCATCCATTGATTACTCTGGCTTGCACTGGGTGGCAATATGTATAGAGAGTTTTGCCTGTTTTAATGACAGTTATGAGCAAGCATAAGAAATGATGATCATGTGATGTTTATTGGCTTAATAATGAATATTCTGATAATAGAGAGAATAAAAATAATAATTATGTGAAATTATTTATATTAATGAGATTTTTTTAATTTTTCAAATGGAAGGTAATTTGAATGTACCATCATGTTTATTGATACAAATGGACCCTTTACAGGTCTCAATGTCTCTTGCCTGTCATTGTTGGAGAGTGTCACATTTTGGTAATATTCTTGCATTAGAAAAATCTATACTACAACCTATATCTATAATATGGAGAGATAGCTCTGATGATGATGAGTATTTTCTTAACTACATTAATATACCCATGTTGACTAGAAATGATGTGGTGATTACTCATACCTATATAGAATGCTTTACAAATGTCACATGGAATTTCCTAAACTTCATGTACTTCAAAAGAGATTGAGTCTTGGTGATAATGCTATTAATTTTTTGGTAAGTGGAATGTTGTCTTTATATTTATTATAAGGTTCTAAAATGTGTCCAATATTGTCTGTAGTTTCTTTTATATAAATAATTCAAACTCTAATATTTGTTTCTTCTTTATGTTTTTTTTTTATTTTGGTTGTTTATTATTATTGAAATCAGCTGATAAATCATTGCTTATTTGATTTATTTTATCTTTGAGATTTGATTTATCTGAAAGAAGGCTAATAGCTCTAGTGAATAGTGTTTTTACAACAGAAAAGATATGAATTGGATGATGTGATGGAAATTTTAAATATCTGTCAGTATGTGTAGGTTTTCTGAAAATTGAAAAGGATAAAAGATTATTATTTTTCTTGATAAGAAGTACATCAAGAAAATGAAGTTTCCCTTCAATTTTTATTTCCATTGCAAATTTAATATTAGGGTACATACTGTTTATATGTGATAAAAAATCATATAAGTTGTCTTTACTAAGGTGCCATGTGATAAATGTATCATTTATGTATCTGAGCCAAATAAGGGGTTTTAAAAGTTTTTTTTATTTACATTTGTGACTTCCATTATTGTTATCACATATAAACAATAAACCCCTAATATTAAATTTACAAGGGAAACAGAGACTAATGGGAAACTTTCTTTTCTTGATGTATTTGTCATCAAGAAAAATAATAATCTTTTATTCTTTTCAATTTTCAGAAAACCTACACATAATGACAGATATTTAAAATTTTCATCACATCATCATCCAGTTCATATTTTTTTGGTTGCCAAAACTCTATTCACTAGAGCTATTAACCTTCTTTTAGATACATCAAATCTTGAAGATAAAATATATAAGCAATGTTTATCAGATATTGGCTGTAATAATAAAACAATACACTGACCTTTAATTCAAATCCTAAACAATCAAAAAAAAAAAAAGAACCAACTCCTACAGTTTGTATTCTTTATATAAAAAGAACTCCAGATGATATTGGACTTGTTCTAAGACATTATAATATAAAGGCAACATACACATCTTAAAAAAACTAACATCATTGTAACCAGGCCTAAAGAATCAATCCCTCTTCAAGTACATGGAGTTTATGAAATTTCATGTAACATTTGTAAAACTTCTTATATAGGTAAGAGTAATCATCACATCAAAGCTAGCATAAATGAAGATATTAATGCAATTAAAAAATAGAATTATCATTCCATGTGAAGCAGTAATCTTAGCTTAAGATTGTGCTTCATGTTTCTACTTACTAACCCGTGTTCAAACCCCTATATCCCACCCTGCTCCTTTTGTAATATATATATATTTTGTATGTATATATTTGGAATGCACACCTAAATTTGTAGTTTAATTTTCAATAGTTATTATTATTGATTCTTTTTATTAATTATTAGTTCTTATTAAAATTGTAGTTGCAGCTCAAATATATACATAGGAGCAAAACTTACCAACAAAATACTGATTTTTTGTAAATATTTTATTATATGTCATTTTTAGCTTTTTCTTTTCAAATTGCTTGTTTTTCTATAAACTATACATTTGTTTTTTTTATATAAAATCCAATATGGAAGATGCAGATGTTGTTTAATTGTCTAAAAATAATTAGGGGTTGGAAGCACTGTTGTTTTAATCTGGGAAAGGTATTTTTTAATTAAAGTTTTACTTAAGATAAATGGGATTAATTAAGATTAGATTTACTTGTGTTAAAAACATGTTGTTAAATCTATTTCTAATCTAGAAATAGATTTGAATTTATTTTGGGCGTTATCTAACAATTGCATCTTCGAAAAACAACTGATAAGAGAAAAAGTATAAAATGACTAAATTTTGAATCAGTTATTAGTTATTAACTACTATTGAAGAGGAGATTAACTACTATTGAGAGATTAGCTACTTTTAGAGAGAGGTATTATAAAATGTATTTCGTTTTGCTTGAAACTTAAAAATGATGTAGCAGTAAATCCACCACTCTTCCGGACCCCTGTGGGTCGTCTTCCGCGGCCATAATATTCTGCTACCCTAAAGTGAATGGAGAACTTTAAAAATGTTAATAGAAGCTTGCAGAACTTTCATTTTCAACTGCCGTGCACGGACAATATTTTAATCGGACTCTTAAAATTGAAAGGTAAATTTCAAGTTGCCACGTAATAGTCAATTTAGTCTAAATAATCTCTCAAGATCTTTTTTTTTTATGTATTCTTTAACTTTGCTTTTATATATATATAAATAACATGTAATTTGCTCTTAAATAATTTATATAAATTTAATTCTCTCTTATATGCTCTTTAACTTTAGTGCGGTCAATTATTTGTAGTTATTTATTACTTGATTATATATATATGTTTTTTTTTTTATTAATGTGCTAATCTCAAACAAACTGGCGATTTTTAATTTATAAAAATCTTTTCTGTCATTTTTAAAGTAAACCTTCACGAAGCAAGTTATTAACGTCCATTTAAAACAATGCATTATTAATTAATATACTCGCCAGGTTGTTTTTCGAGTCAACATTATATTTATTATAAAAATATATTTGTTTAATTCTGGATTTTCTACCGGTGTAAATCCAGAGTTAAATCTAATTAACGCTTTGAAATTTTATAAAATATTATTTACTTAATTCTAAAATGAGGTGACTTAACTGTTTTACATATATATATAACGAAAGTGGGATTGATTTATTTTAAATATCAGAAAAGGGATGGGGGTGAATCTTAATGTTTCTTAAGTCAAATCTTAACTTATATTTTATTAAATGAAATATTCTCTCTATATATATTATAATTGCATTGCGTGTTATAGTATTTCAAATAAGGGTCATTTATTTTGAAGCTGTAAATTTATTCAATGTTTTTAATGACATCCATTCATTATTGCGTTTCTGACATTTAGCCGGTCTTTGTGTTTACGTGCTTCTAATCTGGGAGTTGCGACAAGTTCGAACTCATAGATTTCTTATATCTCGTTCCATAGATAGTTGAGCTATCTGGAACCACTTTCTTCATATAAAATGCATCTAGATGTGACCCATAAGTTTGGCACATGCTATGCCCATCTACTCACTTCGTATATAAAAAGGTCTCTCGCATGGTTATACCAGCAAAAGTCTGGGCCACGCCATGCCTATCCGTTTTTCTCTAAGCACCACCCAAGAAGGGGGTGTGAGATTTCGTTTTTCATCCAGAAGCACGACCTTTTTCCTCGTAGTTATTTTTAGGCTATTATGTCAGCACCGCAAACTTCTTCGTATTATTACTTCTTTTGCTTCATGACCCCGTTTTAATGCTATAATATTAAAATTAAGCTTTGTTTAAGATTTATATATATAAACGCCAATTACTTTTATTATTTAAGTTTATTTCAATCTTATTCAGTCCCACCATCGTAATTTATATATCTATTTAAGAGTATCTATGTGCCTTGGGGAAAAATAAAGCGTTCGTTTTACTATTGTTAAATAATTTTTCATTGGATATTTTGTCATCTAATCAAATGTCATTTTCAAATGTGTTTTTCAAATGTATCCTATTTATTTTCATGACCTCGATGGCGTGAAAATGATTTATCTTATATCTGTAATGAATCTCAGAATGCTCCCCTATCATATGTTAGTCACCACGTTTCAGAACCATAACCCAAAGCGTTAATGGCAATTTTATGTAATCCTTTGTAATAATAAATTGGCATCTTAATATTAGACCCACCAAAGATGTGTGTTTATTTATAATATATTATTTAGCTAACAAAGAGCATATGAGGAATAATAGTGTGAATGACACTATATCATTGTCTACTGCTTGCTCATTCACGCACATACTAATGTACCTAATTTATAAATGTATATAACTAAATTTTCATTATATTAAACTATCTTTATTGTTTAACTTATTGAGTAGTTCGAATTCCCTTTTCCTCCACTTCTTCCACATATATTACAGCCATATTTATGTATATTTTAATATAATCATAATTAATAGATGTCTCATTGTCTTCTCAGCTTTGCTAATTGGCCGAATTAAGATTAATTCTCATGAGCCATAACTATTATGTTGTTCATTAGATGTTAGATCTGGGGCTTAGAGAGTGGGTTCGAATCCAGGCTAGTTCCTGACCTAAATCTTGGGCTTGACTGGGTTTGAAGTACATTTTGTGAGTTCCAGCTCATGTTAGATGGATAAACATGTTTTTACCGTCTCATAGATTTTTTTTTCTCGGGCTTGACTGGGTTTGAAGTACATTTTGTGAGTTCCAGCTCATGTTAGATGGATAAACATATTTTTACCGGCTCATAGATTTTTTTTTCTCGGGCTTGGCTGCCCAAGTGAGGCTTCGTCATAAACACCCACATACCCTGAGTACTGAAGTCTGTTTATATGTATTTTTAAAAAAAAGTTGTAAGAGATATAGCTTGTCTACTTTCTCCATGTTTGATATGTTTAAAATAATGTGTTCAAAGTGTAAAATTCACTGTTTAAAGCTAAAACCCATGTACTACAACCATAGTACAAATGTATTTTTTCTTCAATGTCATATATAAAGTTTTTTGTTCTTGAGACATATATGAAAAATGTATAAATAATTGTAAATCATTAATCACTTTGTTTTGGCTGGCGCCCTTATAAAAAGAAATTTTGCCAAACCAGTAGTGAGTCAAATGCAAAAAAATTTGGAAGTGGAGGGTTCGAACTCAGATTGAAAAAAATATTGAGAGCAAATTTTTTTTTTTGTTTGATTTAATGCTATAATATATAAACAGTTTAAAAATGTAGTATAACTAGACTATGAGTTTTCTTTTAGATGCATGGATTTTTTTTTTCGTCAACTTTTTCTCCAAAGTTTTTTTCCTTCTCTTTTTCAATGGTATGTAGTATTGTGCAGTGTATATAGAAGTGTATGTGTGTATAAAATTTATGTATTTGTATATGTAGCGCTGCATATATATGTACATAGGTGTCTATATGTGATGTGCAGGTACAGATGTGTTTGAAAATTTTATATGTATTGCATTGCTATATATTTTCTTGGAAACCCATATGTGTGGAAAAATTGTGTTGTATCAAGCATAAAAGCTTGAAAAGTTTTTCCCCAATATAGATGTACATTTTTTTCTGGATTTGACAGTTAAAAAAATATTCATATCCCCAAATGATATTTCATAGATACAGTTGTATATATTCGGACCAATATATTTAAAAGTTGGTTTAGTTCACCTGAGTTTGAATTTATAGTGACATGTAATAATTTATGTATGTGCTCTTAAGTTTAACAGTTTTCTCTTAATGTTAGATTTATACCAAACTCAAACTATGTAATACTCATAACAACAGGATTGTGTATTGAATTTCGAGAATTTCCTTTGTAAAAAATTGATTTTTTTTTCATTGCTTCTATTGGTCGTCACTTGAAAACTCCTAGTCAAGGCATTTTTTTTTAATGTTTTTGTTTTTTGTTTCATTGTATGTCCGGAGAAATGAAGCAGTAATCTTAGCTTAAGATTGTGCTTCATGTTTCTACTTACTAACCCGTGTTCAAACCCCTATATCCCACCCTGCTCCTTTTGTAATATATATATTTTGTATGTATATATTTGGAATGCACACCTAAATTTGTAGTTTAATTTTCAATAGTTATTATTATTGATTCTTTTTATTAATTATTAGTTCTTATTAAAATTGTAGTTGCAGCTCAAATATATACATAGGAGCAAAACTTACTAACAAAATATTGATTTTTTGTAAATATTTTATTATATGTCATTTTTAGCTTTTTCTTTTCAAATTGCTTGTTTTTCTATAAACTATACATTTGTTTTTTTATATAAAATCCAATATGGAAGATGCAGGTGTTGTTTAATTGTCTAAAAATAATTAGGGGTTGGAAGCACTGTTGTTTTAATCTGGGAAAGGTATTTTTTAATTAAAGTTTTACTTAAGATAAATGGGATTAATTAAGATTAGATTTACTTGTGTTAAAAAGATGTTGTTAAATCTATTTCTAATCTAGAAATAGATTTGAATTTATTTTGGGCGTTATCTAACAATTGCATCTTCGAAAAACAACTGATAAGAGAAAAAGTATAAAATGACTAAATTTTGAATCAGTTATTAGTTATTAACTACTATTGAAGAGGAGATTAACTACTATTGAGAGATTAGCTACTTTTAGAGAGAGGTATTATAAAATGTATTTCGTTTTGCTTGAAACTTAAAAATGATGTAGCAGTAAATCCACCACTCTTCCGGACCCCTGTGGGTCGTCTTCCGCGGCCATAATATTCTGCTACCCTAAAGTGAATGGAGAACTTTAAAAATGTTAATAGAAGCTTGCAGAACTTTCATTTTCAACTGCCGTGCACGGACAATATTTTAATCGGACTCTTAAAATTGAAAGGTAAATTTCAAGTTGCCACGTAATAGTCAATTTAGTCTAAATAATCTCTCAAGATCTTTTTTTTTTATGTATTTTTTAACTTTGCTTTTTTATATATATATATAAATAACATGTAATTTGCTCTTAAATAATTTATATAAATTTAATTCTCTCTTATATGCTCTTTAACTTTAGTGCGGTCAATTATTTGTAGTTATTTATTACTTGATTATATATATATGTTTTTTTTTTATTAATGTGCTAATCTCAAACAAACTGGCGATTTTTAATTTATAAAAATCTTTTCTGTCATTTTTAAAGTAAACCTTCACGAAGCAAGTTATTAACGTCCATTTAAAACAATGCATTATTAATTAATATACTCGCCAGGTTGTTTTTCGAGTCAACATTATATTTATTATAAAAATATATTTGTTTAATTCTGGATTTTCTACCGGTGTAAATCCAGAGTTAAATCTAATTAACGCTTTGAAATTTTATAAAATATTATTTATTTAATTCTAAAATGAGGTGACTTAACTGTTTTATATATATATAACGAAAGTGGGATTGATTTATTTTAAATATCAGAAAAGGGATGGGGGTGAATCTTAATGTTTCTTAAGTCAAATCTTAACTTATATTTTATTAAATGAAATATTCTCTCTATATATATTATAATTGCATTGCGTATTAAAGTATTCAAAAAAAGGGTCATTTATTTTGAAGCTGTCAAACTTATCTCATGTCGTTAGAGACATTTATTCGTACTGCGTTTCTGTCATTAGCCTATCCTTCGTATATATTATGTGCTTTTTAATCTGGGGGTTACGACAAGATCGAACCCATAGATTTCTTCTCGTTCCATAGATAGTTGATCTATCTGGAACCACATTTATTCCATATAAAATGCCTCTGGCAGTGATCCCGTAAGTTTGGCACATGCTATGCATATTCACTTCGTAGATAAAAGGGCCTCTCGCGTTGGTTATACCAGCAAAAGTCTGGGCCACGCCATGCCTATCTACTTTTCTCTAAGCACTACCCAAGAAGGGGGTGTGAGATTTCGTTTTCGTCCAGAAGCACGACTTTTCCTTTTCCTCTTAGTTATTTTTAGGCTATTATGTCAGCACCGCAAACTTATTATTATTATTATTTCTTTTGCTTCATGGCCCAGTTTTAATGCTCTAATATTAAAATTAAGCTTTGTTTAAAATATATATAAATGCCAATTACTTCTATTTATTAATTAAGTCTATTTCAATCTTATACAATCTCACCGTCGCAATTTATATATCTATTTAAGAGTATCTATATGCCTTGGGGAAAATAAAGCGTTCGTCTTACTATTGTTTAAAATAATTTTTCAATAAATATTTTTGTCATAGTTCAAATATAATCTATTAACTGTCTTTTGTTTATTTTCACGATCTCAATGGCGTGAAAATAATTTATATCATATGTATAATGAATTTCAGAACGCTCCGCTAAATCATATGTTAGTCACCACGTTTCAGAACCGTAAATCAAAGCGTTTATAGCAATTTTATGTAACTTCTTTCTAATACTGATTGGCATCTTAATATTAGACCCACCAAAGATGTGTGTTTATTTGTAATATATTATTTAGCTAACAAAGAGCATATGAGGAATAATAGTGTGAATGACACTATATCATTGTCTACTGCTTGCTCATTCACGCACATACTAATGTACCTAATTTATAAATGTATATAACTAAATTTTCATTATATTAAACTATCTTTATTGTTTAACTTATTGAGTAGTTCGAATTCCCTTTTCCTCCACTTCTTCCACATATATTACAGCCATACTTATGTATATTTTAATATAATCATAATTAATAGATGTCTCATTGTCTTCTCAGCTTTGCTAGTCGGCCGAATTAAGATTAATTCTCATGAGCCATAACTATTATGTTATTCATTAGGTGTTCCAGGCTGGTTCCTGACCTAAATCTTGGGCTTGACTGGGTTTGAAGTACATTTTGTGAGTTCCAGCTCATGTTAGATGGATAAACATATTTTTACCGGCTCACATGCTACAGATCCAAGTTAAAGTATTGATTTTTTTCTAATATGAGAATACTATCCATATGGGACACTCTCCAACAATGCCACACAAGAGAAGCTTTTGAGATCTTTAGAAGGTCAGATTGTATCAACTAATGTGATGATATATGCAATTATCTTTTATTTGGAATTTTTTTAAAAAACTCATTAATCTAAATAATTTATTGAAATTATTTTTATTTTTTATGAACAGAATATTCATTATTGTTAAACATTAGTGTTTACAGGGCATCTACAATTAATTAACAATATTTGTTATTCAATTGATGAGTGTGATTTGGTAGGAATGTTGGTTAATATTTTTAATACCTTATGAACTGATGTACCCAGATAGTTTTAGATCAATGCTACTTTCAAAGAAAAAGTTTTAAACAAAAACAGTTTCAAAAAGAAATATAACATTTACTTTTTAAAATTAATACTATTGAAAGTTATTGTTTCTCTCTGAAGATATTCTGAATCATTAATATGTGTGTGTCTAATGTTATATATATATATATATATATATATATATATATATATATATATATATATATATATATATATATATATATATATATATATATATATATATATATATTATAAGCTGATTAAATTGTAGCAGTTTGCCTTATTTCCTTTGCTTGCCTCATGAATGTCTGAAATTAAGGATTGATATATATATATATATATATATATATATATATAGGTGTGCACATTTTCATATAGAGATCCATAGATATTGATCACACACACACAATTTTATTTATGTTGACTTACTTCCCCATTATAAATATATTATTCCAGGCTGAGGTTCTCATGGGTGATTTTCATTTAGTTTTGGGTTCAGAGATATTTCTTCCTGTAAATTAAATTTTTGATTTGATCTTTGGATAAAATGCTATTTATTGTTGTTTATTTTTAAAAGGGTGTTGGATCAAAATACACAATGTAAAGATCTTATTTTGTAATGGCCTATATGTGTGAATATTGATAGTGAATTTAAGCTATTGATTATTCATTGGTTTTTAATACAAATGTACATTTTAATTTTAAAAAAACATGTAATAAGATCATATAAATCATAGAGTAATTATTAAACTTTAGAGGTAAAACAATATTATAATGTAAATTTTTGTGTATTATAATATTTTAAACTACTAGATGTCAGAGTTCATTATCATTCAAATGCATTTGTATTTGAACTCTGTTTTATTTGAATTCTATTATATTTGATCTTTGTTATATTTGAAGTATGTCATATTTGCGTTCTGTTGTATTTCAACTGTATTATATCGTGTTGTAAATAAATCTTTTATTTATTATCTTCTTTTAGGTTTTTCTTTATTGTCTGCCAATTTATATTTGTCAAGAATTTCTCTTCTTCATGATTTAAAGACAATTTTAAAAGTCATGAGTGGTGGTACAATTAAATAAACATTAATACTTGGCATCTCCACTAGTAAACTCTCATATTTTAAGCTTTAGGTTTAATGAAGCTCTTTTGTATTACGAATGCATGTACCTGCTGTTCATTACAATATGTATATGTACCATTTAATTATCTCATTTTATAAGCATCTTTCAATTACAATTACACTCTGATATCTTTTAATATTTAAATTTTACTTTTCATGAAATATTTTCAATACAGTAATTTCAATTGCTAACGTATTACCCAATAATTACTTATAATAAAATCATAGTATTCATTGATTATTATTTTGCTTGGGTTTTTAAGTTGATTCTATTTTTAAATGGTATTGTATTGTCATTTGTTTAGCAAGTATTTATTTTTAAGGCATTGAAATTCTTAAGTAAGTTGTTATCACTTTAAAATTATATCTTACACATGTTTATTTAAATATTTATCATTTATTTTTGCCTCCGATCTTAATTTACTGTTTTAAAATTTATTTTAAAGTTGCTTTCTTTCATAATATTACTTGTTTAGTAAATTATTTATACCGAATGTTAACAAGTTATATAAATATATTTATTGATTTAAATGTTTTAGAATATGTTTAAATCAATAATTTTTTTAAAGGAAAAATATGATTCCAACACACAAAAAACATTTTTAACAATAATGATTTGACATAGATCAATACATAAATATCCCTTTTACTTAAAAAATTACAAAATGAAGTACAATGTCATAAAACAAACAAGCTGTAAAAAAATATGATTAATATTAAAAAAAGTTAGTTTTTTCAACATTATACATCTCTATTCTATCTTTTCTTTCAGTATACACCTATAATAAAGCTAAGATTTTTATGAGAAAAGGTATAAGCATATATTTTGAATTCATCCTATACGTTTGCTTATTATTAACATCTCTAAGTGATTTCTCTATTCAGAAATGTCTGGTAATATTCTTCAAAACAATGCTCTATTATAACTATTAATAACAAAAAAATATAAACAAAAGATGAATAGAAATTAGAAATCAGATTCAAGGTATTAAACAGTAATTATATATTATTAAATGTCTTGTTTTGATAACACTGTAAAACACACATGGCTAAAATATTACACAAAATAAAATCTAAGTTATATGTATATATATATATAATATAGATATATATATATATATATATATATTATTTCAATTATAATTACAATATATATATATATATATATTGTAATTATAATTGAAATAATAAATTTAATAGTTTACAAACTATCACAAACAATCCTTAAATCCACAGAAATACTTTTGGTTAATTTCTTAAATCTGCCTCAACTGCTATTAAATTTAAAAAAAAAAAGGGGGGAGGGACAAACATCATCAATTCAAATCCAATGAATATCATATTTTAATGTTAGCAGCTTGTCGATTTATTAAATGCATTTTATTCCTGTTTATAAAAGTTGACTCTTTAATTTTTCTTTTACTATGGTTTCTCTCTTCATGAAGAATTTTCACATTTTCAAAATCAAATTCAAATTTATAGTTACATGTTTTTTCATGATCAAAGAAAACTGAAGGAGAAATTAAATCACCATTATTTTTACTTTTTACATGCTTATATAACAATTCATGCTCCCTCAATCTCTTCTCAATACTGCACCTAGATTCCCCTATATATGATAGCATAAAATCACAAAAAAATTGATATATGACATTACTTTTCTGCTTGACAGGTATGACATCCTTAGAATTATTGACTAATTTATTAATATTGTTTGGAATGTAGAATGAAACATTGAACACATTCTTATATATATCCTTAAAAAATTTCACTTGTAGATTTGAAATAAATTGAATAGATATCCATTATTTACTATTAATCTTCATTTCCTTTAAATCATTATAACTTTTTTTAAAATTGACTTAAAGTATTGTTTACTTGTTCCATTTTATAACCAACATCAAGCAATTCTTTGGCAAATATTTCAATATTTTTCTGTTTATCACTTTGGTAATGACATAATTTTTCATTCCAAAACAAAAAAGATCTAAAACTTGCCATCTTATGCATCATTGGTACTTTTGATTTACAATTTATATATCCTCTTTTTTGCAGAAAAGTAATGTCATATAAAAAAAATTTTGTGATTGTATGCTATCATATATAGGTGAATCTAAGTGCAGTATTGAGAAGAGATTGAGGGAGCATGAATTGTTATATAAGCATGTAAAAAGTAAAAATAATGGTGATTTAATGTCTCCTTCAGTTTTCTTTGATCATGAAAAAACATGTAAATATAAATTTGAATTTGATTTTGAAAACGTGAAAATTCTTCATGAAGAGAGAAACCATAGTAAAAGAAAAATTAAAGAGGTAATTTTTATAAACAGGAATAAAATGCATTTAATAAATTGATAAGCTGCTAACTTTAAAATATAAGATTCGTGGGATTTGAATTGATGACATTTACTTCCACTTTTTTTAAATTTAATAGCAGTTGAAGCAGGTTTAAGAAATTAACCAAAAGTACTTCTGCATATTTAAGAATTGTTTGTAATAGTTTGTAAACCGTTAAATTTATTATTTCAATTATAATTACAATTTTGTTTTTAATTAATGGACATTTTATTTATTTTACACACACACACACACACACCCACACATATATATATATATAAGCAATAAAGCTCTAAATATTAAATTTTTATTAAGTGCAATGTCAGCACATAATACGTAAATAAGAAAATCTACCTTAGAACATGCACCTTGAGTGCTTAATTTAATCTTGCATTTAGATTTGTAGAGGTCTCTCTTTTAACAAATTAAGCACTCAAGGTGCATGTACTAAAGTTTTAGCTTTATTCAATAAAGCTCTATAATTTTTATTATTTTTTGCAAATATTCAATTTAATATTTAAAAGCAAAAACATTTATGTTACTGCTATGATAGTAATAAGATTTCAATCACTATGGTTTTGATATTATTTTTTATAATAGTTCAATGTATTAAGAATAACCTTTTAGATACATTACATGATTGATTTAAATATTTATTCTTATTAACAAAAGTGTTATAGGCAAGCTTTTATATTAATAAATGAGACATTAAAAAAATTACCACCTTATTCTTGCTAATTATTGCCTTATGATAGGTTAGAGAGTATTTTAAATATTGATTGTACAATGTTATTGTATCCTTATATTTTTGCCATTACAATTTATACATATAGTCATAAACTGTATAAACATTTATTGGCTTTTTTTCTTGTTATATAAAGTAATTTAGTCACCATTATGGGTATTATTGTTAATGATATTACCAAAAGCAGAAGTAAGATGTCTCTCATAATATTATCTAGTATAGTGGATTAATAAAAATTATCCAAAATGTCTGGCAGACAGATTTTTGTTGATTATCACATACTAAAATACATGGTCTCAATTGTTTCCTTTAAAATAAAATAAAAAGCACAATTAACTTTCTTTACATAAATTACTCAAACATAAAGTTTTGATGATAAAAATTGACAAAATAGGAAGTAAACCAACTACAATAAAAGATAATAACTAAAGCATTAATGCAATAATTATATTACAAGAACTTAACCACCAGTGTTACAGTTAGTGAGAATAGTAAAGTTTAAGATTGCTTTGAAATGAGTAATTCTGCATACATGAAATATTTTGTGATAAAAACATAATGATTTTAAAAGATTATAAGTATAAACAGTTAAATAAATTTGTTTATTGAGTAGTACGAGTCAATTAATAGATATTTATTAGATAAATTTTTTAACTAAAATTTTCAGAACTTTACAATTTCATAAAAAAACAATTATTATTGTTTAATATTCGAATGATAAGGATTATTTATGTATTGTTTTTTATTGGGAATGAACATTGTAAAAGAGAGTATAATATTAAAACCATGATATTTAATTTCCATTTTCATACTATGTCTTAAGAATTGATACTTTTTAATCTCTCCAGATCACTTCTTCTAATGATTACCATAACAATGAAACTAATTTTTCTCATACAAACTTGAAGAGCATCACAGACCACATGATTGTAAGTTACAAATATAACTCTTTGTCAAAATTTAAGTAGTCTTTTCTAAATTACAATGCACAAAGGACCCTTCCAGGTTTAAATCTAAAATAGTCATTTTGTTATTCTTCTTTAACTTGCATGAGTAGATAAACCTGCTAGACATTTTGCCTATTGGTAAAATGTTTGCTTTTCACCGACAAAAATTGATAATTTATGACAGCAATAATAATTATCACTGAATATTATTCAAAAGGAAATAGTTTGTCATTAATAGAATTTCAAAATCACTTATGGGATGTTATTTCACATAATAACAAGACTTTGGTAATCATTTGTCTTATGCTTAAACCTATTAACTTGTTGGAAATAATATTGGCTGCATCTCCCTATGGATTCCTTGAATGTTATAAATCTTGTATTAATTTATAAATTAACCTAATGTAATTGTGTATATAAAATTGTTTAAATTACAATGAAGATTATCTAAATGGATTCAAGTCAATGTACTTATTTATTGATGGGTCTTATACTTTATTTATAAATAACCTGAACTATATAGGTGGATTGATTAAAATCACTTGAGCTAATGGATTATCCAATTCCTGCATTTTCATATGTATGATAAATACCAATTACTAGGATATCCTTTTAACAGTGCTTACTAATGAATTAAATTATCAATTTGATAAAATAATATATGTCTGAATTTATATTTGATAATATTATGACTTCAAAATGATGCTAAAGATATTATATGTTATAGATAAAATGTTCTAAATATGTTAATTGCCACATTGAGACAAGCCATAGTACGAATAATAATTGTGAGTTAGTGGAAATCCTTTGGAAAGTCATATTATTGAGCTGTGCTACAGATTTCAACTTCCAAGTGGATTGCTTTATCATATGAATCTAGTGTTAAATGCATATTTTAATGAAAAAAATAAAACAGAAGAAAGAATTTTTTTAACAGTAAATGGAAACATGGATTATTAGTTAGAGAAGATTATTATATGATTTTTATTTATGATTTGTTTAAATAATAATAATAATAATAATAATAATAATAATAATAATAATAATAATAATATTATTATTATTATTATTATTATTATTATTATTATTATTATTATTATTATTATTATTATTATTATTATTATTATTATTATTATTATTATTATATAATATTAATAAACTTCTCAGAATAAAACTGATAAATCAAAATGCAATGGCTATTATTAGTACAATTGGGTATAATTGTAATGCCTGCTATACTATTTGTATTGTAGATGCTGTATGATGTGGTAAATAATGTACAGACTTTCATAAATATAATCATATTGAATTTATTATATGTGTTATTGGTCTTTGATTTATTCTCATGTTAACCAATAATTAAGGGTATTCTGAATAGGTTACTAAATAACTATAAAATTTTACTTTTCATCCATGCCCATGAAAGAGTGTGACCTCATGAATGCTAGATTAGACAGCAAAGTAATCTTTTGGCATTGATAATTATAGCCTAACATTACATTATAAAATATTAGAAAATAGTGTAAACTAAAAAGCATAACCAGTTATACCACTAAGACATATGATTGTCAGATTTTATGAAGTTATATTAATTGTAAAGAATTAATACTATTACTGCATAAACAACTTACCTGTTCCAAAAAGAGGTAAAGAATTAGACTGACCCTTATAAATGAGGTTGTTGCTATGTCAATTATTATTGTAAAGAGATAAAAGGACATTATAAAATATTCTCATATCCACCTGTAATTAATGTGAGGTAGTGAATGAGTGTCTTGTTATTTACATCACTTTATTTGCTAATAGATGCAATCACAACCCAATAGAGAAAACTGACCAATATGATTTTAATATGTTATGTAGATAACTTTTAACATTAAGAATATGTTTTGCTGTTTTTTAATAGTTTTATTTGTTTATATAATCATTCATTAATAATAAATTATTTCTAATATGTTTGTTTGACATTGATTGAAATTATCCTCATCATTTACATACTCTTTGAATAAGCTAGCTATATTTCTATTCCATTAAATTCACTCTTTTATTGAATTTTTTTTCATTATTGGTTACTCCAGTTTTTAGCTAAAATACAAAATTCAATAAGATATAATATGGTGCCACAAAATGCCTTTATTACCTTAATCATATTAGGAAATAGATATCATTTTGAATTTTTAAAATGATAATTCTTTTTTCAATAATAATTGACTAAATTTAATTAAGAAGCCCAAGATAAATTATCGATTTAATAATACATGTAATATGGAAATAAGAGAGTTAAATTGCAAGATTTATAAAAATAAACATTCTTGTTTTATAATAAAATTATTCTTTATCCTTTATAGAATGCTATACAGTTGATACACAAAAGAATAGTACCTGAGACATTTATTATTATTACATAGCATCAGATTAAAGAATACTTTTTTATTATTATTACATTTATCAAATGGATAAATAAATATACATTCACCTTAGTTCTATTTAGGTAGAGTTATATATGATAGCAAGCAGTTCTAACATAATCATACTTTCTCATCTGCACTCTCTCCACACTCAACTTCATTCAAAAATAGGTTGACTATAATATATAATTAAAATGGAGAAATAAGGGGATAATAGAAATGAAGATATTTACATCACTGGGAGTTTTCAGAAAACATGATATTTTTTTGCAAAAAAAAAATGTAGAATTTAAAAAAATATTATGAACTCTTTTAAATTAAAATAAGAAAATAGACCTTAAAATAAAGGCTAAATAAACTAATGTTCAAAGACTATTTTTTAAAAATTATGAAATAATGTTTAGTAGAATTTTTTATAGCGAATTAACAACTACAAATACTTTTATCTAAATATTGATACATATAGAAACATATGAAGTACAACAGATTATAGAATTAAAGTTGATAGAGTGATTTTGGTAGAAATAATATCATGTGCTTCATAAAAATTTTTTAGTAAATGTGGTTGATATTTGGAACTTTAATGGAAAGAAATGTAGAGATTTCAGACTAAGAAGAGAGATGTAAAATAATATATATTGAGATTAAAAAGGTAGTATTGGATGTGAAATACATTGGATAACAAACAACATTATATTACTGATATGGCTGAAAAAATAAAGAAGCTCAAATATAATTGCTTTGGCATGTTATTTAAAAGATGACAGTAGATAAACAATTTAAATCTTATATTACATCTTAAAAATTGTAAAATGAATAGAAAAATATCACATTGAGATTGGGGGACAAAATAAAACTTTGCTGAAGTGATGTGGGATACAGAATGTTTTGGATATGAGTAACGGAATTAAAAATGTAAACGCCTTCTTTTAATAGTGGATTAAAACTAATTGAAAATTATAATGATGTTTTATAAATACTTACATATCATTTTAACAGGAAATATGTATGCATTAATAAAAACTATTTTAAATAAAGTCTTGATTGGATTTACTGTTTTTTAATATGTTGGTCCTCTTTATATCTCCATTACATATTTTAACAAAGATCAGAAGTTTTTGGATCCAAGTCGTAGCAGTAACCAAATAAAAAATATTCTAATATAATCCCAACACTCTTTGTTCACAACTTATACTTTCTTAAGTTGTTCCAAAAACATATACAATGTTTTAAATCTTAATTTGTTTCCTTTTTTTTTTCCTAAGTTAATAACATGAGGAATATGGAAAATAAATTTTAATAAATAAATACATTTTTATCTTTTCAACTAAGAGATCAAATATATTTATCAAAAGAAAATGTGTTAGGTTGTATTGAACTTTTTTATTCATGTGATTATTGTTATGTATTTAAATTTCTGGCCAACTTTAAAATATACGGTGGAAAACAGTAGAAACTGACACTTTTGTTAAGAACATTAAGTAGAGTTGACCGTATATTTTATGTGTATACATGTTTTTATATGTATTATTAAAAAATGATGTTAAAATCAAAACAGATTCCTTATAAATAAATTTAATTCATTTTACACATTATTCGGTTATATCTTTCTTTTGACATATCCAGTATTGCATTGTGAAACATTTGCCTTCAGTCTAATACTTTAAATAAAGTAAATAATGATATAATTAAACAAAAACATAGTATGTATTATAACTACTCGTTTAACCACGTTAATATAATTAATTTACTAAATCTTATTAATCTAAGTAAATAATGGTTGTTAAATATTAGAGTACAACTGGATTTTAACCATATATGGTAAAATTAGTGTGAGATCAATAGAGGTTCTTATATTCAGTTGAATATATATATATATATTATTTGGTAAAAATAATATTCAGTTGAATATATATATATATATTATTTGGTAAAAATAATAATAATAATGATATAAAAATAAAAATGGCTGGTCATTCCACTGTTAAATTTAGATTTCATTTGAAAGAACTAAGATTACATTTGAGTCAGCAAGGAGATTCTTGTAATGACATAAGAGAATTTATTGAAAATAATTATGTGATTCCTAAAAAAAAAAAAACCAAAATTTTCTCATTTCATTCATGAATGCAGTGACATTCAGACAAAGTTATATACTCATTATGAATATGGACAAAAAAGCAATGTTTCTTTATCTGGTTTGTCAAGTATCCAAATTATGGATGCTCTTGAAAATGTGATTCACCCATCAATAATATAAAAATTACTAAGAAAAAATTGCTTTGTAAATATTTATAGTTTGGATGCAAAAGTAAGAATTAAATGTTTAAATTAGAGGTGGTGGTAATAGCAGGAGCAGTAGCAGTAATAATAATAATAATAATAATAATAATAATAATAATAATAATAATAATAATAATAATAATAATAATAATAATAATAATAATAATAATAATAATAATAATAATAATAATAACAACAACAACAATAATAATAATAATAATAATAATAATAATAATAATAATAATAATAATAATAATAATAATAATAATAATAAAAATGATGATGATGATGATAATAATAATTATTATTATTGTTATTATTATTATTATTCTTTTGATTAATTATTTCATTTAAAAATGTAAAAAAAGTATATGTATAAAATATCAATCTATCAATTGTACTTCTCATTTTATTTATGGGGCTGGGATGCAAAATAAATAAAAATTAACAATTTTTCCCCAAAAAAACAAGACATAGTAAACATGTTTATATAAAATAAACAAATTATATTCATGTTATAAAGATTAATTTTAAAAAACTCAAAAGAAATGTACATTTTGATTAGTTTTACTGAGATAATATAATTAAGAGCTACCATTTGTCAAAATATTGAAATGTTTCAAAAAGAAAGGTTTGTTTAAAAAAATAAAATCCAGCATTCATAAATTTCAAATAAACATAATAATCGACTAGCATAATATATATGTGAATATGTTTATAATTCACTGATTCATTTGTAAAAATATGGCAAAACTAATATATAGTGTATTATTAATATTATCATCATTGTCATCAAGTTGATCTCACAGTTTATTAGTTCTGATCCTTCAATAATCCACATCAGCTTTTGAAATATTTAATGTTTGATCATTTTTATCGTATATTATTATCTTAGAATACACAAAATAATATTTTGGCTCATTTATTTTTAATATCTACATTAGGGTTCTCAAAATTCTCAACTTTTATATTGTACTGATAACGATTGCAAGATTTTTAATATTTATTTTATCAATGATTATATTATATTTTGCTACAAAATGGCATTACTATTTTTTTTTAATTGGTGTAAAATAAAATAATAATTGTCAAAGATAAAGAGCATTCTCTTTCATATCTTATTTCAAGAAATGAGATGTTCTAAGATTCCAATATTTTATTAATACTCTCAGAATAAATTCCATTGAACTTTTCTAGAGATCTGCAATCATATTTTTCAGGATAACTATTTTCATTATCAAATAGAGACAATAATAAAAAGTCTCAAGATAACAAGAATTAGTTACAAAAATGAGAATGTGTTTGAATACTTCCAACAATTGTAAACCTTTTCTCCTTCTGCTTCTTTCTAATTTGGACTCACTTTCAAAAAAAGATATAAAATTTTATTAACTTTTTTTTTTAAATATTGTCATTTGAAAAATGAATGCAATAAATCTCTAGCAAAATGAAAACTAAAAAATTGAATTTTTTTTATAAAGTTACTAACAAAAATGATATTCCTTTATAAAATTGCATCTTGATTCTTGTCAATTTAAAACTTATGCATAGGACTATTTTTAATTAAAGCTTAATATGCATTACATTAAAAATTCTTCTATTTTTTATCTTTTTATTACCTATAAAATGATAATTTGATGAAAAACTTTTACATCATCTTTAAAAAAATTGATGGTTTATTACACATATAATATCTGATTTTATTATATTTTTTTATTATATTTAGTTTTCTTTAATTGATGTGGAATTGGACTTGTATATATGTGCAATAAACAAAAATGAATTGAAATATAATTATTGTTTTCTTACACTTCTTTTGGAATTGGATATGTTTTATTTATTAATGAGTATCTGTCAGATATATAATATATTTATTAGAAAATTTCTGTCTTTATATAACTTTGTTATTCTAATTAAATACTTAATATAAAATATCAGTTATAAAAGCTTTTTCTATCCTCATCTTTTGTTTGCTTTTGTGTCTAAATTAATCTCTAATTATGACAAAATAAACTTGATTATTAAATTTTGCATTGAGAATTTCATAAGGCAATAAATGTTTCAACTAGGATTTGAAAAACTATGAATAGAATGCCTTACTAAAGGGATTTATTAATACAAAGAATAAACATGTAATAATATATTGTAAATGTCAAATAATGAGACTCTCACATAATTTTAAATTAATTAACAAAAATTATCCAAAATATGTAACAACATCAAGAAGCCAAACATATTACTGTAAATAGGTAACAAATAACAAGTCTCTCCCAGAAATTTTAAAATGCTATCAATAAACCTGGTCAATAAATAAATAAACATCTTTAACCTCTATAGCTGGATAGTATTTTATTGTACCTACTTATATCCTTCAATAATTAAAATTTTATGTAAAATTTTAAGATCTTAATGTAGTAAATAACATTGTCTTTATAATATATATATATATATATATATGTGTGTGTGTGTGTGTGTGTGTGTATCTGCTTGACTAACTACACTGTACATAATACAATTACAATGATTCAACTAACTACACTATCTTCACTGGTTTTAATTATATTCAAATAATTTCTCTATAGTAATAATAATTAATTAGAATGTTAAAAACTAAATAATAGAGTAAAGTTATATAATTTTATGTGACCAAAGATTATTAATTATATGGTGATGAATGAATGCAAAGATACATGAATCAAATTGATTTAAATAAATATAAATATGTTTTTTTTTTTTACAAATATAAATAATGATTAGATATTTTTGACAATATTAAATAAAAAATATATAAACAGCAGGACATTCTCTCAGACTTTTCAAATTGCAAAATAATATTTAAATTCTGATATATTTCTTAATCCTAATATGGATAACTTATTTGCATAAACCAAAATATATTACAAAAAATTGTTTAATAAAACAATTGTGTTTATAATAATTATCATAAATATATTAACTAAATATGTTTTATTTACTTTTTATTTTATACTATAGCATTATTAGTTTGTAATGCAATGTGTTTCTTTTATATAAAGTTTTGTATTATTTTCTTATATATTTCTACTAAATACTTCTACTTCTACCTTATTATATGTATAAATACATGGGTATCTTTAGACCTTTTGATAATATTTAACATTTTTATTGATAACAGTATAAATCATCAGGAACATTCCTCTGTTGTATGATGAGACAAACATAGAATTAAAAGATTTTATTGTCATGGTGATGGAAAAATAATGTAGCAATTATAATACAATTAAGTTTAATTAAATCTGTTAAATGATGATATAGCTGTTTGTCTGAGGTTGTTTTTTTGTTTATCTTCCATCTAGATTAGAAAACACAATATAGCAAAGAAAATACTTCTATATATTATTTCTCCACAAAACATTTTAAACGTTCTCACATTAAAGTACAAATAATAACACACATTATTAATATAATACTATTATGTTTAACAATCTATTGTTAAATGATGAAATAGCTGTTTATGCAAGGTTGTTTTGCTGTCTTTATCCTCCATATATCTAGTAACAGTATATTAGGAGGGTTACATATTTTATTAACAATAATAAATATCAATAAAAATATTGATGAATAAATAAAGTTCTGTTAAAGTTTATACATTTCCAGAGAAGCTATTCCCCCAATCCCTTTTTATTTTAAAATATTTTAAGATGATTCAATTATAAATGAATTTCCTTGGGGCTTTTTTTTCATAGAATTCTAAGAATGATGCAATTATTCCATTTTATTTTTGTTAACAAAAGATTCCTTAATGCAGGTGTTCATATCAATAGGTTATTTATCCAAAATAAGTTGATTTATATTAGATAGATTATGTGAATAAAATATAACAGTATTTTCTTAGAGATGTTTTATAACCTTGATTTTTTTCAAAAATAAAATATTTTTGCCATTAGCTTATGCATTAATTTTGTCATGATGTTTTAAGGTATCATCATCTCAGACAATCCCAAAAGGCAATTTCCCTATGACAAAATGCTTCATAGACTTTAGCCTTGCATTTTTAAAATGAGAACTACTAAATAATGATTAAATTTAAAGGAAAAGAATACACAACTAATACCTAGAAAAAACTAAGTAAAAGGTAAGTACATTCATCCAATGCAGTAATATTTATAAGTTCCTGTTAATGTCATTGTTGCTGTAGAGACATATTAAGATCCCTATTTTTATTCAACAACAATTTTTTATTTAACCTTGACATAAATTACCATTCTTTGTACTGATGCACATTTAAAAAAAAATCATAGCATTTTTGCAAATAAAATATTTTAAATTACTGGCTAATATAATTATTGAAAATAAAGTATTGTACATTTTTAATCAATTTAAAACACAAAAATTACAAATATTAATATAAATTACTTTTTTTTCATCTATTTTTTAATTCTCAATATAGAAATAAAACAAACTAACTCCTTTTTAAAACTTTTTTTTTATGACTATAATCATGAAAAAGAAATCCAACGTTTCAACTATTTTTTATAGCGTTTTTCAAGGCCCACTAAAATAATATATATATACAATAAATATCGCATATTCCAAAAAAAAAATTAAATTAATTAAAAATTACAAAATTTATCCGTAACCAAAATTTTCTTTTTTTTACCTTATCTCGCTCCCCTTTCCTATTACAATCACAACTTAAACACAACTAATTCCTTTATATACATATATATATTTTATTTGATACATATATATATATATATATATTTATATATATATATATATATATATATATATATATATATATATATATATGTATCAAATAAAAACTTTTAATTAAAAACCTATTATTTTCTTTTATCTTTATTCTCATAATAAACAATCTTTTTTAAACTGAAATAAAAATTTTGTATAATTTTAAAATGGTATTCTTATCAAATTAAAATAGATAAAATAAATATTCATGCATACCCTTATATTTTTAAGTATTAAACTCATACTAACTATTCTAAATCATTTTAGTATTAAACATAAATTAACATGAATATTAATTTATTATTTTTATTTTAAGATTATTCATCCAAATATAAACATTATTTTGTCTCATTAAATTTTATCATTGTATTCATATTTGATTGACAATCAATTTTACATAACCGTGAATTCAGAATTTGATACAAATTTTTCAAAAAAAATTACAGTATACAGTGACATATAGGATATTTGATGATAGTTTTATAAGGTAGTCAAGAATGTTGTTCTATAATGTCATATCTAGAATAAGCTAATAATATTTTTAAAATAAACTCTATAGATTAAACTTTTACAAATGTATTTTTTATACTGATTCCAATTAATATTTAACTATAATAATATTTATCTTGTTTAATACTAATGAAATATGTTAAATGGATTGTCTGTTTTTCAAAATTTGTATATGTTTTATTTTAATATCTCATTTATTGTTTTGGAATTATATTAAACATACTATAGAACTATTGTAAAGCAAATCATATATAATACTTAATTCATATTTAATAAATAATTTTATTTGTTATTATTAATAAAAATAATCTGTGTTTGGTTTTTTTAGATCAATTATTGACAATTTAGCATTAAGTTTAAAAATTTGAAACTCAGTTAAAGCTCATGAGATTACCACATAATTGAAAGCACTAGAGGGAGCCAAGGAATCTAGTTAACACTGTTTCTGACTCCCTGTTTCGTTTCCTTTTTCCTAGTTTAGGGAAGTAAACTTCACTAAAACTATCACTATTAAAAAGGGGAGTTTTTTTAGCTCTCTTTTCATATGCAACCTATATCAAAAATGTAATCACAAGTAAAAATAATTTCTACTTTTATAAAAATGCTATATAAATATATGGCAGCCACTGAAATTACAAAAGATTTCTACAGAGATTTTACCTTTTAATGAAAATTTTCATTTCACTTAATTTTGTTGAATGAATGAGAGAGTCCGGTTGTTGGAGGAACCACCAGGGGCCTAAATCCTAGTTTTTTTTAGGGAGGGAGCTGGGGTGAGAATGCTGTGGTGATCGTTACCAACTTAAGTTTTTTTCTCATTCACAAGATAAAAAAAAACATTATTTGTGATAATTCTTTAATGTTATCATAATGAATGCTTTTATCCATGTATTATTGCAAAATAAGTTGCAGTTTGGTCTCATGATTCAAATTGCAAGTGATTTAACTTATTTAATCGTATCACCTCCAATGTTGTTATTGACAAGGCTGGCTTTCTACTGTTCATGTGATTTTCATGATGGATTGAAATGGTTTTCAGCAGAGACATTTTGAAGCTTGTATTTTTTTCCCTTGTTCTCCATTGTTTTTCCATAATTCTTCCTAATTATTCAGGATTGCTCTCTTATGAAGATATTCAAGGCCATTTGGAAGAACTGAACAGTTAGAATGATTTAGTCTGTATTTTACATTATCTCCAAGTGTTTTCCTATTTTTCAACTTATCTACTTCAAATTGGATTTTCCAATATTGCACTCCTAAAGCACATTCACATTCAATCCTAGACTTTACAAATAATTCCTAATTGTACCTTGTAATTAAAATTTTCATTAAAATCAACTTTTCTGATTGAATGAGAGAGTCTGGTTGTTAGGAGGGGCATCAGAAGCCTAAATCCCGGTTCTTTTGAGGGGGAGGACTGGGATGAGGGTTGTGGGAACTGTTGCCAACATTGATTTTCTTGTTCACAAAAAAAAAAAAAACACTACTCAGTGATTTTAGCATTCTTATTATAAACGATTCTATCCAAATATTATTGCAAAGTAAACCACAGTTTGGCCTAATGATTCTAATTGCAAGTGATTTTCCCTATTTAAATTTATTATTTCCAATGTTGTTATCTCCAAATCTTTTCCTATTATCAACTTATCCATCGCAAATTGGCCTTCTCAATATTGTGCTCCTAAAATTATACTCATATTTAAACTTTAGACTTTAAAATAATTCGTAATTGTAACATTTATTTGTCTTCAATGGTTAATACACACCCTTTCCACATCCCTTTCCCTTTTCATATGTATCCTTTCCCTTTCACCATGTTGCTCCTGAATTTCATTTTTACCATTCTTTGTAGACCTTATTTAACTATATTTGTACATTTTTTTTGATGAATAAATTTTCATCACTGAGAAGGAAAAAAAAAAATTAAACTATAATATTGTATTTACCATTAATTTATATATATATAATATTTTATGACGGGTATTGTATTTTACATTTATTATATATATAAATTAAAGTGCATAGTTTTGATATCAATATGACTTTTAACTGTATTATAGACACATTCACAAATAAAAAAATCATATAATTTAAATTACTATTCCCTTTTAAAGCACTTAAATATTTAGATATTAATGTAATTATATTATTATTCACAAACAATTGTTTTGTAATTTTAAAATTATTAAACTTTTGTAATTTAAGATATTGATTTTAATTTATTTTAAAAATAAACTATATCATATAATAATACATTTATTTATTAATACACCGAATCTCTTCATTTTCTTTTTTACCTTTATATTCAATTAAAAGAAATATTTATTTTAATTGCTATTTTTTTAAATTTACCTTTACTTCAATTTTTTTAAATATATTTCACTAATTGCTTATGAAAGTAAATGAATTTTTTATTGAAGCATAGCTTTGATCTCAGATTTATGTGAAAGAAAATAGAAAATTATCTATGCTAGTTAAATTACAAATATTATAGACACTTCACTAATCATAATAATTTATGGTAAAAAAACTTATGATAAAAATTGTTTATAGTCTATATTGTGGTGGTACCAGCTTATACAGTTATTTTGTAATTGATTTTATAAAGGTAACCTATGGTGTTGCATTGTTAGAATCATATATGAGAAGATTTATTTTATTTACAAAAGAATTCATGATCATTTTAGTAATCAATTCTTTCAAAAAGAATTAACATTATTCTCATTATTAATTGATAAAATGTGTGGTTTATTAAAAAACAAACATAATTCAAAAGTTAGATCATTAACCAATGAAGATTTGAGAAATGTAAAAAAAAACAAAAAAACAAATTTAGGTTAATCAATTAAATGAAATTGACATGCTCATCTTGAACCTTAGGTTCTTAAATATTAGATATCATTCTAAGGCATGATGCAGCATTTACTTATTTTACTACTATCTGACAATATAGTATAAAAAAGGTATTAGTTAAATGAAAGCATTTCCAGAATTTATATCATTTTGTTTTGACAAATAACTCTTATGTTAGAAGCAACTATCAAATTTAAAATGGTCTGTTGCATTTCTTTGGCTAATATTCATAAATATAACCTTAGATTCTACATTCATAAAAATATATATATATTATATTATGTATAAATGACTTTTAATAAAATTGAACAGAAATTAAAACTAATTAAATTTTTTAATAATACTTAGAAAAAAGTATACATTTATTTTTTTGATTATTAAATATAATTTAAAAACAGTTTTGAAAATGATGTATCTTACTTTTTAATTTACTTATTTTAAAAATGTAAATAACAGTACATTTTTTAGTGCTCATACCTATTAAACCTAAGTATATAAACATGTGTCAAAATTTAATATATATGGTAATCATAAAAACCAAATAGATGTTTTTTTTTTTAAAAAAAAATGCTCTAAAATCCAATATAAGCATATCTTAATATTCATTTATTAACTTATAAATTTATTTTAAACACACATTATTATATTAAGTAATATTTACTAAGGCTGTAACCTCAGAAATATGCGTCTGAAAAATACGTAAGCTTGTGGTTAAGACCTGTAGAAGTCGCTACCTTCGCATTTTTCAGACGCATATTCCTGAGGTTACAGCCTTAGTAATTATTATTTATTAACTTAATACATAATTATTTTCGGGTGGCTATCTATTCACCATTTCTCATAATGTATGCATTTCAACGAGATAATGATTTATTAAGAAATTACAATTCTACCATTATCTGTATGTATGATATAAACGGAGACTAATTGAATTTCTAAAAAAATACTGTAAAAACTTTAGGTAATCTAGACCATAGTCAGATTCCAATGAAATGCAAAATAGTGAATTATAGATAGCTTTATAATTAAATTAAAATAAAAAAAGTTGGAATCTCACGTAAAGGTCATTTTTATATTACATCATTTCTATTGTTTTGTTTTTTTTATTATTATATATTTTTTTATTGTTTGAAGTGTTTTCTGATTGAACATCCAAATAAAATATTTTGTCTTGAAGTATATAGTTGTTATTATAAAATTAATGATATAATGATTAAATAGTAAATTGCTGTCTGTTATAATAAATAGTTTTAAAGTTATTTCAACGGACATTAATGCAGAAACAAGAGTATAAGAGAGGAACGGATTTTAAAAATGTAAATTATTTTATTTTGTCGTTCTATATACCTATATCTCAAGAAATTGCTACAACAAGGACATTAAAAATGCAAAGATGTATAGAAAAGGATTCATTTATTTACACTGTTTAACTACACCTATTAAAAACAAGTATATGTTTAACTTTATGAAACTTTAAATAATCTTTAAACATTTTAATTATTATATCTTTGATTGTAATAGAAAATCTACATTGATTTATAATAAAAAGTTTTTTAATCAATTTTATTAATTAATACATTTCTTTCTGATCTTTTAACCTCTATCAATTAAATCAATCTACGCTATTTATTTAACAAAATAATTTAAATATTTTATATACAAATCTCTCTCTCTTCTTTTTTTAAACTTAATCAGATCTACAATTAATTCTAATTAACATCAATATACATACATTTAAGTATTATTCAAATTAAAATTTCATGCCTTTAGTTTAGAGTTGACACAGCTCATTTACAGCATGATTATCAAAAGCATTTACATTATGCTTAGAATCTGTAATATATTTTTAGATATTCAACCATTAGCAACACACTTCATTACCTGGGCTGATTCTTAATACAAATTAAGTGAATAATTACTCTTAATGTCACTTCTTTTTAAATAAAGTAAATATGTATGAGTATTCTTTAAATTTAAGGTCTTATTATAAATAATTTTATTAAATGTAAAATGACAATATAAAATATTTTTATTCAGCTGAATAATTTATCAATAAACATACATAAATGGCTTTTAAAGGATTTATATATTATTTATCAAATAAGTATATATACTTCACCAATTTTACTGCACATAGATTAAGAATATTCAATGTTTCACCAGTGTTCCATTACTATATATATATTGTACCATCCGCCTTCTTTCTTTGTAAACAAAAAAAATGGAAAATCTATTCTTTTAGATTGATTTATTTATCCCTTTTGTTTAGCCTCTGTCACTATCTTTGAAGGCTTCTGATCTTTCATGTAGAGATAATAATATCAGTGGTAGCAAACTACCAATAATATCAACTCTCTGCTACTAAATTATAACACAGGTTATCCAAGCACTGTATTTATTTTAAGGAGAAATCTTTAGGCACCAATTAATTATAAAATAACTAACGTGCTTGCACAACCAGCTACGAATTTAGTACCTGACCTCCCCAGCTAGCTCATTGGACTTTAACTATTTCCAATTCTCTGCCTACACTATGAATCTCTATTTCTCAATATTTATGTCATAAATATTTGACCGATAGAATACTTATGCATTATTAATTCTATGGCATAAATCCCTCCCTCACTTTTAACATCACCTCAAATTATCTACCTCACGATAATTAAAAATATTTTATATCCAACTTTTTTTCCTTAAATGCTCCCTCTTGACTTATAATATATGGGTACACACATTCTATTAAAATATACATTTTAATGTGTTTCAAATTACACACATATACATTTAAATAATCAACAAAATAAACATATATTTAATTAATCATATGATACACACACATAATTAATGAGATATTTGATTTCAAAGTCTTTTTACGAAAGCTAATGCATGTAGATAGATCATGAGAATTAATAGTTCTATACTTGATTAATTTTAACTTATAGTTCTTGAGATGTTTAAAAGGTTTTCTCTCAGTTATTTACGGCTATGAATTAAGATTTGAAGACAAAAAAAATGAATGATTTACCTAGGATTTGAACACTGTTGTGTCTAACGGTGAAAATAAAATAACTTTGATAAATATTACTCCAGAAGAGTATATATATATGTTAAACTTGAATTTGTATAAATTAAAATATTTAGAAAGTCAAACTTTGTGTAAATAAAATATTTAGAAATTCAATCTTTGTGTAAATAAAATATTTGGAAATTCAAACTTTAATATGTAGAATGGAAATAATTAGAACATTGGGAAAGACAATAATATGGTAATTGGAAAAGATAAGAAGCAGAGATTAAAAGGAACTGATAAGAAATCAGCCTGGACTATATAAACTGTGTAGGAGAAGAGCATGGGTCTTTTTGCTGTTTTTTTCCTGATTGAGTTCAAAGCTAATAATTGTATTTTGCTGATCAGAACTTACGAGGGAGTAAAACCCAGATTATCAGATCTGAAGGTTCAAAAGTCCAACTAGGGTAAATATAACAGATCCTCCCGATCTTTTATTATTTTGTATGCCTTCAGGGCTCTATATAAGGTTAAGTTAAACTGATGTAAATGTCTAATACAATTAACTAAATAAATCTTAGTAATTAGTCATTCTTGTGCTGGTTGTTTATTTGAGAAACTAATCTAAATGATTTTTAGTAATTTATTGTATGTGGTTTGTCCCTGTCATTTCTTTCATGAGGCGTATACATTAGAAAGTTAGTGCAGTCATTTGCCACAAATGAATTACGTGCAGAGTGAAAAGATATATATAAAGAATTTTCGCAAATTCAGCCGAGATTATTAAAGTTGTAAAATGTTGTTAGGGCAAAGCAATATTACGGAGTTTGGGATAGAAAACCCACAGGAATGGCCTTTATACATCATGCGGTTAGAAATTTTTTAAGCTAAACAGCATAATGGAAAATAACAAAAAAGTGGCAGCTCTATTGTGTTTAGCTGGCCGAAAAGTTATTGAAACTGTAAATAAATTGGGTGATGGGCAGTAACGGATGGAGTACATTTTGAAGAATTAATTAAAAAATTAACAGACTATTTTAGTCTGAGGCCCTCTAAACACATTGCCAGATTAGCTCTCAGAAATTGTAGGCAGGTCAAAGAAGAATAAATAAAGGATTATAATATAGCTTTAAGGCAGATAGCTAATGATTGCGACTACGATATTTTGTGGAACAGGCTTTACTAGACCAGTTACTATGTGGAATGGTGGAGAAAAGGCTATGCCAAACATTATTAATTGAAGCTTATTTGTCATATGAACAGACTATTAAAAAGGGAATGGCTTACAAGGCAATAATAGAGCAAGCTTGCACTTTTAGAAACAAAGCTGAAGAGACCAGTAAAATGGCAATATATAAAATTGAAAAAAATTATCAGGAAAGGACTGAAGAAAATATATCAATAAAATGTTTCTGCTGTGGAAAAGCAGGGCATGTAGAAAAAAGGTGCAAGTGGAAGAAAGAAAGCTGCTACAATTGTGGGGCGAAAAGTCATTTAGCAGCAGTATGTAAAAAGCCTTGTAAAAAAGATATATACAAAAAAAGACATAGATATGAAGAAACTAATATTAAGAAAAATATAATAATGCCTATGCAAGACCAATTTATGGTAAAAATATGTAATAGTGAGCTAAATATGGAAGTTGATAGTGGGTCGGATATATCGCTGCTATGTATAAACGATTGGAAAGAAATATTGAAAGCCAACACAAAAGTAAAAATACAGAATGTGGACATAAAAGTAAAAGATATTATTGGGAATTTTATTAAAATAATGAAAAAAGTAGATGCTCCAGCAATGTTTAGAGAGAGAGAATTTACATCGCCAGTCTATATAGTTGAAAAAAATAAGGCCGTTAATAGGTAGAGAATGGTTTAGACAACTGGGAATACAATTTTCCATTGTAAAAATGATTTTGACAAAAAAAAAAAGGTAAAATTATACCCAGACTTATTTATGCAAGATCTAGGCTTAATTAAAGCAAACCCGGTGGAAATTCATTTAGCGGATAATGTAAAAACAGTAATGTGCAAGCCATGTAAAATCTTTTTTGCATAAAAGCAAAGGAAGAAGACAACTTAAAACATTTAGTAGCAAGTGGCATATTAACCCCAGTAGAGGAGGCAGAATGGGTGAGACCAATTGTGGTAATAACAAAACCATATGGGGAAGTTAGATTGTGTGGCAATTACCAGGTTACAGTTAACAAATTTTTGAATAAAGGTGCATACCCACTACCTAATGTATGCGAAATACTAAAAAATTTGTCGAAGGCAAAATATTTTGCTAAATTAGACCTAAACTCTGTGTACCATCAGGTTAAAGTTACAGAGAACACAGCAAAAATATTAACATTAACCATGCCATTTGGGTTATATAAATGTAATCATTTGCTATTTGGAATTACTACAACACCGAATATTTTTCAGGGAAAGTAAAATAAGATATTGCTAAGAATTGAAGGGGTGATGCCATATTATGATGATATATTAATAACGGTGACACCTAGTAGAAGTTAAAAAAGTAGTATGTAAAAGGTTGAATAGGGCAGATGTAAAACTAAAACTAAAAAAATTTGTATGGAAAGCAAAAGAATTATCATGAAGGTTTTTGAGAAATGAGGCCAATATAAGTTATTTAAATTAGATAGATCAAATTGGAAATACTATATTGGATATTTTACATATTTAATGTTAAATATGGTATATAATACATTTTCTGAAATATAATGAATAAATTGTGATATTTGTTAAAATAAAGTTTCTTGATATTTAGAGATCTGATGGGTTTGATATGACAAACCAATAATTTCAATTAGTAAAAGAAAATTGGTAATTTAATTTTACAAAAGTGTGGCAAATACATCTGAAATCTAACCAAAACAAAAATATTTAAAACACTTCCTGCACATATTATGTTACCCAATAATATTTATTGTAAGTATTTGGATTTGTTGTCCAATCATAATTCAGTGGAAAAAATGTATATACAGTATAATTTCTATATTATTGTGTATATATATATATATATATATATATATATATTGAAGCAGTCGGATCTGAGTTCGATTCTAGCTTCATGACATCTAGCCATAAGCCCACTTCAAACCCTAGTACTAACCGTAAATTTCCAACACAATGGGGCTTTATATGTTCAATCCACACTAATTTCCATAAAGAATAACTTATTTCATAAATGTGTATAAAAATTAATTAGTTTCAGATTTAAATTGATCAATTCTATTAATATATTCATGATAGAATTATTCATGAATTTATATATTATAACTGCATGGATTGTGTGTATATATTTGTAAATATATAAATATATATAATTGTTTGAAAGTTTCATTGCGTCGGGAATGTTTGATTTTATTTTTAAATAATTTGTTAAAGTTTTATTGATTAAAAGCTACATTCTTTCGATAAGCTTTCAGATTTTCCCTTTCCAAAAACAACAGTTAAAGTTTTATTAATTAGAAAAAAAGATAAGGATTTCCTAATTAAAATCATTTTCTGATTTTAAAAATTCATTTTCTAATTAAAAAATGAATTCAAGTTAATGAGTTTGAAAGCCTTATTGAAGGAATGTATCTAAAAACAACCAGTAAATCTAAAAACATTGATAATGAAAGAAGTGATAGCCTGAAGGCATCAGAGAACAGTATATATAGCTCTGAAAAGTTTGGAAAAAGAAGCCATCTTTGTTGTAGAGAAGTACAGTAAACTCTGTGCATTTTAAATAGTGTTTCGATCATGGTAAGGGGCTAAATGTCAGGAATCTGGCTATTGGTTCCTAAAGTCCCCTGAAAATCTTCAATGGAGCTGCAGAATCTTTTCCAGACAAATCATGTTGCCAAAATCAAATAAAATGCTGTTCAAGTAATCAACTAAATGTGTGCCGATGTTTTTCCCAACTCAGACGTGTAGCCTAAGGATCCAGCCCGGAAGAAATGGGTAATATATTTCCATAATGAACCTTAAACTTTCTGGCCAGTTCCAAACTTTACTTTACACTCTCTTTAAGAGCTCTTTTTATTCTATAAATGTCATAATCTCTGTGTAATAATCTCTGTGTAAACTTACTTTTATTTATGCTATTATATCATCATTCTCTCAACTTCTAGTCTTTAACTTTCTCTTTTCTTACTTGGTGGTTCATTTATTATATTATATATATTTGTGTAATTTATTAATGTTGTTATTTTAATTATATGCCAATAATCTTTCGACTTGATAAACTCCTTTGTTCTATTTGCCTTACGTAGAAAATATAACATTAAATCTGATAATAATTCTCACCCATTAGAACTAGATTTATACAGTTCTATCAATCATTAAGTCGAAAGAAATTATTAAATGTGTGTTATTTTTACAATTGGCTAATAATAAATTATTAGCCCCATTTCTAATCTATGCCACCGCTATTTTCTCATTCCACAAATATTTATTTATTCAAATATAATTTTAAAATGTTTTTATTGCAAAAGGGTCGATAAAGGAATCAAATATATTCTAATTCAAATTTCTGTTACTCGCTATTAAGATTCAGGAAGGGCACAATGATTGGGGCATAATTAATATGATTTACAAACACTTTAAAATAGTTTTCATTAAAAGCTTATTTGACTTTAATTAATTTGATCAAGTCATCACATAGAGCATTCTATATGAGTTTTATTTTTCAAATGATGACTGTCAAGACATCATCTTCAACATTGCTGGCATAGGGCTATCGTTTGTTTTGCATGCTTGTCGGTAGTAATATCTCTGTTATTTCAAATAATCGAGGAAAAAAGCACCTCCTCCCTGTTCGTATTATAATTGGAACACCAATGGCTCAGAGTTATGACTTGACCTGTTTTTCCTCATGTTCCACATCTCAAAATGGCAGTAAGACATGTGAAAGACAAGCTGCCATGAGACTTAAACTACCAACCAGCGATTATCTTTTATTTTCTAGCTCATAATTCGTCAGCACCATTACCTCTCTGTTCCAGTAAAGCCCACTCCGATCTCGTAATTTGGGATGAAGTGATTTCAATTAAAGTCGAACAAATTATCAGATATATTTAATTAAATAAGTTTTCCAATAAAGATTAAAGTTATGCCCTAAAATACGTATCTTGCTCTTCATGAAGGGATTTGTGAATGTGAAAATAAATCTCACATTCTGTCATAATAAAATTGGAGTAATAATTTTCTTTACTAATGAATACCTTTATCTGCCTTTATTTTCTTGTTGGGGGCATAGACAGATAGACTTTCAAATATTGCATAATATTTATTGGCGTATAATAAGGACCACCACTTTTATTATAATTATAAACTTTGTTTAAAGGCTAGAAGTGATTAATATAATCATTATTCAAACAAAACAAACTATTATTATTAAATATTTTTTAAACACACTTGGTTTCTTAGTTCTTAATTCTTTTATAATTATTTTAATATTAATACTCCCTGTCTGTGTTGGAAACCCAAACATATACATAGGATTTGATTTAAAAGTATCTTAAGTTAATTAATTATCCGATATTAGTGTCAGTTCAGAGGTTTCTAATCCTCACCAACTGTTGAGCTAGTTTCTTGGCGCATAGCACTGTGCCTTCAATTTAGATTTCTACTAATCTGAGCTGTTGAGTTGGGTTTGAATTCAGTTTTGGTTCAGCTGAGTTTGGATTCAACTTGCAGTTCTTTTAGTGGGTTTTTCGACTGGTACATGGTTATGTTTTTGGCTGCCCAATCCTTGTGGCTCGATTTAATAAACCCCATACATGCCCTGGAGATAGTAATTATACTTTTAGTTACTCAGTCAATTGACATCTCAATAAATTAAATGTTTCTGTAGAATGATATTTTAAAGAGTGTTGTATATATTTAAGAGAAAAGTTATGCGATTTATAACACATAACTGAGATGATTTAATAAATTAAAATGTCATTTTGTAATTTTCTTTCTTGTAATTAAATGTTTTCAAGATTATTTTTTTAAATTGCTTAGTCTGTAATAGAATTTGTTTGTTAAAATCCATAATAGTACTGTTGGTTAAAATAATAAGAGAGAATATTTATAAAATAATTATATGTGTACTATATCAGTATATATATATATATATATATATATATATATATATATATATATATATATATTATATGTTTGTTTATACACGTTCATGACAGTAGGAAAAATATCGTTAGAAAAGTAGTCAGAGTCCATAGATCAAAGCAAGGGGTAAAATAAATGAAATATTTTGTCTGGGTCAAAATTAATTATATGTATCTCAGTTTTATAATTAAAAATATCCAATATGATATCATGTTAAAAGTTTTAAATTTCAAAGTATTGATTGCTAGCACATATATTAAATATTCGCTCCGTATTCTTAGTAGCCTCAAAGTAGGCGAAGACCTTCAAACTGGGAATTATCTGTCAAGCGGTCTGATGCAGTGTGACATTACGCTTTAATGACAATAATTTCTAGAGTAACCTCAAAGCAGGTGAAGACCTTTTGTGTACACCAAGCAGCAAGATGCAGTTGGCAAAATGCTTAAATGGTTTACACACTTTTATACTAGCAAGATTAAAAATGATATCAACAAATAAAATTTCTTGTGTAATATTAATTTTGACATTTTTTTGTGTGTGAAAGCATCATGCTTAGTAAAAATAATATTTGAACTCCTATATTTAAACTCAGGTCAGGAACGCATCATTTATTAATAAATAATAAATATTCATCAATCAAATTGTTTGATCAAAAATTAAGTCAGTTATATGTGGTTTGGGGGTGAATGGGTTATTTCACGTGCCCTATTGATCTCATTTTGCTCACTGGCGCCCATATAAATAAATTTGTCAGCAAATTTGATTGTCAGCACAGTAGTGGGTCGATTGTCTAAATAATAAAAAACCAAATGTGTCCAATACAGAGAATTAATTGTAATACCTGCTAATATATATATATATATATATATATATATATATATATATATATATATATATATATATATATATATATATGTCATATTATTATTACTATTTGCGGGATATTCCGTGTAGTGAAAAAGCTAAATGCTGACGTTTCAGTACAATATCAAGTACCTTCCTCAGAGCGTCCTCTTTCTCAAATCATAAGAATGCATGTGAGATTTAAAATCGTTTTTATCGTTTTCTTTCTCCTCATATTTAAATTCTATTGGTTGAGAAGTTTTAAAATTTATTTTCTCTTCCAATAGTTTCTTCCAAATGTTGTTAATCTTCTTTAACTCACACCTTTCATTTATGCTCTTGGGCCTTTTAAAAATCTCTATAGCTTCTCTTAGCAATCTCTGGTCATATTGTTCAATTTTTGCTAAAATATTTGTTTTTTCAAAATTGATATCAAGATTTGTTAATTTAATATGAGAATAAATAGCTGATGAATTGGATTTTTCTCTCACTGCCAGAATGTGTTCTTCCTTTCTAATATTTATTCTACGATTAGTCTGTCCTATATATGTATGTGGACAGACCCTACATGGAATTTCATACACACCATGACACTCCAAAGCAATTTTATCTTTAGGAAGAGGAAATATTTCACTAATTTTTTTATAAGTAGTAAAAATTGTGTGAATATTATTATTCTTTAAAATGTTACCAATTCTATCAGTTACTCCTTTAATATATGGCAAAATTGTCTTAATTTTTGATGTATCAAAATCTTTTTTCTTATACATATCAAAAGAAAAAAGATTTTGATACATCAAAAATTAAGACAATTTTGCCATATATTAAAGGAGTAACTGATAGAATTGGTAACATTTTAAAGAATAATAATATTCACACAATTTTTACTACTTATAAAAAAATTAGTGAAATATTTCCTCTTCCTAAAGATAAAATTGCTTTGGAGTGTCATGGTGTGTATGAAATTCCATGTAGGGTCTGTCCACATACATATATAGGACAGACTAATCGTAGAATAAATATTAGAAAGGAAGAACACATTCTGGAAGTGAGAGAAAAATCCAATTCATCAGCTATTTATTCTCATATTAAATTAACAAATCATGATATCAATTTTGAAAAAACAAATATTTTAGCAAAAATTGAACAATATGACCAGAGATTGCTGAGAGAAGATATAGAGATTTTTAAAAGGCCCAAGAGCATAAATGAAAGGTGTGAGTTAAAGAAGATTAACAACATTTGGAAGAAACTATTGGAAGAGAAAATAAATTTTAAAACTTCTCAACCAATAGAATTTAAATATGAGGAGAAAGAAAACGATAAAAACGATTTTAAATCTCACATGCATTCTTATGATTTGAGAAAGAGGACGCTCTGAGGAAGGTACTTGATATTGTACTGAAACGTCAGCATTTAGCTTTTTCACTACACGGAATATCCCGCAAATAGTAATAATAATATGACATCTTTTATCGTGAAAAAAGAATAAATATATATATATATATATATATATATATATATATATATATATATATATTTGTATATCACTAATCATCTGTATAGTTTTTTTTTCAGACATGGGAGAACAGTTGAACAGAGGGAAAATGATTAATGTTTGTTTTTCGTATCTTTAATAGTTTTTAAATAAAATACATGTCTCATTCAAAGAATTCATAGAAAGAGCTAACCAAGAAAACATAGGCAAACTAAAACTAAACTAAAAAAGGCAGATTACATAGATTGGGGAAATAATATGCAGCATCTAATGAAGATAGGGACAATGGGACCAGTAGTCAGAGATCTAATTACATGTACTGAAGAAAAAATTATTATTTAAGTATACAGAGAGTGCCATAAGTTTGTGATTCACTGTGTTTATTATATTATTTATTCACTTTCAAAGATGGAAGAACAATTAGATACAGGATTGACTGATGATAGTGATGTGCCTTCAACAACCTCCAGTGAATGAGAGATCACTTTTAAAAATCAGATCAACAGGAAAAAGCACAACTATCAAAGCAGAAAGACGGCTAAAGACGATCATAATGATGGAGAGACGATTCATATGATCATCAGATAAATGAGAAAAGATAGGAAGTTAATGCTGATGATGATGGAAAGGATTTTAAAGCTTGAGGAAACATGGGGCACCCAAAACAACCCAGAGATTGTAAAACATCCTCAAGCAATAGACATTTACAGAGCTCCAAAAGGAGATGATGATCAGACCACACCAAAAGAAGTTGTGGACAGCAAAGAAGATGACAGTGGAGAAGATGAGTCAAATCAAGAAATGGTGGAAGAAGCCAATATAAATACAGAATAGGAAAAAGATGTTCAGACCACTAGTGAAATAAAACCAAAAGTAGATATGGAACTGACAATAAACCCTGAAATGAGTCTAAGAAACTTGCAGAGATCATCCCTTATATCTTCTGTAGAAATTCAAATTTTAGGGGTAGCCCAGGAGAAAAGCCCATAGATCATCTAGACAGCATTAAAGAATTTTTTTTTGTCTGCACTCTGTAACAGAAAAGGAAAAGGTTATCCTAGCCAGCCACTATTTAAAAGAAGCTGCCAAGGCATGGTGGAAGCTATTAAAAACCACCTACCATGATCCAAGGATATGAAAATGCCATTTTAAAAAAAATATTGGAGTGAAGAAAGGCAGGAGGGCATTTTGCATAGACTGAACACTCAGAAGTATCAAGAAAACTGCAGACAGAGATATTCATCCTACTTCATCAAGCAAGTAACCACATTCAAATCCCTAACAGCCTTTAAATATGAGGACCAACACATCATCCAGATGATCAGACATCATTTACTCCCATGGATCCAAAGAATCATGCTTGGGATGTGCCCTATGTCAATAGGAAAAACCATAAACTTTTTGACTGCAATAGACTATGGGAACTTGACACCAACCAGAAAAGACCAAGACTATGACCATTATCAAAAGTTAAAACCATATGTGCCACCTGATCCAGGGAAACAATAGGACAACCATTAAATGATGGATATACATACAGATGACCAACTGACATGACAATAGGGAAAATAGGACTTGTCAGACCGATTTATTATAAGCAAGATAATATAAAAAATTGATCGCAGTGAGACATGTATAATTTTGTAGATTATACAAATGCTATTATTCACGCTAATGCTGTTCTCCCAGAGTCTACCAACTAGTCGAGTACACTTATGCGACTGTATCACGTATAAGTAAAGAGATTTTTTTCATTGTTTTTTTTTTGAAGTGAAAAGAAATGAAGCAGTCTGATCTGACTTCAATCCTAGCTTCATGACATCTAGCCATAAGCCCACTTTAAACCCTAGTACTAACCGTAAATTTCTGATGCAATGGGGCTTTATATGTTCAATCCATGATAATTTCCATAAAGCATAACTTATTTCATAAATGCATAAAAAAATTAATTAGTTTCAGATTTAAATTGATCAATTCTATTAATAAATTCATGATAAAATTATTCATGAATTTATATATTATAACTGCGTGGATTGTGCATATATATTTGTAAATATTTAAATACATATAATTGTTTGAATGTTTCATTGTGTCGGGAATGTTGATTTTATTTTTAAATAATTTGTTAAAGTTTTATTGATTAAAAGCTACATTCTTTCGATAAGCTTTCAGATTTTCCCTTCCCAAAAACAACAGTTAAAGTTTTATTAATTAGAAAAAAAGATAAGGATTTCCTAATTAAAATCATTTTCTGATTTTAAGAATTCATTTTCTAATTAGAAAATGAATTCAAGTTAATGAGTTTGAAAGCATTATTGAAGGAATGTATCTAAAAACAACCAGTAAATCTAAACACTATGATAATGAAAGAAGTGCTAGCCTGAAGGCATCAGAGGACAGTATATATAGCTCTGAAAAGTTTGGAAAAAGAAGCCATTCTTGTTGTAGAGAAGTACAGTAAACTATGTATGTTTTAAATACTGTTTTGATCATGGTAAGGGGCTAAATGTCAGGAATCTGGCTATCGGTTCCTGAAGTCCCCTGAAAATCTTCAATGGAGCTGCAGAATCTTTTCCAGACAAATCATGCTGCCAAAATCAAATAAAATGCTGTTCAAGTAATCAACTAAATGCATGCCTACATTTTTACAAACTCGGATGTGTAACCTAAGCATCCAGCCAAGAAGAAATGGGTAATAAATTTCCATAATGAACCTTAAACTTTCTGGCCAGTTCCGAACTTTACTTTACACTCCCTTTAAGAGCTCTTTTCATTCTATAAATGTCATAATCTCTGTCTAATAATCTCTGTGTAAACTTACTTTTATTTATGCTATTATATCGTAATTCTCTCAACTTCTAATCTTTAACTTTATCTTTTCTTACTTGGCGGTTCATTTATTATATATATATATATGTGTGTGTGTGTGTGTAATATATTAATGTTGTTATTTTAATTATATGCCAATAATCTTTCGACTCAATAAACTCCTTTGTTCTATTTGCCTTATGTAGAAAATAAAATATTAAATCTGATAATTCTCACCCATTAGAACTAGATTTATACAATTCTATCAATCATCGAGTTGAAAGAAATTCTTAAATGTGTGTTATTTTTAATTGGCTAATAATAAATTATTAGCTCTATTTCTAATCTATGCCACCGCTATTTTCTCGTTCCACTAATATTTATTTATTCAAATATAATCTTAAAATGTTTTTATTGCAAAAGGGCCAATAAAGGAATCAAATATATTCTAATTCAAATTTCTGTTACTCACTATTAAGATTCAGGAAGAACACGATGATTGGGACATAATTAATATGATTTACAAATACTTTAAAACAGTTTTCATTAAAAGCTTGTTTGACTTTAATTAATTTGATCAAGTCATCACGTAGAACATTCTATATGGGTTTTATTTTTCAAATGATGACTGTCAAGTCATCATCTTCAACATTGCTGGCGTAGGGCTATCGTTCATTTCACATGCTTGTCAGTAGTAATATCTCTGTCATTTCAAATAATCGAGGAAGAAAGCACCTCCTCTGTTCATGTTAAAATTGGAATACCAAGGGCTTGTAGTTACTACTTGGCCTGGTTTCCATCATGTTCCACATTTCAAAAGGGCAGTAAGAATTGTGAAGGACAAGCCACCATGAGACTTAAACTACCGACCAGTGATTATCTTTCATTTTCTAGCTGATAATTCGTCAGCACCGTTACCTCTCTGTTCCAGTAAAGACTGCTCCAATGCTCATAATTCAGGATGAAGTGATTTCAATTAAAGTTGAACAAATTATCAGATATATTTAATTAAATAAGTTTTTCAATAAAAATTAAAGTTATGCAATAAAATACGTATCGTGCTCTTCATGAAAGGATTTGCGATTGTGAAAATAAATCTCACATTCTGTCGTAATAAAATTAGTGTAATAATATTTTTTTTTACTAATGAATACCTTTATATGCCTTTATTTTCTTGTTGGGGGCATAGACAGATAGACTTTCAAATATTGCATAATATTTATTGACATATAATAAGGACCGCTGCCACTCTTATTATAATTATAAACTTTGTTTTAAAGCTAGAAGTGATTAATATAATCATTATTCAAACAAAACAAACTATTATTATTAAATATTTTCTAAACACACTTGGTTTTTTAGTTCTTAATTTTTTTATAATTATTTTAATGTTAATACTCACTGTCTGTGTTGGCAACCTGAACATATACATAAGAATCGATTTAAAATTATCTTAGTTATTATCCGACATTAGTGTCAGTTCAGGGGTCTCTAATCCTCACCAACCATTGAGTTAGTTTCTTGGTGCATAGCACTGTGCCATCGATTTAGATTTCTACTAATCTGAGCTGTTGAGTTGGGTTTGAATTCAGCTTTGGTTCAGCTGAGTTTGGATCCGACTTGCAGTTCTTTTGGTGGGGTTTTCGACTGGTACAATATATATATATATATATATATATATATATATATATATATATATATATATATATATATATATAAGTTATGAGATTTGTTTTCTTAAAACATGTATATATTTACTGTAGCATTTTAGTCCTTCTGAAGATGCAGAGATTGCATTTAAAAAGGTTTTCTTTTTGAATACTAAAAGTGTTTCCAGTTTGCTATTATCATTAATCACTGTTTAATAACTTCTATGTTTTTTTTCTAAAATGAAAACATGAAATAATTCCATATATTTAAAATATTTCAACAATAAATGCTATTAAAATTATTTTTTAAACAGACATATATAAGGGACTTAAACTCAAACTTTCAAATTCTCTACATCTATCCAATCTATTTTATACAACTTATATACATGACCACATCACATGTGATAAAGGTCAATGATCTCTAATATACATACTTTTTGTTGAACCAGCACACATCATTTGGTCCAGATCACCATCTCCTTCATATATATATATATATATATCAGTGCTCAGCAAAGAATTTGAGCATTCCAACCTTGAGTTTTCAATAAAATGGATGGCTAAAAAGTTGGAGAGTGAAAAAGATTGAAACTAGTCCATTAAAATTTAATGATTTGATATATTAATATAACTCAGCACTGATTGTAGATATATGTGGGAGATAGTGATCTGGACCAATTTATTAGTGCTGGTTCAGCACAAAATATGTATATTGCAGATTATTTGTCTTTATCAAATCTATGGGGTTATGTGTGTATCATTTGTATAAGATAGATTGCATAGGTGTAGGGAGCGAGAAAGTTTGAGTTCAACTTCCTTATAATTACATTTAGTTTAGTATACACAATAAGCATATATTTAAATATTATATATAACCATCATCATCATCAACCATTATCAATCCATTGCATGATGTAGGTCTTTTCAAGTTCAATCCATCTTCTCTGAACTTTAGCTTCTCTTCTTCACATCACCACTGCACACTTTTTTTTCATCCATCCATCTTACATGTGATATATTTCTGGGTCTTTTACAATCTTTTGGAATCTCATTTAAGATTTCAATTATCTATCTACTATGACGTTTTCTAGAAATATGTCTAGCCCAATTCTACTTCAGTCTTTTAATTTTTTCAATGAGGTCCATAACATCTGTTTGTTCTCTTTCCAATATATTGCATTTTCGATCTCTTCTTGTTACTCCCAAGAAGCATCTCTCTATACTTTTTGAGTGGTATGAAGTATCTGTATTGCTCTTCTATTAAGTGTCCAAGTTTCAAATCCATAAGTAAGAACTGGTAAAACACATTTATTAAAAACCTTTTCAAACACATAGCCATATTTCCTTTCAGCATCAAGTTATTTTTACCAAAAGCATTCCAACCAAGTTTAATTCTATGATTAATTTAATATATTATGTTTTGATCTGGACTAGTAATCTGACCAAGGTATTTGCAGCTGCTAATGTCTTCTAACTTATCATAATCTTTATTTTCATATTTTGAAAAAACCCATTAAACATTACTTTAGACCTTTTAATATTTATCTTTAGTCCTCTTTTTATCTGATATCTACTGCAACATTTCCTGCAGCTTTAAAGCATTATTTGCAAAAACAACGACATCATCTGCAAAATTTAAATGACTTAAACAATCAACATTTACTTTCACTTTTCTAGATTCTCATTTTAATTCACAAAATACTTGCAGCAACACTGCTGTAAAACATTTGGGAGATATGAAGTCACCCTGTCTTACACTTTTCTCAATGCTGACTTTCTTAGTATCAATATGTAATTTAATTGTTGCTGTTGCATTTTTATAAATATTCTTTAAAATATGACAATACCCTGGATCTATACCTTGATGATATAATGCTTTAATCACTGAAAAAAAATTTGTAGAATCAAATCCCTTTTCATAATCTACAAATCCAAAGCACAATGGCAACTCATATTCATTTGTCATTTCTATAACTTCTCTCAATACCTATATATAATCTACATACTAAAACCACTTTTAAATCTATCTTGTTTTTTGGTTGGTGGTAATCCAATTTTCTCTGTAGATGAGTTGTAATTTATCTTGGTAAAAATTTTGTATAAAACTTATAAAAGTCTGATAGATCTGTAATTTCTAATATCTTCTTTAACACCTTTTTAAAATATTATTATTAGTACTGCATTCTTCCAGACATATGGAGTATCTTTATCATTTAGACATTTGGTATATAACCTTGCAAATTTCTTTCTATTTCTTTACTTGCTTCTTTTAATATATCAATTATAATTCCATCATTACCTGGAGCCTTTTCTTTCTTTATACATTTAATTGCATGTCTCACTTTTTCATTTAAAATTCTGGGCAATTCAGAAGATATAATAGATATAGGAGTTACCTGTTCTTTATTACTATATAATTCTTGATAGAAGTCTTCTATCCATTTCATAATGACCTCTGTCTTTTTAGTAATAATGCCATCTTTTTTTATTGCACAAATAAATTTCCTACCAATACCAAAATGTTGGTTTACATACTTCAGACTTTTTTCTTCTACAGATTTCTTGCTATTTCACAGTTATACTTTCTTATCTCATTTTCCATCTCTTTTCTGCACCATTTTACAAAATTCAAATATTCAATTCTTTTTCATGCAGCATTTTTGTATATCTTTATATTCCTTCTTTTCTTCATAAATTCTCTAGTCTCAGTAGAAAATTGTATTGGTCATTTGCTGCTTTTTTCTATCAGATATCTTTGCTACAGTTTTTAAAAGTGTATCAGTTATTTTCATATTAATTTCATTCAAATCTGAATCATGTTCAAAATCTACTAATACTTGAAACTGATTTGTAATTTCTAATATAAATTTATTAGAATGTTTCTGAAGATTAGAAATATCAATTGTAAATATTGTTTTTTTAAATAAATTTTTTCTCTCTAGTTTTCATTAACATATATCTTACATCTTACTAATCGTTGATAACTTCCTGCATTAAATTTATTAAGAACATTACAATCTTGAAATATGTATTTTCTGTCAGTTAAAATATAATCCAATTCTGCTGTACCTTCATTTGGATGCTTCCATATCCATTTCCATTTTAATATTTTTCTCAAAAAAAGAATTCATAATATAAAGTTTTTCTTTTTTATCAATTTCCACATATCTATGTCCTTTCTCATTTCTATTGTCATAACAAAAATTACCTACAGCACTTTCATCTTGCATTTGTTTGCCAATGCAAGCTTTAAAGTTTCCCATAACAATTTTAAAAATGTTATTTACTCTGATCCAAAACCTTTTGTACATCCATATAAAAATCTTCTACTACTTTGTCACTATGAGAACTTGTTGGGGCATAAGCCTGGATTGTCTCCATCTAGTATCTACTATTGAGTTGTATAATCAATCTTGCCCCTCTGTCTGATACACCATAAATCTCCACAATGTTTATCTTCTACTTTTTACTTATAATAAATCCTCCACTTGTATTTTAAATATTTGTGCCTTTATAGTAAAGTACATGTCTACTTTTAAATCAATTGTCTCTTCACAATTTCTTCTATTTTCACAAAGTCCAATATTGTCCCATTTAATACAAGACAGTTTTCTTTCTGATTTTTGTAATGTTCCTTCACGCGAAAGTGATATGCAGTTGTAAGTACCTAAATAAAAAGTCATCATCAATGGTAGCCTGGATCCAAAATCAGGGTATTCTTAGCACCCTCCACCTTCAGCCACCAACTGCTGCATTCATTGGTGATTTTACAGCCTCCTGGGAATAAGGGCCATGATTTATTTTTTGTCTGTCATGATTTTATATATCTATTTAAAAACTTATTATCATTTACACATATATTCATTCTGCCTTATCAGGGAACTGAGAAGAAATACCATGGGGTTTCTTGATCTTAAATGCAAAGGTAAAAATCCAATAAATTCACCACACTAGTTAATGTGTGTTGGTGAGCAGCCCATCCATGTTTGTATATTATACAAATAATCACATAGTAATAACAGTTGCAATGACAAGAATATATGGAATGTACATTTGGAATTTGCCCTGCTCAGTTTAAGGCCTCCAAGAGAAATCAAAGACTCTCAGTTAATATAAAATTTCTCTCTGCAGCAATTATATATATATGTATGTTATAATAATCATGTTGATTTGGATAGAGCCATGAGCTAAATTAAGAAAAGAGGGTAAGAAGTATATATATATATATATATATATACTTCTATATATATATATCTATAATTTATATATATATATATATATATATATTCAGAGATTGCAGACAGACCTTGATGCAGCATCGAGGTAAAGAATAGATTTTATTACAACCACTACATGATTTTTAAATTTAGCCTAAATAATAACAGTATATAAAATTCATGTCAAAAAATTTGTCTTATAATATGCTGCATAAATATCTCGTTAATGCATAAAATCTTATATGAAAATATTAAATATCTATTAAATATTCCGTGGAAAATATGTATCTTTTTAAATATGTGTGTATAACGTGTGAAATTATGTAGTCCGTTTGGGCATCTTGGCTAAATTAAATACTCATAAGATAATGTGTTATCTCTCTCCACTTAATATTCACAATTAAATACTATCTTTGTGTCTTTGTGTATGTATGAAGCCAATAAATGACTTTATTACTTATTAAATAAATTATTTAATACTAACTAAATCAAAAATACAAAGTCATATTTATTAAAAAGAACAATAATATTTTATTTACAATAACAACAAAAAAATACAATAATAAAATTAAAAAAAAAAATACTCTCAAATTTATTTTTTATATAAAAAATAAATACTTAACTTCAAAATAAATTAAATTAAAATGATTGCTTTAAAAGCATCTAAAATTTTATATGTAATTATTATCATAGAATATATATATATGCGTGTGTGTGTTTCAAAGATGATGTTGCAAATTAATATTAAATCTGATTATTCTGATCAGCATTTAATTTATGCCTAAATATCGCCTACTAATAAGGAAGCTTGATATGTTTCAGTTAGACTGACTATCTATCAGTCTTGAAAAATATATAATATTTATCTATATATAAATAAGCAACTTAATACATCTCAAGAACATTAAGAAACATAATAGATGTGATCTTGTAAATAATAAATAAAAACATAAAGAAATTGAAAATTCCATTCCAATAAAACAAGTCTTTAAAATTTGTCTTTAAGTTATATTTAGCATTTTAGGCACCAGTAATAAGATTAAATATACATTTTGTTTTAAATTTTACAGTTATTTTTAGTACAGATGTGCTTGATTCATTTACATATATAAGTGTAACTTTTAAAAGCAATAATTTTCTGTAAATTTAAATCTATTTTCTGACACTATTACTTCAAATATACTTCAGACTCTCCAAAAGTTCTTTTCATTTGTTTACATAGCTACAAGTTTTTTACTACTATTGGATTGATTTTTCAGTTTTACCATTCTATCAATAAATAATTTTAGCATAACATTTTAGACAAAGGGTATATATTGTTCAAATTGTATGTATATGATTAATTTATATACAATTTTTTTCATTTTGATTTGCAAATTTGAAGTGAGAGTACATGTGGATTTTTCTAGTGTAATTAAATTAAAATAGTTAAATATTAATGTAAACTGTATATGTTTACAAAAATTAATAAATGCTCTTTATTTACAATATACACATTATATGCACAGACATTCCAATAACCAAATAAAAATATGTAAGCAAACATTTAACAAAAACATTGAAATTTACCAAACTTATTAAATGTTATGAATTTTGATATGGCAGCAGGTATTTTCTTTTTTCACTAACCATAATATTCTCACATCCCAAATATAAATTTACTTAATCATGTTTTCTTTACAATTTAGGTTCAATTCCATATCATAATTGTAACTATAGCAGAAAAATATTAAAATTTGTACATTTAATATATTTTGCAATATGATAGCAATTATTTTTCTATCTTGGAGTATTGCATGTGATCACATTTCAAGAGCAGAATTAAAATTCATAAATTTAATACATTTTACAATACAACAGTAGCAATTTTTATCTCAAATTAATGTATATAATCACTGATATTTGTTGAAAGCTTTACTTTATTATTCTTTTGGAATTTGATTAATAATATTTTGCATAATAAAATATTTTCTGCATATAATGTGAAAAGTTTTACAATATTTAAAAGTATTTATAAAGTTGATACAGACTTAAAAACATCAAAATATCTAGATGGCAAAGTCCCTTATAATGAGACTGGCATTTCTTATATATATAGAAAAACAAGTATTGAAGAAAAGTATCACACAGAATGTATTTAATTGCAATGAAAATCAGAATTTTACTTATTATTTTATCTAAAAAAATAAAGATATGTTACTGTCATTTAGATTTTTTATTTGTGAGTGAATGTGAATCATTAAGAAAATATACTATATATATATATATATATATATATATATATATATATATATATATATATATATATACTACTTTAATATATTATTAATAAATGCATTATTATTTTAATTTTGTTTATGTTATAATATGAAAAGGCATCATTGGTATGCATATTGAAAATATTATGCACATAATGTTCAGTAAACATGTCTTCTATTGTAATCAAAATTTATCAACCCAATATGAGCTAGTACACAATTCACATAATAGTGAAGTCATAATATATATATATATATATATAATGATTCCATTGTACATGGTACCAATCGATTATAATATTTTTATTGAAAAAAAATTAAATATAGATGTTTTCATAGAATTCCATCTTCAAAACCTGTATTCTTTAAAAAATAGTAATAATATGTTTTGTTTAAATTATTTATTCTTGTCTTTTTTTTAATTTTTAAAAGTCTTTGGTTGAGAAATTTTAAACAATATTTTTTTTAAATGGTATTGATTTATTTTTAATTTATATGTTTTAAAAATTTGTATAGTTTTTCTCATTAGTCTCTAGACATATTGGTTAATTTTTGTAAAAACTGTATTTTCTTTAAACTAGTATCATATTTTACTAATTTAATATATGTATAAATGGTTGATGATGTATGTTTATTTTTAACAGCAAAATTGTGTTCTTTTCTTATCTTAATTCAGCCATTAATCTGTTGGAGAATAATTGGAGACCTGGCATAAAATTTTATAAATGTCATAATATTCCAAATAAATGTTATTATTGATAATATTTTAATATTTTTTAAAGTAGTATTAATAATATTGATGACAGCAAAGTTTAAACAGTTCACTTATTACAAATATATTTTATGTATAGTAAAACTATCTTACTTCCAGAATTTCCAAAATATTTATTATTAATACATAAATAGGCCTTATTAATAAACTTGTGGTTGAAATGTTACCAAGAATAGCATCTTTTAATGATAGATATTTTTGTGAATATGTGTCATTAAAAACATTTCAGTTCTTTCTAAGGAACATAAATGAGCTGGGTGATATGAGAAAAGAATTTAAAATGTCTTTTCTTATAAATTTTTTAAGTACAGCATGAGATAAAGAACCATCTTTATTTCTTTTAATTAAAACATATAAATAAAGAATTTGATTATATTTTTTTATTTATGTAATAATTTGATATTAGCATGAAGAGTACAGAAAAATTTTAAAAAATAACATCATATAACAAAAGTATGACCAACATACCTCAGCTATGAAATTTTTTTTTTTTTTTTTTTTAGTAATTGAAAATAATATATTTTTACCTAGTTTTCCAATAAAAAATTATAAAATAAATAGAATGACAGACAAACTTATCATAAAAACAAAAATGGTTATAATATTCTATGGTTAACTTTACAATTAAATGGATAATGCAATGTTATTTAAAAATGTAATAACTTCATCACAGACAAACTGATAAAAAGCAGAACACACTAAAGCATATCAAAATATCATTTTGGTTAATGTAATATATTTGATAATTTAAGAAAATAATTTGTATATTTAACATGGAATAACATCTGTTTTAAATGCATCTGCAAATATAAAATTACAAACATATTTAATATCTAGCTTGAACGGCCAACAGCATTCATAATCAATATATATAAACTTTTTGGTTTATGGATTGACATAATGTAGAAAAAAAAGTCTTTAAAAAACATTATTCTGGGATTCTTCATTTTTGTCATTTGGGTAATACATTGCTCTTCATATAAAAACATGACAGTGGATTCTTATAAATATAGCTGATATTTTCCTATAACAAATCCTGCATTTTATTAAAATAATATGCTGTGTCTAAAATTACTATAGTTTTGACTTAATTTCTAAAAAAAATAACTGATTTATTTCTGTTTTTTAATTCAAACAAAGCTTTTCTTTTATCATAAATAAATTAATCCTAAATGGTATTGCTTTTTTAAATTTTGCATATTTTTATCTCATGATGTCTCCTTTACATGGACTTTTTACTAAAATACTTTCAATTCTACAATATTTTCAAGTAATAATTTTAAGGGTAAAATAGCAAAAATAACATTTTCATTTTAAAGGGGTTTTATTACTTGTGGTTAAGATAATATGTTATTGAGATGGTCTTTTTATGTCTAGCCATTAGCATCATGTGTGCTCACATAGGTTTGCTTTTTTTGCTTTCATGTAAAAATTTGTTGCATTTCTTCATTTTTGTTTTAAATTCTTTTTTAATAATAATTCTAAAATTTTGCAAAATTACCACATATTGACCAAATTATTAAATAAATAATATTTTTCTTTTTTCTATGCTTATAACACTGTTATAAAGAACAAAAAAGCATATTAATAATATATTGTTAAAAATATCTATGATACTAAAATATATCTGCTTGACAATTGAAGATAAGATAGTTTGTTATACCAAAGTAGTCACTGAAAATTGGTAATGTATTTAAGAGTAGTAGTATCAAAACTGTTTATACATTTTAAAAAAAAAGATATTTCCATATTCCAAAAATAAAAAAAAATCTTTAGAATATTATGATGAATATACAATTTCATTCCAAATTTGTCCACTTCCATATATCAGAAAAAGTAATCATAAAATCATTATCATGGAAAAAGACATTTTGGATGTTAGAGAAAAATCTAATGCAGCAGTTATTTATTCATATATTAACAAAACATAATATCAATTAAATATTAATTCTGAATAAAAAAATTGATCTATAACCAAAGATTTAATAAAACTATAAAAAAAATTAAAAAATTGATAACATAAAAGAATTAAAAATAAAATTTATTTAGAAAACTTACTGGAAAAAAAAAATTATCATTTAAAAGTCTTCATTCATTAATCTTTGATAATAGAAAGAAAAACAAGAATAAAGAATTTAAACAAGAACATATTCTTAAAATTAAAGAAAAGGAAGTCCTGAATGAGATTAATTATGATTGCATGGAAACATAAAATATAATTTAATGATTTTTATAAAAAAAAATTATTTGTATTTCATCAGGTACTTTGATAGAGAAGTTTATCATCAAGTGATTGATAGAACAAACCAAATCTTTGTTAAGGCTAAAATAATAGTTTTAATTAATATGCATAAAGTTTCTATTAAGTAATTGTAAATAATAATCTTATATTTAAACACTCAAACTTGCAGATTGATAAGTTTTTATGAATATAATAATTGAAAAGGAAAATTTTAGAATGGAAAAACTTATTAAACATTTGACACAGATTTAAATATACTTTCAAATTATTTTTCTACAAAATTATTGCAATGTTGTTTGTGTATGTGTCTTGACTTTGAAATAAACCATGCTTCTTTTACCTTTTGTTTCTGATGATCTCTTTCATCACATTCTATATCAATATTATCAGCACTAAAAATGTGTCCAATCACACTTTCATGTTTTGAAAAAAATAAATTGCAATCAAGTTCTGCTTTTAAATAATTATATTGGTGAAATAACTGCTTGATTGCTTGTATTTAAATCTGTTCTGGTATTCTATAATATTCAAATTATTGGGAACTTGAGATCTCCATAATTTTATAACATTAGCTTTTTGCATAAAATTTATTTTAACTCTTCAATTGTTAATGAATCTAATTGCAATTCAGATATTTAAATTTTGAAATAGAGATCAACCATATACCAAATATTGATAATATCAGTATTATACATGATGAAAAAGTTAATAAGAAATGAAAGATAAAATATAGTCAATTTATAATTCAAATAATCCTCTACTATATTCAATTAAATTATAATTATGTTTTTAACTAATAATGTTTTGTTATTTTTGTAATATTATTTCAACATTAACCTTGAATATCACTGAAGTACTGAAAGCCCACTTGATAACTTGAAAAACTTGAGAGTATATTTTATTCTGCACAAACATTTAGTGAATTTATTTACATATGAAAGTAGTGAATCAATATTTTTTACGTATCTAATTATTTGCAATTATAACAATTTATAGCAAGAAAACAATGCATGTCACACTATTTGTACTATGTGGAAAGTGATATAATTAAATTGTCCACATAATTTTTTTTAAATAAATAACTTCAATTAGTACATAAGAATATATAGTATTTCTATGTTTTAGTTTTTACCTATTAGAGTTTTTATTTTCTATATAATTAATTTGACAAAGTTGCAAAGAACTATAAAAGAATTATCTTTTTGTTAGATAAATTAAAAACTTTTAATATTAACATACACTAAAAACGTGTGAGAAAATATATATGAAAAAAAAAAGAAAATTATCCCCAAGATATATTTCTGGTAGAATTAGCCTTTATTAGATTTCCCACATCCATAGCTCACCCATATTTTTATTATCATTGTTAAGTATTTATCAAATCAAATTATGATATTTCAATTTTCAAGTATGACTTCTTACAAACACATTTATTTTATAACTGTTAATAAATTTATCTAATATGATATTGTCATACAAGAGTTTTCAGGAAATGTCGCATTTGAAAAATGAATTATAATACATTAAAATTGTATATTTCAACAACAAAAAAAGAAATATTAATCCCTTAATCATGTCTTTAAAAAAAGACTTTGTTGAGAAAATAATTTGGTCTGGTATATTACGAGTAACTTATATTTTCCTTTTAATTTCTTTTAGATTACAAATAACTTTCAATTTTAGTTTAATATAGGGTATAGGAGCACAGACTTTCACACCACCCACCTCTCTCCACTCTATCTAATAACACTGATACACCTAAACATATATATGCTGAAAAGATAAATAATCACCAATATACGTATTTCATGCTAAACCAGCAATCATCAGTTGGTCCAGACTATCAAACATATTTTAAATATATACTATTAATAAGTGATGAGTTCAATGTCAGTTTCTAATTGATACATTGCTATGTAATATTTTAGATGAAATTTACCTGTAGAAAATACAAGAATAATTCCAGATAAATTATTAATATTTACATCTAAAGCATGTGCATTTTTTTTTAATTATTATCTCTGACTTTTACAGGGAATCTTGTTTATTTGTGAATTTTAGAAAATTATTCTCTTTCTAGTTTTCACTTTTAATGTATTTATATCTGATCTATTCATGTATATAATCTGAGTTATATATTAAATTAATTCATTTTTGGTTTTAAAACAATGGGTTAGACAAATATTATTATTAGATATTAAGCTTGAATTTTATTCAATAGAAAAATACATAATTTCCATAAAAATACATAATATTTACATAAATGTGTTTATTTATATATATATATAACGAAACTTAAATATATTACAAACAATGGTAAACAATTTATAATACAATATAAATAAAAACTCAATAAAAACTCATAAAGAAATATTTTCGATTATATTCATAATCATTTTCAACTCAACTTTCAAAATGGAATCATCTATTACCAACCGGAAACATATGTCGATTTAAATATCCCACAATTCATTAATCCTAACATTTGCTTCTGTTTATTATCGTATTTTTATACCTACTAATAAAAACTGCCTCTTTAATTTTTCTTTTTTCATTATCTTTCTCTTGTCCTAAAATTTTTATTTTATTTATATCAAAATTAAACTTAAAATTACAATTTCTATCATGATAGAAATTGTAATTTTAAGTTTAATTTTGATATAAATAAAAAAAAATAAAAAAAAATAAAAATTTTAGGCCAAGAGAGAGATAATGAAAAAAGAAAAATTAAAGAGGCAGTTTTCATTAGTAGGTATAAAAATACTATAATAAACAGACAGTCAGCAAATGTTAGGATTAATGAATTGTGGGATATTTAAATCGATGTGTGTTTCTAGTAGATGATTCCATTTTGGAAGTTGAGTTGAAAATGATTATGAATATAATCGAAAATATTTCTTTATGAGTTTTTATTGAGTTTTTATTTATATTGTATTATAAATTGTTTACCGTTGTTTGGAATATATTTAAGTTTTGTTATTGTATTATTGATATTAGTGGACATTTATTTTGTTTTATATATATCAAATTGAAAGATTATTAATTTTTACTTTTCTTTTAACTTTTTTATAATGAATAATATGCAGAGCATCCAATATAAATATTGTTTTAATAATCTATGATAACAAATTTTCATCTAAATAATTTACAGCATGTGTATAACTTGTTTAAATCAGCTTTATTACTTTAATTAATAATGTCATGTGTAATCCTTATTTTTACAGAATGAGTTGTTTTATTTGATATGTATTTCTATTATATAAATAAATATTGTCACCATTTTTGTCCAAAGAATACTAGTTATATTATTACTTATAAACTCTAACCACCATAGATTATTTTTTTTATATAATTTACTTCAGAAACTTTTAGATATATTTATATTTTATTAAATCTATAAAGATATTACATACGGGGCAGAGAAAGGTGAATAATTCCATATGTGTAAAATTAAAAAAAATCAGATATATTAATCTTTAACTGAGGTTCAAAGTTTATATCTGTGCTAGAGATAATCTCTAGTTTCGAAAATGATTAGTAATAATCATTAGTGTATTTATCTGAAATGAATGGCGTCAAAGTTGTGAGTGGAGGAAGTTTGACAATGGTAAATGAAAATGTAACAATTTACTCTAGATAAATACTTTGCATATAATAAAGATGTATATGAGAGATTGTGACCTGGTCCAACTGATGACTGCTGATCCAGCATGAAATGCACCTTGGGGGTCATTTGTCTTTTATTATATCTTTATTTATATGTATTTCAAAAGAATGGGGAAGTATGGAGGTGTTTATTAAATCTATAGTCATATATAATGTGACATTAACCTACATATTATACTGACATAGTTGTTTTTTGTCAAAACACAGAACCCAAGGGCCTTATGAAAATGTATCAATCCAATAGCCCAAAGATAAAATTGTAAAAAATATTTACATTAAGAACAATAAAAATCTTTTTATAGTAATTAATATATATATATTTGATTTTTTTTCTTAAAACTGTAAAACTAAAATAATTTAATATTTGAGTTTCACATTTTAACAAATACTTTGATTAAAATAAAAAATAATATATGCATTAAATAATATAAAAGAACATTCCTCTTTTATTATCAAGACAAAAAAAAATATTAAAATTTTACCACAGTCAAATCATTTTGCATTCCCCATCTAATTTTTAACTGTTGCAAGTAAACATAAAAGAAATATATGAACCTTTATATATTTAAAATTTATTCATAATAACATTTATTCAACATTAAATATTAATAATGCATAAAAAATAATTAAAGATACATTCAATTATCATATAATTGTTTTGTCGTCGTTGTTGTTGTTGTTATTATTATTATTATTATTATTATTATTATTATTATTATTATGATGATGATGATGATGATGATGATGATGATGATGATGATGTTTCAAAAAGGTAACTATTAATCTAGGTAGTTTTTACATTGAAATACATTTTACATCTTGTTTTGTTACATAGATTGATGTACAGGGGTACAAACATCATAAGGGTTTTGCATATTAGTAACCTTCAGTGAATCCAATTGGTTCTCTTTATGTGAACACTAAGGCTTTCAACTATGGGAATACTGATGTGCTACAAATCATCCTTTATTACACATATATAATCAATTAGTTCAAATATATCAAAAGTCATTTTTACTTTCATTGAGAAATTGTGTATTATAGGTGTGTTTGTTCATTATTTGCTTTTCTGTTGCTGGCTAATCTTGTGCATCCTCATAATCTAGTTCAAATTCTTCATCAGTTACTTCTATTGTTTGGTACTATTTTTCATAGTTGCTTGTGCTTCACTCTTTCATTTTAACTTTTTTGGCTCATTGTCATTTGCCCTGGTCTTTTTCTTTTGGTCTGTGTTAGTTTGTATAATTTGTGGCAAATTTGATGCGATTAGTTGTATTATTTCAGTGGCTGTGTTATTTTTCATTCTTAGTGTTTGCGATGATTTTAGTTTAGTGTCTTCATAATTGTCATTAGTTGAGGTTTGTTTTTTGCTGGTTGGATTTTTACTCTCAACCTCTTCCTTGTCTTGATTAATAATTTGACTTTCATGTATTAGGATAGACCCCTCTATTTTTTCACCTGTTGTTTCATTTTTATTTGGCTCTTGATTTGTACTTGTTTTTCTAACTGATAAGTATAAGTGCTCTTTAGCTGGAGTCTCATCCATATTCTTTTTTTTTTGCGGTTAGTGTTGGTTTGTGTTTTTTGGATTGTGTTTTCTTCTTTATCAAGTGATGTTTTTGTTGCATTAAGTTTTTTGTCTCTTGATGTTGTTCTGTGTTTGATTGGTTTTTGATGCATTTTGTTTCTTGATGCTGCACCGTGTTTGATTGATTTTTGATGTTTTTCCTAGCATCACAGTCAATTACCAGGTGTCCACATTCTCTGCTCATAAAACATTATGATCTTAATCCTTTTCTTTGGATAGTTTATTTGGCATCTTGATCGACTGTTTGAGTGGGTATATGTTCTGGGTTTGCAGCTTCATTTAACTTGATTTTAAAATGGAATCTATTGCTATATACTGGGGTAGGAGGATTATTTAAGTATATTGACTTAATGTAGGTTGCTTTTTCAAATGACTGGATTAGGTTTTGAAAGTCTTGGATGTTATATCCAAAATATGGGTTTTTAATTATGCCAGGAAAGCAGTTTTGCAAGTTTTTATTGACAACAATCAGAGCATAATTTTCCAAGGTCTTAATCTTAGTTTAAAACTTTTCTCACTGATATTCATCAAAAAATTCTACTGCAATATGTATCAGAAGTTGAGATGATCTCAAATGAATGAGGTCATAAACCATATTGTGTTTTTAGTCAGCTCTTCATATAACAGTTTCCTAGGAAACTTATATAGAGTAAGGTTTTTTTTATTACCACTATCATGAGTGATTTTGTTGAAAAAAACTTTTTAAAGGTGTTAAACTACTTTTTTGTATTGTATTGTTGAACCTAGCATAGATTTCTTGGATCTCTTCTTTAGTCCAGACTTCTTGTAAGGGTTTAACATTATCAGTATTTCTGGATTTAGGTCATTGAAGTCTGTCTGATTTGCTCTTCTAAATTTCCCATTTTTGGTTGGAGCAAAAGCTTTTTCTATGTTGGCTTGTTTATAGCTTGGTTTCACTATATTTTCCTATGTTCTAGTGGCACTGGTATTATTTAAACAATTGGTTTTTATTTTGGTGCCATTTGGGTCATTGTTTTTCTGTGTTGACACCATTGTTCCCGTTTTTATGTCTAGGTTACTTTTCTATTAAGTATCTGGTTTACTTACAGTTTAGATGTAATACTCATTTATTCTGTTTAGGACTGATGTTTTCTTGATATAAGATTTTTTTAATACAATATTTTTTCCTTTTTTTCTTTATCTTTTATTTATCTTTGTTCAGAATTGACATCAGTTTAATTTTTCTATGATGCAGCATTTTATTATTATTATTATTATTATTATTATTATTATTATTATTATTATTATTATTATTATTATTATTATTATTATTATTATTATTATTATTATTATTATTATTATTATTATTATTATTATTATTATTATTATTATTATTATTATCATTATCATCATCATCATCATTATTATTATTATTATTATTATTATTATTATTATTATTATTATTATTATTGTAACATTTGAGTTATTTATTGAGCACACAGGCAGTATGTAATTAGAAAGAGAAAGGCTTTATACTTTTTACATATATGGCTTAACCATTTGTAAAATTTTTGAATGATGTAGTTTTTGACAATAGTGGGACTTCTCAAACCTCAACACCAGATAGCACCTTTATAAAGAGAAAAATGGCCATCTTATCTTTAATATAAATTTTTACTTATATAGACAAGTTTGAAGCATCTTCATTTGAGAGTGTGAAGATATTACTCACTTCATATTGTCAAAGAAAATGGTAGATATAAATGTAAAGTGAGTAATATCTTCATGTTTTTAAATCAAGTTGTTTCAGATCGGCCTATATAAGTAAGAATTTAGGTTAAATATAATATGACCACCCTTATCTTTATAAAATTCCTGTCTTGTGTTGAGGTTTGAGAAGTTCCTCTATAGTCAAAAACTACATCATTTGGCTATTATACAAACATTTAAGGTGTATGTGGAAAAAGATTAAAGTCTTTCTCTTTGTATTATTATTATTATTATTATTATTATTATTATTATTATTATTATTATTATTATTATTATTATTATTATTATTATTATTATTATTATTATTATTATTATTATTATTATTTATCCAATATTTAAAGACTCTCCTTGGATTGTATCATTATCAAGGCTTCCAAAATAACATAATTGATTTGTTTAAATACATGCTTATTTTAAACATTTCCTTCCAAAGCTATTTATTTTTTGTATTCATTTAATAATAGTTTAGCATTCATATGGAAATAAGAATAAATTTCATATAGAACAATTTGCACCAATCATTGCTTCTAATATAGTATAATTCAGGCATAAAATCATGTTTTAATAAAGACTGTTGAGACTTTGATTATTACTCATTGTCAAATAAAACTTTCTTTTTGTCAGAATTATTTTTAACCTTACTTCAAGTAAAACTCTATTTTTGGTATTTATATACTAGCTTTTTTTTAAATCTTAACCAAAATATTCTTTTAGCACCTGGTTTGGTTGTTTTTGTGTTTATTTGTTTTTTACAATCTTCTAATATTCCAATCATTAAAACATTGGAAATGTATAAAATATAATATTATTGTTTGTAATCAGATCCATATTTTTACATAATATTTTAATGAATTTAGATTTTAAGGATTTAAACATTTTTGATTTAGTTTGCTAAATATTTTTCCTAATATTATGAATTATTTGTTGATTTTGTGAAAAATAACATCAGAAAATAGCATCGTCATATATTATGCACAAACAATTTTCATGTTTTCACTGACTTGTTAAAATGTTTAGACTAGTAAAAAGGATTTTTTATTTATCAACAATAAAATATTTAAACTTTAAAAGAATATTTAGTAACTTTAAACTCATTACTTACTTCATTTATAAAAATAGCATTACTTTTATTTGCAAATTATTTTTATAAAGTATTTTTTTTAAAAAAAAATGTTGTCATAAAAAGTCCATATTTAACTTAGAAAAACATTTATTTAAGCTGACGAACTTACTTCATTTATAAAATAAACTATTATAATAATAAAATTTGAAAAAATAAAATTTTAAAACTATATTATCTTTTTGATATATATATTTGTTTCTTTCTTTATTTAAATTTAAAACACACCTATGAATTTACAATTAGATTATATAACATATAATAATAATAACTTTAAGTAAAGCAATAAATTGCACAAAAAATATATATTTTGTTCAGTAATAATGTTTTAGTAAGTCATCTCTTATTCATGGTCCAAATAACATTGAGAATTATTTGAGGTTTTTTTATTATTTATTTTTAAATGACGTGTTTAAATTTATTTAAAAATAACCATGACTACCACAAGTTGCATAAATATTTCGCTTTTAATATGATTAATTCACATTTATAACATTCAAAACCTATAATAAAAATATCCTCTTCTCCCTAATACTTTACTTTTTTTTTTAATTTCAAATTTTAAAATGTTAACAAAAATCATTATAAAAAATTCTCAGTAATGTGTTGATAATTTCCTGTATTTTACTTATATCTTCTACTAACAATGAATTATTCATATGAAGATATATATATTAAAAAAGTAAAGCTTTCTCATAACGCCGACTGAAAGGCTTTAAAATTTATCATCTCTAAAAATATGATAAAAATTTAAAAATTATTTTTCTTGTTATGACATTATTTTTTTTTTAAATTATAACTAAAAAAAATAAAAATGAGAATATTTTGTGTATATAAACTGAAGTTTTATTATGACATTTGTTAAACATGTAAATTATTTTTTTAATTAACCAATCCGCAGCTACTTCAGTTATCAATCAATTTTATCAGCAAACAGATCTCTGTGTTTTCTTAGAAAGAAGATAAAATAATAATGAAAATTAATCAATTCCGCACTTTCCCATATTGACAAGCTTAGCGACTAATGCTTTCTTCACCGTTTCCGTCTACAGTGGTATAGTTTAAAACTTCTCGAAATATATATACATTTTTATGCTGAATGGTAAATGTAATAAGTTGTCTATAAAATTTTATAAATCATTTTTTTAATTATAAAAAACAACTATAGTCAGTTTATGAGATAAAAAATGTAACTCACTATTAGATCAAAATCTACTATATAAGTAGATACTCTTATTAAATAAGTACTTTACAATTAAAAATTTGGAATTATTAATGACTTTACATATTACTAAACATATTTTAGTAATTGTCTGTAAATACAATGTATAAACTATTTCTTGTGAAATGCAATACAGTTTTATTTTTTATGAATAATTTTAAACATTATGCTGAATGAAACTGTATTGCATTTAATAAGAAATAGTTTATAAATTGTATTTACATACAATTACTACTTTTAAATAAAAATTATGTTTAGTAATATGTTAAGTCATTAATAATTCCTAATTTTTAATTGTAAAGTAATTTATTCAATAACAGTATCTACTTTTATAATATATTTTGATCTGAAAGTGAGTAATATTTTTATCTCAGAAACTGACTATAATTGTTTTTTTATAATTAAATAAATTGATTTATAAAATTGTATAGACAACATATTACCCTTATCCTTCAGCATAACAATGTATATAGAATTCAAGAAGATTTTAAACCAAACCACCAAATCATCACATGATCACTATTTCCTATGCTTACACAAGATGTTAATACTAGCAGCACATATTCTATACAGTAATGCTATCCAGTGCAATCCTTAGTAAACTGGCTTCAGATCTATATGATTCTACAAGTGAATTAGTTTGGATTGAAAACATTATTGTTTTTATCTTGGACTCCTAGCTTTATAGTTAACTAAATAGGTAAAATATGATTGGTGTTGTGCTCTCAGATCCAAAGCTACTCATTGATGAAAGCTACTAGCTAAAAACTAGAGAAGATATTGTATGAATAGACACTAAATAAGGATTTTATGTACAAACCTTCTTGCATCCATTGATTGTTAAGGCTTGAACTGGAGGTATGGAGAATTTTCTATATAATAATGTTGAGGATAGATTTGTCATTCAAATCCAATTCATTAAATAAAAGAAAACATATAAAATAAAAATTTAATAAATAAGTATTTTCTATTATTTTTGCAATTTTATAATTATGAAGTTTTTAAATTTGAAATTAGGCAAGCAAATTATAATTTATGTAATATATTGTACACATTTTTATTTATATTTTTTATTTAAATTTGGTGCATTTAATTATCTAATTAATGTTGTTTTTTACATAATATAATAAATAAAACTTTTTCTGATTGAAATGTTTATATTTTATTATTGCAAGCATGTTGTTTTGCAATTCTATAATTATGAAGTTATTAAATTGGAAATTAAGCAAGCAAGTTATATTTTATTCATGTATTGTACATATTTTTTACTCATTTTTTATATAATTTATTATATGTTGAACTTCAGAAATACTGATGTTGAATAATGAATTGTTTACAAAATTAGTATACATCAATTAAAAAATAAGTAGGCTTTTCTTTTTTTGACAAATTAATGAAACTAAAATATAATTTAGCAGATCAACTTGTTGAAATTAACAAGTTAGGATGTCTTAGAAAGATGTATTTAAAACACTATCAGTTAAAAATAAAATAAATTAATATTGTGCAAGAAGTATAAAGAAAATGATTATTTATTGGAGTAAACAGTTTCAGGAATTATTACTATGTACTGACCAATAATCAAAACTGAATATATGTATTCATAAACTGTAAAATTCTAAAGAAATAATATTTTTTAAATAAATGAAAGCACTACTTGAACAGGTCATATACAAAACTAACATTTAAAATGAATTAATCATTCTAAATGTAACATCAGTAAAACTGAAGTTATAAAATTTTGGCTGGGATTCCCATCTTTCTGACTACTGGTGTGAATACTATCATTATTATGGACATTATGGTTACTTTAATAATGCTCTTTCAGACTTGATTTTAGACCACAGTGGCTACAACATGGTATATTAATATAAGGACTACAAATGATTTGTCATGTCAATCCTAAGAATAATATTTGTTATATATATATATATATATATATATAAAAAAAATCAAACAAATGAATTATATATATATATATATATATATATTTTCAAATTTGATTTTTTTTATAAGTATTATTAACAATATACATTAAAACATTTGTAAAAAAAATTATAAATTATAGCCATAAAATCACAAAAATGAATAAAGAAAATTACTTTTCTTTGACTGGATTCAGTTGACAGTTTTCTTATAATCAGTTATTATAGTGAAATAAATTTACTTTTTATTATCATTGCCCTTAGTTACTATAAGTTTTATAATTCTAAGGGAACATGTATATTGATTGTTAAGATGAAGTAAAAGACCAATAGATTGAAAAATTCTGAGTTCAAATCACTTACTTAAGTAAGTTTAATAATATTTATTTTTAAAAATAGAATAAAAAATAATAATCATTTGCAAAAAAAAGCAAAAAAATTACAACTACTTAGACAACAAGCAAATGAAATACTACTAAAGCTAAAAAGAAGAGCTTAAAATTTATATAATGTGAGCTTAAGCTAAATTCAAATTAATTGGAATTTTGAAAAATAAAAACATATTCAAGAATGTACTGAAATGGAGACTTATTTATCTTAAAAAGTAATATAAAATTAAATCACTTGAAGATTGACAGTGGCATCACATACTGCTTGTAGCCATTGTGGATTAAAAATAAATTATAAATATAATAGGGTAAAATAAATAGAAATGTTTAGAAAGGAAGTGTTCAATAATTATTTTATTTAACCATACCAAATATTTTTATGAATTAATAGGTTTAAACATTGGACACAAAAAAAATATTTGTCTATGTCAGTATATAAATTTGTGTAAAAAATGGAAAATTTTATAAACATTTATTTAATAAATAAAATTACATTCATATTTTTAACTTTATAATAAATAAAGTTGAATAAATATAGCTTTACTTCTCACTATATGTAAAATATATAATTGTTAATTAGAGAAGATATTAATTAGTATTAAAGTTTATCGGCTTAACGTTTTCGAGGATCCACGCCTCATATTCATAGCCTTCATAAAATGTATAATAAAATATGCAAATACAAATATTCATATAAGCTAGTGTTACGTAGCCCATTTGTTCGAGATCTCGAAGCAAGTATCCTTTCTATTAATGGCATGGATGTTTCCATTGATGTAAAATGCCTCCTTTATTTTTCTTTTGTGATCATTTGATTCTGAGCACAATATTATGGGATTGGTGGGTGTGAAGTTGTGCCCAGATTGTTTAGCATGCTCCAAGAATACAGAGGACGTGTTGCTGTTTTTCTGAGCTCTGTTAAATGTGTAAAAATAAAATCTTATTTCATTTAATGAAAAAATTTCTTTCATAATATGCTAAATGAAAATTATTTTTATATTATACTTCTGTTGTTTAAAAAAATATAAACAAAGGAATTTGATCATGATTCTAAATTGTTGAATTTATTTTAATTAAAAGATAATTTAAAATGTTTTAAAGTAAAGATTTTTAAAATTAGAATTAAAAGTTTGTTTACACAGAAATCTAATATTATATTTAAAATGGTAATTAAGCTGTATATTTATTATTAAAACAGTCTTTAAAACAGTCTTAAAAATTGTGTCATGGGACTTGAGGAGCCTCAACTTCAAGAAATTATTCACCCTTTTGGTAGAATTCACAAATTTAATTACTTACTGGAGGAAAGATCCAGCCTCCACTTCCTCTCTAACACAGCCACATTTGAACTTCACTTGAAGAAAGAAACAAATCCCACAGATATTCCCACCATAATAAGACATAGAAACTCTCCCATGATTGTTTCTTTTCTGGGTGTAAAACCCCAGTGCTTCTTCTGTGGTCAAAGAACCCACCTAATAAAAGATTGTCTAGCCAAGACCTGTAACATATGTGGCACAAAAAAAAACCTGACTACATAGATGCAAGAAAAGCCCCAATCAATCTTCAAAATAAAAAAACCTCTGTACTTTCACCTCAAATTTTTACACATAGTATAGAATCAGATCAATCTAAAATAATTGAAAGAAAATCATATGGAATCAAAGCTATGCCCATCCCAACAAACAGTTTATCTACCAGATCTCTGCCAAAACATGCTCAAACTGCTGAAGTGTCAAACAAACCTCAAAACTCATCTACTCTTAAGGCCCACACCTGCAATCCTGAAATCACAGAAACAACAAAGTCTCCCAGAACACAAACCCCATTTATCAACCCTAAGTCATACAAACCTAAAGATAATTCTAAAGATGATTCATTGCTACAAAACCAACATGACAGATTGAATCAGCATCACACTACATCCAACCATCCCAAAGGCTCCAAAAACACTTCCAGCCATATGGACACATCTAACATACATCATCCTGCTAGCCACAAAAATAATAAAGCTCAACATATTTCCATTAAAATTATACCTTCTCCTTCTATCAATTCATCAGACACTGAAACTGAGATGGACCTTACTAGCTATAGTATTTCCATTAAAAGAAAATCCACTCGCTTGAATAAATCCAGTTCAGAAGATGAGAATTCATTAACTCAGTCATCCATTCATTACCATAACATTAAGACCAAAGGAACCTCTATGTCCCAAAATTCTGAGTAAAAATGGAAAATTGCTAATAATATTCCTCCTAACTCTCAAACCAACCTGAAAGATGAGTTTTCTGAAGATGAAATCCTTCTTTCTGAGCCTTTGATATTTAATTACCAAAACAGTTCTCAACTCCAAAATCCTCTGGTGGTAGACTTTGTCCAATCCCCAGCATATGACTAGATAGCTGGAGTTAATGTCAGAGGCATTAAATCACTTACACAAGTACATGCCATCAGACATTGGTTTAATTCCTTTGCCCCCCACATTATGTCTATGAGTGAAACCAAATATCACCAAAAGTCCAGTAGTCTTATTTTAACTGAGCTTAACAAGCTTGGCTATACATATCTAACAGTCAACCTAACAGCTACTGAAGGTGTAGGTATCTTAATAAATAGCAAACACCCCCCTAACCAGTTTAAGATCACCTACCAAGATAAGAACCTAATCTGTGCCAACCTAATCTATGGCAGTAGCATAAACAATCCATTTTATGTCTACATGCCCAATAGCCATTTAATATTCCTTCAGATCATAAACACTCTAAATATGATAACTGCCAACAACAACTCCCCAGCACTCCTCTTTGGGGACTTCACCATCTCCTATGATCACTTTACAAACAAGTACCTTCACTTGCTCAACAGATGATTTATTAATGGCATGGGCTTCTTTCCTCACAATGCCTATTCTTATTACACCAAGAGGTATCATACATTAATAGATCTGATGTTATACACCTCTGAACTCCTTCATGGTCTGGAAGCTACTCTTCAACCTGTCACCTTCTCATACCATCATGCTATTATCACCACACTATAACTAATCAACTATTCCACATCCTTTCTCAACTGGTCAATCAGAATGTTAACTAAAGCTTCCATGACTGAAGTCATTCTATCTGAAGCTTACATCCTCTTCCACAAAATAAACTTACTAAAAAGGCCCCCAGAAAAAGCCTGGTTTGCCTTCATCAGGATAATCCAATCTTTGATTGCTCACTATCCTAAAAACAACAAAGGGCCATCTACACTTATAAATGAGTTTGACCAAATCAATAGAAAAATAAAAGACATGCTCAACTGAACCATATCATATCAAACACCTTCTATCACTAAAACTTCAGTATAAGGAAAAGCTGATGGCTATTGCAAAGTATATTTCTATTAAAAGATCACAAAACTTTCTTACTACCCAGCACTGCTGGACTCGGGGATATTTGCAATGAGCATTGGAAGCTAAGAAAAAACTTAACACCCCAACCTACCTCATTGTCAATGGAAACTGTATCACAGGTCATTACATGATTGAACATATTGGTCTTCACTTCAAAAACCACCTTCAAAATAACTTTCCAAGGTCCATCAGTGAATGGCTGGATCACCCATATTCTATAAGCCATGGAATAACAGCAGCTGATCTTAAAAACCATCTATCAGGACTTCCTGACAGTGTTCATGCTGGGATGCATGATATCCCATGGTTCCTAATTTTGCACCTTGGTAACTTTGCTATTCCAATCATGATGAACATGGTCAACCATTTGTCCACTAAAGGAAGAGAAATAAATAACCTCTACCCAATTGCCTTAGTGCCATTCATCAAGAATAACAAAGATCCAACCAACATCCATAACATAAGGCCTATTTCCATGACACCAATTTTAATCAAAGTTATCAAAGGCATAATTAAAGAGAAAACCCAGCAGAAAATTTTACACATTTTTGTTCAGTCACAATATTCATGAAAAGAGTCTTCAACCCTGACAGAAATGGGTGAAGTCAAGATTCTCCTTGATCACACTAGATCTAATCGCTTATCAAAGCCCATTGCAGTCCAGCTAGACATAACAGAGGCTTTTGACTCAATCAATATTCTTACTCTTCTTACTCTTCTAAAAGAGCTCAACATTCCCTCTCAAATTATCCAGATTCTGGAGAATCTTCTCTACAATAGGCTAATTCACATCTACTTAGATGGATTCTACACAGATGGGTTCTCCCCTGACCTGTCTATTCCTCAAGAATCTCCTCTAAGTACTATCCTTTTTATATGCTATCTAATCCCCATGTTGAGAGATATAGAAAACTCATTCACCGGAGTATTCATTCCTCACATCAAAAAATCCTTCAAGTTATTTGCATATATGGATGATGTCCTAATAATACTACCATCTCAAAAACATCTCCCACTACTCTACAAAATTTTGGATAATTTTTTCCTCAATTCACAACTCAAATTTAACTCCAACAAATCATCATCTTGAAAATTTTCTATCAGGAAAGAAGCCTCATCTAGATTTCTAGCTAAACCCCAGGACTTTTTTGGCTTTCCTATCTCCATGTCTCAAACAGCTATGTCAAAAAAAACTATAGAACTCCTTAATCAATTTCACATCTTAGATTATACAGACCCTTTCCAGGGTGTATCTCTCCATTCAGAGAAAAGTAAAACTACTGAACATGAAAGTCATATCTAAGATATCATACTTCCTCCCCCATCATGACAGCAACAAAAGCCTTTACCAAAAAATCAATAGTCTATGTGCTAAACTCTTTTGGAAAAACAGCACAATGTCTATAAGCATGACAAGGATGAAATACCACTGCAAATCTAATGGGATGTCCTTTCACTCCATCCTATCAATTATCTTCCCAAAATCCCACACATTGATTCATAATCTTTTACAAAAACATGATTCATTTAATATATCAGAGACCGTCTAACTGACAGACAAACATCCTCCTCAAAAATGCTGGTTAGACCAGGTTCTTCAGCTTCTCAATGAACATACATCTACTTTACAAAAATCCATATAATATAAAAATCACCATCTGGGAAGCTCACCATACAATCAAACCTGAAATCATCTCAATTATGTCAATGCTTGGCATCACTAATCATAGAATTACTTCGATTTTCAAGTTCTTAGCTTTAGAGCCTAAATTTTTAAACTACCTAGTAAAAGTAAATCTGGGAGCCATGCATACCAACTGGTTCCTCCACCACAAGAGGTTTCTTAACAACATTGACCCTATCTGCCCAATCTGCAAGAGGCATGATGATAAATTTGACCATATAGTTCGCTCATGTACCAGACTTGGAAATGTCAAACTTTTAATTTTCCAAAATACAAAAATTGATATTTACAGAATCCTCTCTCTAAAAGAATCTTTACAAAATAAGCAGTTTCCAATTATAAGAATGTCAGTATTTCTCATCCACTCTATCTGGAATGTAAGATGCAAATTAGTCTTCACAACTCCTCTGCCAGACCCAGATAGTCTATTCATATCTCTTTTAAAGAAAATTAAGCATAAAGGCATGACCCTTTTCTCCAGGTTTCTATTTGAAAAACCTGGAATCTATTCCAATTCCAAAGCCCAATACATTTCCAGATAGCTGATGACAACGATCTTTAAACCACAGGATTAATTCCATATCCAGGATTAATATCTCTACAAATCATCCGTTATCAACCCAGTAGTAACATTATAGACTCCTGTTTAGTCAATGTATTTTAAGAAGTTAATGTATAAAAAAACCAATATTCTCCTTAAATAAAATTCTTTTAAAACTAAAACAGTCTTAATTTTTTTCTTGACAGGATTTATAATTATTTAAAATTCATATGTTGTGGGGTTTTTTTATATTTCTTTTGTATAGTCAATAAATTAGAAAATGAGCTAGTGATTATCAGTCAATATGTTTAGCTCACTAAAAATACCTGTATAACGAGAAAAAAGATTTCTTGATTTAAAAGTGAAATATCAAAATTTTATGACTCAATGCTGATCAAAATTTTATTTGTTTAAAACTAAAAATATCATGTCCAGGAAATAAAATATTTTGGAGAAATTAGAAATTTATTTACCCACATTTAGAGATGGTTGATTATATCATTATATAAAAAAATCATCTGATGTTATGCAAAGTCTATAACCTATGTATCTTTAAATTGTATAGACAATACCTTCATGTCTCATACCCAATAAAGAAATGTGGTAATTATTATTTTGTTTAAATTTATTAACTTTCATATCAGTTTGAAAAAAAATCATTCATATATTTACTTTATAATATATTAAAATTATAATCTCCCAAAAATTTTTTTGTATATACTTTTAACAATATGACTTATTAAAATTATTTGTAATTTATCCAAAGTATTTTTTTATATATTTAATATGTCTTAATCAAAACTAAGACATATTGAAAAAAGAATCAACTGTAAGATGGATAGTAAGTAATTTAATTATAATAATCATATTATTATTTTTTAGGAAGTTGATTTTTTTTTATCATCTTTGAAATCGTTTAATTTAGTTATATTAATATTGAGCTTTATTAAATCACTGATCTAAACTTGAATAAAAATGGATAAGTGAAAGGTCATTATGAAGAAACAGGGGAGAACAGAGAATGAAAATGAAGTATTTTAAGTGAAGAAATAAGTAAAGCAAATTATTTAATTCTAATTGTCATTATATATCTTGGAATACATATTTATGGAGTAGTTTTAGCAGAACCTATTTACAAGATATACAACATTTATTTGAAAAAATATTGAAATTGAATTCAACCCCAATTTATCATCAAAATTTTGTATAAACTTAATGGCTTCCAGTTATCAGCAGAGAGTTTAGATAAGATGGGCAAAGGTTATAGATATATAGATATATTGTAAGCTATTAAGATGACCTATATTAACATTAAAAATATGTTTAGCTTAAATACGTTAAGTATAACTATAAATATAAATTCTTATCTTAAAAATAGCTTATGATTGACAATATAAAGTATTATTTTTTTATCTGTTTGGATATAGTTAATATTATCGTAATGACTTTAGTCAATTTTGATTTTAGACAAAATATCAACATTTTTGATTTCTTCATGGTAAAAAAAAAATCTTAAGAAAATTAATATTTTTATTTAAAATATATCAAATTTTAATGCATTTTTTCATGTACATTTGAATGAGGTATGTATGTGAGCAATTAATTTATATTAGTACTGTTATACTTGATTACCTGCATTTGTTTTTCTCTTTAGTTGATTTTTAAACACTACTTTGACATTATGAAAGTATACTAGAATAACTAATCAATCAATTGAAATTTTTTAAACTCGGAAAAAGATGATTGATGATGCAATTTATAAATACATTGGGTTTTTAAAGAGCTTTTCTTGCTTTTTTTAGACAGGTTTTTTCCTCATTTAGTTTTGAGAAAATGGAAGAGGGGTAGTGAGGTTTGAGATAGAAAGAAAAACAATACAATTAATTATAAGTTTTCAAGATTGATTTTGATTACTCATAATACTATGTATTTGATATTGACTTAAAAAATTAATTGATATAGATAATTTCAAACAATCTCTTTTTATTTATTTATTGACAAATTGATTTGGAATTTTGCCTACAAAATTTTTAAATTTCTTACTTACTTTTTAAAGGAAGGGTAGAGGAATACTGTCAGTTGTAGAGCGTTGTGTTATTTTTCTAGGAAAACAATAATTAATTGCCAGCTACATTCATTTATCACACTATTATGGTGTAAATTATAAATTTAATGTGTAATCTATAACATCTTATTTTTATTTTCAAGTCTTTTTTAATGTTACTTGTCTTTTCAATTTCTTAATTGGTTTTGAAAAAAGGGAGGAGGGGAGGTTTGCTAAGAGTGGGAGAAAAATATAGTTAATTGTAAGTTTTCATGGTTGATTTCTAATATTGTCTTACAAAGTTAATTGATGTAGTTAAATTCAAACATCTTCTTCTTTTATGCAATTGGCAAATTGGTTTCGAATGTTTCTTTACAATTTTTAATTTTTTTTTTATTTGGGTTTTTAAAAGTATGAGAATGGGGAGTAGAGAAATACATTCAATTGTAGAAATATTGTCCACTTTTCTAGGAAAAAGAATTACTTGCCAGTTATATTCAATACAAATTCCAAATAAAACAAACACTCCAAACAAAAATGAAATGGATGGCTGGGAAAGAAACAGCTATAATAAATTAATACAAAATGTAAAAATATAACATGGTTTATTTGGATTCCCATTGCTGCCTGATAGTTGTTGTTTTTTACTTCAAAAAAAGCCTTGCCACTTCATATGGGTTAAGTAATATGGCAATATGAATATATCACATGATCACCATCTCATCCTAGACATAATTGTTGTAAACAAAGACAAAACTCTCCATACAGTAGTGCCACCTTGTGCTAACAAGAGTAATCAATGGATGCTGTGTTTTTGTCTTTGTTTACAACAATTATGTGCTAGGATGAGATGGTGATTGTGTTATGTTTAGTGGTTTAACACCAATCCAGCCTAATAGGATAGTGGTGGCTATGGTTGTTTAAGAGCCAAAGACATCAAAATGTATGGGTGCTAAATTGAGTTCAGACCCATATGACTATATAAGCTATTGAGCTTAGATTGAAAATATTATTGTGTTTTCAATTTCATTCCCATGGGTTTGTAGTAAAGTATAGATAAAAGGTGGCTGCTGGAGGGTTGCATTAGATCCTAAGATCTAGGTGCAGTGCACTCAGATCCAAGGCTCCTCACTGATGATGGCCACAAGCCAGAAACTAGTCTGGGGATATTGGATGAGTAGGCACTAGATAGGGATTTTATGCATAAGCCTTCTTGCATCCATTGATTACTCTTGTTAGCACAAGGTGGCACTACTGTATGGAGAGTTTTGCCTTTGTTTAATATGAATATAAATGAAAAATCACTTTAAACTCCTTCCCATTTACCTTAATTTTTTCAAATCACAGATACCCCATGGTGTAAATGAAGAACATAAGAAGGTTTATTTTGCTTTTAAAAAATACTAAAAAAATAATTTAAAAGAACAACTCCTAGTATAAACCCCATTTTTTTAAATCAAAACAATTTTAACAATAGCAATGATGAACAGAAAGTTTATTTTTAAGTTAATTTTTTTTTAAAAAAAGATTTATTGTAATGTGTGGCAGCAGAAACATGTTTTCTTTTTAGCTTTTAATTGTCTATTCTATTTTTTAGCCATTTATAAATCTAGAATATTAAATATTGAAACAATGTTAAACCTTAAATTTATTTATTAGTTATCCCAGAATTATTTCATGACATAGAGGCAGGATTTTAGAAACAAACAATTAAAGAAAAAAATGACTGTCGTTAGCTGAAAGCATCAGTGCCATTTATATTGGTACATAATTAGAATGAAATTTAAAAGATTAGAATTTTGCAATAATGAAATGATATTTGTGTATTATTATTGTTTATTCTTAAAACTTTAATTTTATTTTGCATATATTTGTTTTATTTAAAAGATAATAATAATAATAATAATAATAATAATAATAAAAGTAATAATAATAATAATAATTATTATTATTATTATTATTATTATTATTATTATTATTATTATTATTATTATTATTATTATTATTATTATTATTATTATTATTATTATTATTATTATTATTACCACTACTACTATAACTATTACTACCACCATTGTCTAAACAAAAAAGGGGAAAAGGAAAAATGTGTTATTTTCAAATGCAGTAAGTTGTTTGTTTTAAAAATAGTATAATTTGTTTTAATTTTTAAATAATTCTTATTTAAAATTATTGTATCTGGAAAATTATATAAAAAAGCATTATCAAAATATATGAAAAAATTTATTGAATACTAATTTAAATTCTATAACATATTTCAAGATGATATTCTAAAATAAGCAGTTTTTGTTTGTGACAATATCCTCAAAATGGCATAAATAAAGTTATAAAATTACCTAAAATTCTTAGAAATGAATTATTTTTATTGCTTTGTTCTTGCTTTAATTGATATCTATTAACAAAAAAAAAAAGAAATGGAGGAGTAAAATCTTTGGATGAGAGATGAAACAGAGCTCAAAATTATTGACTTTGCCAACAACATTTAGGCTAAGTTGTTATTTAAAAATCATCACATGCCATAGGATTGAAAACCACAATAATTACCAACAGCATAACAAAATTTTCTATGATTTGAATGATTTTTAAGTGACATCACGTATTGTTTTTCACTGGACTTTCAATTTAACTTTAGTAAATTATAGAACTATATTTATTTAAATGATTAATAATATATGAATTGTTAAAACTAATTTATTTCATCATAAATATATATATATATATATATATATTCCAAATTTCTATAATATATATATATATATATATATATATATATTGATTAAGAAATTTGGAATATATAGAATTCAACAATTTTCAAAACATGGAATTTCAATCTACATCAGCTAAATATGCATATATTATTCTGGCAATGTTATATTATATATCACATCATTCTGACCATCGTTATTGGATAATAACTAAGAAGAGGATAGGAAAAGACTGTTCATTATAATTAGGTAAAAAAAAATAAAAGTTGGGTATTATTTTTGTAAAAACAAGTTATTTGTATGTTTTAATAATTTGCTTTTTTTTTTTTTTAAAAAAATGAGTTTTTTGTTACAATTTTTTATATGTTGCAAACATTAAACTTTTAGAATATTTGTGTGTGCATATATTATGCTATAGTGTGAAAGTTACGTTTGGAAAGTCCAATTATTTATTTGAAATGTGAATACATAAGGGGCTAGTATATTGTTAATATTATGTTAAAATTTATAAATAATATTTTGTAAAAGCATATTCCCCTAAGTACTTTTTGGATATTATTATTTATTTAAAAATAAAAAATATTTACTTACTAGTCTTACAAATACATGACTTTTCTTTAAGTGGACATAATAAAATGTAATCCAGTGAGAAGACAGAGCAGAGAACTATCTACATATACATATATCATTGAATAATATTAGTTGGTGTTAGAAGTTATTTTATTTTTAGAATTTCATGCCATAAACAATGTGGGGAAAAAAACAGTTATAGAAGCTGCCTCTCATTGTTCTTTTTAATGTTTCAAGATATATTAAATTATTATCTCTTTCAAATACCAAAGGTTAGATAATCAAAACAGAACTTATCAAGCATACCTATTAATATTTTAGCAAAAACAGAATAATACTTTTGGATCATATTTAGGCATAAATCCCATACTTATCAGTATAATCAGATTTGTTGCAACATATTTTTGACACATACATGTTTAAATTTTATCTTTGACATACAGCATGTTTGTTTTTCTATGATAATAATCATTTTTTTTAGATTCTTCATGCCTCTTTTTATTATTAATTTACTTTGGAATATTATATATTTAATAAAACAAAAACAATTTTTTAGAGCATTTTTCCCCATATGTGTTTTATTTTTTTTTTGTAATAAAATTATAATTTTTTTAATTTAAATTTGACTTCCTATTTTTAAGATTAAAAAATTTATTTAATACATAAGATATTAACATAATTTGTATCATACATATTAAAATCCTGAGATATTTGATTATGGGTATAAAGTGGATATGGATAATACATTGTCATGATGTAGTATTTAATTTGGACAAGTACCCAACCAGATTTCATAATCACACACATTGAACATACACTTACTTTAAGAATATATAACTAAATACTTATGTAGAACATTTTATACACTTATGAGATAATTAGGCAACATACTATGTGATATATATTTGATATAAGTCCTACAATACTATTACTATTTATATCCTATATTATTACTATTTAGGCTAAATTAAAACATGTTCATTGTGAATGTAATAAACATTAAATGTAATTTGCTTGTAATAAAATGTACTCTTTACCTTCTGGCTGCATCAATGTATGTTTCTGCATATACATGCATCTGTACTTCCCCTCTCTGGTCTACATGACTGCCTATTCATCTAGTGAACATTACTGTTTATGTATAATTGTATATCCAAATAATAAAAAAATAATATAATATAAATTTAAATTTTTAATCCATATATCAGCACTTTCAATAATTTAAGTAGTCTTTGTCACAACTAAGTTTAAAAACATTTAAATCCAAAGGTATAAAGTATGTTCAAAGACAATAACTTTCTATTTTTAGCTTTCCCATAATTCATTAATTTTTATATTTGTGGTCTGTTGATTTATTAAGCATTTTCTTTATCTGTATATTAACATCATCACCTCTATTTCAATGGATTTATATATTTTTGGTATATTAAAATTGATGTTAAGATTAAAAATGACAAATAAGAAAGATGATGTTAATATACAAATATAAAAAATGCTTAATAAATTGACAGACAGAAAATATAAAAATTAATGATTTATGGCAAAAATGAAAGTAAAAAGTGATTGTCTTCGAGTGTTTAATAAATCGATAGGTAACAAATATAAAAATTTAATAATTCTGGGAAAACTAAAGATGGAAAGTGATTGCTTTTGAACATACCTTATACATTTGGTTTTAAAAGTTTTAAACTTAATTGATAAACATGTGATGCAATGCACTGTGGCTTCTCCTTTCTCAAGGTCAGGAATCTCTCAGTCACTATGACCACAGAAACATGTTAGCCACCTTATCTTCCCTTTCTATTTTCCCACTAAGTGTTTCCTATATTCACCATCCCTCCAACTCTTTATCTTTTATTAATGCATTTATTCTTCTATCCCATTGCTTGATACTATAACATTCATCAATTCTCCCAACACAATCTTCCCACTTTTTGTATAAGTATACTGACATAAATTTTTTACCCAAACCTTTGCCATACCATACTATCTTTCTCACCCATCTTGTTTCCTGCCCTTTACTCATATTGCAATTAAATACTATTTTGGCTATTCTCTTATCATCCATAAATTGCAATGTACCAAGCATTTTTATTTTGCCTTTTGCATCTCTCATATAAAAACTTATCCATCTCATTTATTCTTAAATTGCCTCCTTTGCTGCCCACACATCTTCATCTAAGACTATTAGATAATTGAAAGTGCTTCTATATGGATTAAAAGTTTTGATTTATATTGCTGTATGTGTTATATATATATATATATATATATATAACACATACATAGATATAAATATATATATATATATATATATTTAATAATATATATATGCATATATATATATATATATATATATATATATATATTAAATGAAAAGTGATTATGCTGTCTGCTGTGTATTTAAAAATATAGGTATAATCTGCAAAATCTAGATGACAAGTAATTTCCATTATTACCTTCACTTTGTAGTTTAATCTATAGAATGATTTTTGTAATCCTGTTGTAAAATGTTTTGGACAGATAAAATTCATTTTGGTGTAGAGATCCTAATCAACACTAAACTTCTTAGTTCTATAATAAATTCTAATAACAGCTGTTGCATTTGTATCAATATTTTTCAGAATTTGTTAAAATTCTGAGTCTAATGGAAAAATGTTTACAGAATCATACTTTTTTATAATTTACAGATCAAAATCATAATAGCAACATTTTATTCATTAGTTGTTCTAATGTTTTTAAAATATTATGTGGCATACTGACATTAAACCACATTTAAACTAACTATTTGTTTTCATTGTTTTGAGTCCAAAGTTTACTGATAGAATGCCAATAAATCTTTAATTTCTAATATCTTTCTTTTACTTTTCTCAAATATAGATATCACTATTATATTCCTCCACTCAACTGATATATCTTTTTTTAGTTTTTCAAAAAAAAAAAATCTACATTTTTCATCTGGTTATTTTGAAGTATCATCAATAAATCCATTAATTTTCTGATTTTTTTTATTTTTGTTAGATTTCATTGAATACCTCATCTCTTCATGATAATATTCTTGAAATTTTAAAATATGTTGTCCATAATTGTAAGAGTATATTATTTTCTTGTTTTTATTATTAGGTAGTGTTGGCCTTTTGTAGAATTCATCCACATAGTTCATGAGTTTATTTTATTTTCAGTAATATTGCTTACTTTTCTTCTTATTTTTGAAATAATTTTCAATACAAGATGTTGTTTGGTACTTGTAAGTTTTGTTATTGATCCACTTAACATCTGAGCTAGTTTTGAAGTTTTCTATCTTTATTAGTTCTCATTTAAATTAATTAGAGTATTTCTGAGAGTTATAAATATTATCTATTAATAATATCTTTTATATTTCTCTAGTTTTATATTAATACATAATCATTTTGTATGTTTTATTTATTAATAGTAAGATGTATTCCTACTTTGTTCACATTTAATGACATCTATAGACAGGAATTATAAATTGCTACGTACTGAACAAACTAAACAGATAAGTAATTTCCAATAAATTTTACTGAAATAAGTTAGTATATAAAGGAAAAAATAATTGTGAAAATATTTTAAAATGATTCATTTAACAAAATTGAACGAATAATGGCATAAGAGGAAAGGATGTAAATGTGAATTAGTTAATAATTAATATTTAATGTATTGTTTTCTGATGGCTAAGAAAACAAGCCAATATTTATATTACTTAAATAACACTAAATTATAAAACAATAAGATAAATTTAATACATTGGATACTTTAAAAGACTTTTTAAACCAAATTAAATTATGGATAAATTGAATAAATATTTGAACTATTTATTCTATTATAATTGTGGATCTATTAAATTATATTACAAAGAAAATTTATGATCTCTTTGTCAGAAGTTAAATTTAAGAAAAGATATGAAGTAGTATTTTTTGCCCCTCACTCTTTCTTTTTTAAGTAAAATTAACATTTTCTGACAAGTTCACATCTTCAGAAATTATTAATGTTAGAATTTTATTAAAAAATTCCTTGTTCAAAAATGTTGGCAATAAAAATTTCTAATATGGGTTTATATGCCATTTTCACCCCATTTAGTAGATTAATGAGATGTAAACTTTTTTATTAAAAGAAAAAAATATTTTTTAAATTAACAGCAATCCTTCAGATACAAGAATTAATGATGTACTCTAAAAAAATGTAATTAATTTTTTTTTAAAAAAAATCTTTATTGATTATTTAAAGATTGACAAAACATATGTGTATTAATAAGAATTGATTTTCACTTCAAAAAATTATAATTTAAGATATATGTCTGTGTGTATATATGATTTATAAATCTAGTATTTAAAAACTCATGTATATTTTGTTTTTACAAATCACGATGTATTTGATTCTTAGTAAATCAAAGTAAAAGAGAAACAGCTACAAGATTAAACAATTATTTTCCAAATCTGAGTAGTTTTGCTACATAGTTTTAAATAATGCATAAAAAAATTACAAAAATAAATTGATAACAATTTGATGACATAATAATTTTGCTTAATGGAATGGAAGTTTCAAACATTTGTTTGTTGAATACTCATTGAAGCAAGACTGTCAAACTCGACAATGATTATGCTCTTGATGATCATACATATTTTTCATATAAAGTTTTTATTTTTATTTTTAGAAATCATTCAAATATGATTCTAATGTAAAATTCTATGAATACTGTCACTTATCAAAAACAATAATATTAATATAAAACAAAGAAAATAAGTACAAATAGAAAACATTCAACCATAGTAAATAAAAAACAGTTTTTTTTTTAACAAGACACTGGCATTTGATCAATGATTATATAATAAAAATAAATGTTAAATGATAAGTAACAAAAAATCAAAACAAAGCAATACATAAACTACAACTGTACAACAGACATAATAATAGAAAGGAATATGTAAATATGATTTAAATAAAAAACTATATATATATTGGTGATATAATATTACTATAAATTTAGTAATAGAAAAAAATTAATTGTCAAAAGCATGTCTGTCTTTTTATATGTATATATTAGCAGGTAACCGAAAGGAAACTCTTGGATTCCTTTTTGAGGCCTTAATGAAAACAAGTAGGGAAAATTCTTAATATATATTTCATAGCTATTGCAGATGTTATTAATTTATGATTATTCATATGATAAGTAAATATAGATGGGCTCTTCATCAGCATTCAGTGTGATGAGTTTTATAGCTTCTTATGCCTGAGTTTAAGATTAAAAAAAACAGCATTTCTTCTCACCTTTCTTCTAGTTATTGCAATATATGTTGAATTATCTTGAAAGACTCATCATACTGATTGCTGCTAAGTCACTCATCCATGTTTATATACCATTTGAAATGTCATATAAAAAATGTCTACAATGTCAAAACCTGTGAAATGTATATTAGGAAATTGTCCTAATTATTTTCTTTAAGACATCAAAAGGGAATTAAAGAATTTACTTTCTATTAATAGCTAATATAGACATAGTGAGTCTTCCCAACAGAATCACCAAGAATATGATGCATGAGCATCAAAAGTGTACTTGGCTCAATTCTATTAAAGAATCTATAAACTCTGTTTGGCACTTTATATTAGTATTAATAATGGCAGAGTAGCAATATATTGTATTTTTATAGCAGTAGATCGGGTTTGAACCCAAAACCCATGATATCTTAATGCATACAGTAAATTTTGATTCAAATAAATATGAACATTGAATGATTAATAAAACTCAAATAAAATTTCATTCAAATATATAATAATATTAACTAATGTGATGATGACGATTTATAACTTAAAGTTATAAGTACTTCCAAAAATATTTTATTTGTTTTTCAATTTCTTTAAAAAAAAAAACAACAACTCAAATTTTCCAATTCTTTTGAAAAAAAAGTTTACTTTTAGAAAACTTTTAAAAGAATGATAGTCATCAATTATTACCACTAACCTTGCATGTTTTCCAGTTGATTACATATTTCAGAGCTGCTGTTGTTAATTAGCATATGTGTATAAAATGCATAAATTTGGATTGAGTCACAAACAGAAGCTAAATGGATTAATAATAAAAATATATAAATTTATTAATAATGAATAAATAAAACTATTGTGTATATACTTACAGCTATTAACCCATACATCAAATATTAACATCATAGAAGTAAAATATGTTTTAAATTTAAGTTTAAAGCTTTATAGTATTTATAATGATAAGATCTTATCACTGTTGAATATTGAAATAATCACAAACCATAGCTTTTGTAGATATCATTTTTTTATTATTTTATGGTTGTCTTCATTACTCTCTCTAACATGATGGTAGTTATTCACCTTGAACACCGGTGATGTTAGAGAGACAAAATACAGTGAAACCGGTGACATCCTATAAGGCATAAGGTATCAGTAGATCTTGGGTAATTTATATGGCAATGTCTATTTCTTCATTCATAGCATCATAGAGATTTTTCAAAACTTTAATATTATTTGTAAACGCCCATCACATTTTCTATAAAACTGTGGAATATTTTAACCAAAACTAAATTTAAAATTGGCAAACTAAAACACTTCAAAAATGTTTTGAATTTCTACAAACTATGCAATTGAAAATTATTTTGCTTATCAAAAGCAGTTTTTCTTTTTTGTTTATAAGATAATTTGCCATTTGGTTTTTCACATATTACAAAATGAATATTTAATATTTTTAGTAATATGCATAAATTAATATTTCTCTTAACTTATTAGGCAGTTTCCATTTTTATATCTCAAGTGATGCTTATATTGACACACATACAGAAATTGTATAGGCAATTCACATGAGTTGTTATTTTAAAAAAATTTTATTCACAGTATTGTGGTATAACCTATCTGAGCTGCATTGGATTTTCATATATATATATATATATATATATATATATATATATATATATATATATATATATATATATATATATATATTCTAACCTGGTCCGTTTGCATCTTCACTTCCAGGCAGTATATTATATTAAATAAAACGGATTCTAGCTCAGTTAATAATTAATAAATAAAATATTCAGCATTAAAATTAAATGTTTCACTAGCTCAAATTTAAAATGTGAATAAGGTTCAGCTTATAAAAATAAATTAAATAAATATTCAATATTTTCATGAGACTTGGAAGTTAAAATACAGGTGACAAGATAGATTACATTGAGCCAATATCCTACAGGATACTACCTCAATGGCATAAGAACACTACCCCCCCCTATTACTCTTCAAATAAATAAAATTCTAGTATTCTTACGATTTTAATAAATCCTACTCACTAATATTAAGTTAATAATTAGATCTTAACCTTCTATTTATAATAATTTAGCTCTTTAAAATCTCAGGTTCATAAATGTATTCTAAGTTAATAAAAATTACGGTAGTAAAATATGAGAAGGGATTTTATGTCATAATCTACTACACTTAAATTAATAATAATAAACACTAATAATATTCTTCATTATATTGATTAATTCTGTATATCTTCACTTTACTATAATCCACCATATGCGGAGGTATAAAATGGATCCGGTATGTCCACTGTGCAAGAAAACCAATAAAACAATGTCCCACATTCTTCAGGAATGTGATATCTGGAATAAACTATGCTACTTAACACTGCAAAAGACCATAGATAAAGACTGGGCCTTGGTGGATATGGTGAAAGCTTTTAAAAAAGGCTCCTTTGGCAATATTAGATTGGCAACTTACATTAACTTTGTCATCTGGTCGGCACAAAATAAAGTAACTTTTGAAAAAGGAATTGATTACAATATTGAGTTATTATACTTCAAATTGCTAAATGATGCCAAGGACCATGACAAGAAGACATGCCAGCCATAGCTAACTGAACAGACTTGGAACCAGGTTAAGCTAGGGCCATGACTTGCCTAGTGTAGTGCATACCTTATATACAAAATAAATCGATATATTAGTGACTAGAAATTATAAAAGCCAAAAGGACCATAAAATATCAGAATGTTAAATCCTAAGAAATGAAGGTCTAATGCTGAACAAACTAATAGACATTTAGGAAAACACAGAAGGGAAAGTGACCGCCCTACAAGTGGTATGACAGCAAACCAAAAAGTAAGCATATATATATAAAGACATTTATAACAGAACTGGGAATGCTTAAATGGTGAAATAGACTTGTACAATTGGACAATCCAAGAACAATATTCCACTGCAACTGAAGTTGTTGCCTTGTTTCTTTCAAGCTTATGCCTCCCAAATTGTCATGAGGCACAGATAGAAGTATTCTGAAAGCTTAACATTGCAGTTGATATAACAAAATTTTTAAATAACTAATTGAGAAATGGACATGTATAATTGGACAATTTTGTGGACAATAATTTAAGCATAAGAAGTTGGGTTTATGTGGGTGAGTCTGCAGGTGCAGGTGAATTTTGTGTCACTGCACATCTGGAGCCATAAAAACCTGCTCACCTATCCATATGTTTATACTTGAATGTTTTAAAATCATATGGACAGAATCAATTGTATAGATGCTGATGCACTTGACACACACCGACACCCCTATATTTGTTTGTAACAATGATTGCATTGTAATTTCCAAACTTATGGCTCTTGAATTGTCTTGAGGCACAAATAAAGGCATTTGAAAGTAATCTATTATGATAAATAAAAATAACAAAATATCATAATATAATCTTTTATTTTCATATAAGAACATATTAAATATGTGGTAGTATTAGATAATCTGACAAGTTATATGTGTGGCAAATAAGAGCATCATATTTCAATGTACCATTATAATAATTAATTTATGACCATAGGATAATGAAAAAGTGATTACTTAATAAATAGTCCAATTCTTAAAATAATTCTTTATTTATTCCTGTGCAAAAAATATTGTGTTTAATTTTATTAACTTTGTGTTCAAATTTATGAAGATAGGAAAATAATAAACCAAACACACAAATTTTGAGAAAACAAATTTTAACAAAGTTTAGTATAACATTAACAACATAACAATTTATTTACAATATGTACATTTAAAAAAAAGCATTTTAAAGATTGGTAACATTATACATTCTTTATATTCGAACCTCATTAAGTCTTTATTCTGAATTAAATCAACAAAAAATAATAATACAATATTATTTATCCCTGATTGATCAATCTTATATAAAAAAATTACATTTATTTAATGCTTACTCAAAATATATTTTACATCCTTTAGCTATTATTCAAGTATGATTCTTTTGTATTAAAACATCTATAGAAAACATAGTGCGGATAAACATAAAATAATAGTAATCAAAAACATGGGTATCCTCTTTTTTACTAGACAATTTCACTTTAGCAATATTAACAATATTATGTAAAATATTTATTGATAATTTATTTGTAAATCATGGATACTATTGTTCACTACACTGTATTTATTAACAATAATATATTCCATTATAACAATATTATAGTACTATATAATTATAACTGCTAATACATTCTCTATTATTGAATAAATATAAATTGTATTTAAACTTATTGTGTAGATCGTTTTTACTTTATAGAATTATATTAAAAATATGCAGTACTCATTTTAAAAAATTAAAATAAATATTTTAATATTATTTAATACCTCAAAAGCAACTTTGCTTTACATATTTTATTCTTAAGATCTTATATTTACTTTCAAAATAAAATAAATCTATAACATATTTATGATTCTTTCATTTGAAGTCCATTGGATTTTCAATTCCAATTCATACAAAATTCTATTTCTTCATACAAGTAAATGAACTCATCTCATTCCAAACAATTACATATCTTTAACTCTAAATCATCTATTATTTTCTTTTAAATATACCATACTCTATGATGTAGCTACTTTTTGGAAATCTAGATAGTGAATAGATTTATAGTATGGGAAGAAAAAACTAGAATATAACACATAACTCATATCGAATAAACATATACAATGGCACAGTGTATTTATAAAACTAGAGGCAAGATCTTTTCCTGTCTAATGTCCTCAAATACTATAAATGATGTCAAGCTATTCCTTTAGCTTTATTGAACATCAATACTCCAAGAAAAATAAACACTGTCCAAAATAAATATACAATTACAGGGCTTTGTTAACTGCAATTGCACTTCCACAAATATTATAAAATACTATTCATATTTCCCAAATATTCTAACTTAATAATCTCCTGGATTCATGCTTATCATATTATTAATACCAGGTCACTATCCTATTCTTATTTCCTAAAGATTTATCATGTTTTACATCGACAAATTACTAGCTTGCATATTCAAATAATAAATAAAACTCAACTATAAGAGAGCAATCTTACTAAGCCATAAGAAAAGTTTGCTTACTTCGTTATTCTATATTCTAAACCATATACAAAGTAATCAGATAATACTTGAACATCCAATAATATGAAAGTTTTTTTTAAAAAGAATCACATAAATATTTATTATCATGTTGGGTTATATTACTAGTATAAATCATAGCATGCATATTCCCAAATAAATCCTGATCTCATAATGTTAAAAATGTTGTATAATTATATTTTAACATTCATATTTCATACATTATTTCATAGGTAATCTGTAAAAAAAGAAAACAAGAAAATACATTACAATAAATATCAATAATTCATTAGTTATTACCAAGTGACATTAACTCATCATTATCACTTTTGCAGTCTTCTTTTCTCCAACTAGATATAACATCGCATACATAAAAATACACATCCATGCTTCTATTTTAAATGTTCTAATTTAAATTATTAAAATTATTATATTATAGAACTTTAATGTTATCAATAGATTAATGTTTATGTTCCTAATCTTTTAAGACATAAAATTTACACTTTAACTAAGTTAATAAATAAAAAAAATCAAGACTATAATTACGTATGTCTTTAATTAACTCTTCATTTGATGAAGGTTCTTGAAAAAATTCAAAAATGTTTATTATTTTCTCAAGATTTTTTTTTTAAAAAGTGTTCACTTCAAAAGCGCTTCTCTACACCTCCTCTGTTGCTATAACTATGAACAAGACAATGCATTTCCTGCAGCAGTGTCATCCAAACTTCCAGCACAAAAATCTTAGGTTTTAAAAATAATAAAAAAAAAAATTACAAAGTCTTTTAAAATCTTGAAAATTAAACAAAATAATCATCAATCTATTCTGGAATAGTTAATAAAATAATAGTTTATAACTTCTTTAGTCCAGAATGATGATTATTGAAATCATAATACTAAAAATAATCCCATAAATCTTCCTAGAATATTCCATGTTGGCATAATAATGCATTATGTTTTATTTGGCTTAGCTTGATCTATCCGATAAATTATTTACGCAATATTTATTTCCATAACTTTATCTTTTTACCTATTAACATATTCATTTCTTTATAGGTTTCTTCTTTAGTAGATTTATTGCTTTTTTACCACTTATTCAGAGGTTTTTCTTATCTCAAATTATTAGCTTTTAAACAGTTTTATATATGCATATTAACCCTTTATATGCTTCAGGTTTTCAATAACATACACTTTTCTAAAATATTTTTTGTCAGTTTTTTCTTAAAATAATTTCTTGTAGAATTATTTAATGTTTCCTTCACAAAGGATATAACATTTACTTTTATAACTTGATATTTCTATAATTTATCATAAAGTATAATTGTCTTAATGATTCTTGATCTTAAACAAGCTTATCTTACTATATAAAAATAATGTGTCTTTACTTTTAGATGGCAAACAGTTTTTCCATACTGCTATTTTATTCATTAGAACAGTTCTCTTATTCAGCACTATTGAAACTGTATCAACAAATATTATATACATTTTTAAAATATTATAAATTAAATATATTTCACTTCTTGGTATATCCATTTTATTATAGCAAAGTTATAAATTAGACTTTGACAAAATACTTCTGGCAACGGAACTTTTTTAAAAACTAGCAACACATATTCAATGAAGTTATTAAAATATTTTTTTAGTTTACACTCTCTTTTTTTAAATAATATTTAAAATAATATCTATTAGCTTTTGCAAATAAAAAATTATAAGAGAACACTAACATTGACTAAAATAATAAATTTAAAATTTATTATCACCTTGATAGCTTCTGATATGATTCAGCTACCCTTTTACATTATTAATCACATTAATCACCCCTGATAAATCAACTGCAACAGTATTTATACCCTGTAAGAATACCTTATCCTATTGGTTGATTCTACTTTTAGTTTGATATCAAATTTGCATAATGTTGCAAACTTACACAATTAAATTTCAAAATAAAAATTATGACATATTAAAACTTACAAAATATTATTTAAAATACTACCTTTAAATCAATTATTACTTTATTAAATTACTTAAATATTTTAAAAGTCTTTTTCAAAGAATATTTAATAAATTATCCCACTTTTAATATTTAATTTATCTATTTTTATTTTAACAAAATATTTAACTTTTTATTAACTGTCTTCATTTTTATTACACTATTTAAACATTTATAATGATAGATTACTTAATATTTAAGATTAACTCTTATGATAGGTAATAATTACATTTAATTCTATAATGCAATTCTAAAATACTTTGAACTTGACTAATCTAAATTCTAGCAAGAAAGTGTGTGCAATTCTAAATTACATAAGTCACATGATTAATAATCAAGACAGACTATTTCCGATTTCTGTCTAGGAATAATAAATTGCTACACTTATTGTATTAAATAAAATAATACAATTATAAAAAATTTGGAAGAACAATTTGGAAAATATAAAACCAAATATAACTTTCACTACCATAAAACTTACTTTTTTAAAATATATGATATTAATTATGATTATTAAATATAATTTATAATTTTGAATATAACATTTATTTAACTATAAGTTTAAAACTATTAAAATTGAATTTTTTAAACATTCTTGTAAATATTTATAGCTGAGTTATTTATTATGGCCAGCTTTTGCAACCATATGAAATAATATTTTTAACTTTATTTAACTGTTCTTAAGTGGTTCATTATAATATTATGCACTACATAATTTCATTAGCTTCAAATCATACTTTTAAGATAATATTAATAAAATAAAATCAACACATCAAGAGAACATATACTGAAATTTAAAATTGTTAGTAATTTACTGTAATTAGCTATTTCTGACCTATAGAAAAGGGCACATAACTTCCCCCTTTGAATAAAAATTTTAAATTAAACATTTATCTTAATATTTATTCTATTCAATGATACTTACTATTTTTATAATTTGCTATAACTAAATTTTATCCTATACTATTGAAATATAACTAATATACTATGTTGATGCATAAAATCATAAGACATTTGGACATTCTACTCAGAATCTCAACTAGAAATACTAAAAAAAAATTTCTACACTTCTGATGGGTATGGGATTAACCTCCTAGCATTATATGTCCCTTTTTTACCATCTGGTGTAGTTAGCATAAATGCATTTTCTCTAACTTTGCTAAAAATCTTATATGGACCCTTGTATAACTCAAGAAATTTCTTAAATTGATTTCTTTGAGGGTTGCTAACATGGGGTGTTCTAACAAGAACTAGATCATCAACTTTAAACAAATATGGTCTATTATGGGATTTTTTTGCTCACTTAGCACCCATAATATGCAGCTTTACTTTAGCTTGATTTATATCTTGATTTACATTTATTGGGTCTCTTATTATAGGTATCAGTGTTTGTATTAGTAAATTTTCATGTTTGCCATAGTGTAGACAGAAAGGTGTAAAACCTGTGGATTCATTGCAAGTGCTGTTTATATAATTAACAACCTCAGAGAGTTTATGAACCAATAGTTTATGATCATTGTCTATATAAACCCTGAATAATCTACTGAGCACCTGCATAACACTTTCACAGGGATTAGACTGCAGGTTTCTAATGGAGCTAATAATATGTTTGAGGTGTTGAGTTTGAATCAACTCATTCCATCTACCAGATATAAAAGCGGTTGCATGATCAGTAAGAATTATTTCTGGTTTTCCAACTAATTGGAATTGATAATCAAGCATGCATTTGATTACATAATGAGGGCTGGTTTTAGGTACAGGATAGACTGAGACTAGCTTACTAAAAACATCATATGTTACAAGTATAAATTTCTGACGATTGAATGGTGGAAGGGGCCCATAAAAATTGATTGCTAATAATTCATTAGGGCGATTGGGAATAATGGGGTGCATGATTCCTACATAAGATTGACTGCAATGTTTAGATTTTAGATAAATATTACATGTTTTAATCTTTTTAATTACGCGTTTATACATTTTATTCCAATAAAATATCGATTTTAAAACATACATAATTTTTGGTGCTCCATAGTGCCCATAGCTACTATGAATGTACATGATCAGTTTATCAATCATGGAGGTAGGGACAACTATTCTCCATGATTCCCCTGATTAGAATTTATATTATACATAAGCAATTTTGATAAATTTTATACTTTCTAAAAATCATTTTAACACGTTTATTTTTACTGTTTATATTATCATGATTATTTAAGATAAGCATGATCCTATTTAATCTTTGATCCTGACTCTGAATCATAGTGAGATTATTGTAATCTTCAGCTATAGATTTATCCCTGACCAACTCTAAGTTACTTACAATGTTGTTTTGTTTATCAGGATTTTGTGGCATGAAACAGATAGGGTGGCAGCTAAGAATATCAGTAGGGATATTCTGTCTTTCTTCAATATAGAGTACTCTATAATTGAACTGTTGGAGATACAATCTCCACCTATTTAAGACTCTCATTACTAAGGTAGCTTTTATTTAATAACTCTAAGCTTCTATGGCTGGTCAATACAATTAGACTAGAACCTAATAAAAATTGCCTTAATTTCTGAAAATCCAGACAACAGCTAGAGTTTCCTTTTTAGTTATAGTGTAGTTCAACTCAGCACCTCTCATATGTCTGCTCATGAAGTACAATACATGAGGTACCTGATCCTCATCGAGTTGAAATAACACTACACCCAGACCATAGTAACTGCTATCTGTTTGCACATAAAATGTTTTGTTGATGTCAGGATAACTTAAAATTACATGTTTTAAAAATTTATTTTAATCAAATTAAATTCACTATCATGATCAGTTGTCCACTTCCACCTCTCAGCCTTCTTTAGCAATTTGGATAAATGTACAGTGTTCTCAGAAAAGTTTTGCTAAAAGCGGTTATAGTAATTACACAACCCAAAAAAAGGATTTCAGTTGCTTTAGAGTTTTTGGTGTGGGAAAGCGTTGAACAGCTGCAATCTTTTCTGGATGGGGCTGGATATCATGCTCATTTATTAAATATCCCAGAAAGTAATTTCTTTAGCTGCTATTGAACACTTCTTCAAATTAATTTTGACATTTTTCATAGTGCATTCATTAAAAACATTTCTAAGTGTTCGATACACTCTTCTAAACTGTCAGAAGCAATGATGATATCGTCCACATACATGATGAATGAATTGTTAAATGTTGGCTACAGTTATATTCACATACTGTTATTAGAGATTTTAATACAAAATATAAAAATAAAAATTTTAATAATATTATTGATTTTTCTGCTAATAAAAAAATATGGATATCAATCCCATATATTTCAAATTATCAAGTAAAGTTTATAAGGAAAATTTATAAAGATATATGTGATATTGCATTTTACACACCTACATTAATCAAATTAATAAATAACTCCAAAGATAAAACCTCATTTATAAATGGATATGTAGGTGTGGCAGTGTATATATAGGTGAATCTAGATGTACGTTGGAAAAAAGAACTAAAGAATGCTTGCTATTATTAAAACATGTTCAGAAATCGAAACAAAATTGCATAGTAGATAATAATATTTCAGCATCTGTTTTTATGACCATAATAAATCATGTGTTTATGGTTTTGACTTCAATTTTAACAGTGTAAAAATATTGCAAATTGAAAAAAATAATAATAAAAGAAAAATAAAGGAAGCGATGCTAATATACAAATATAAACATGACTTAATTAACAGGCAAGCAGCAAATGTTAAGATCATGGAATTGTGGAAAATTTAGCATTTCAAATCTTTAGTTGACACAGATTACTGAAATAATCAAAAGTGCTCCTATGTGGGAAAAAAGTTTTAATTATTTAGTTACTGTATTTACAAATATTCAGTTATATAATTACACACTTATATATAATCTTGTAATTATAAGATGATGAATATAACTTTGCAGAAATACAGACATCAAATAAGAATGTCATTATATATATATATGATAAACAAAAATGCATATATATATAACATACTATATACAGTATATATATATATATATATATATATATATATATATATATATGTATATATATACTGTAATAGTATGAAAGGTGAAAGGTTCTAGTTGATAATGCTCAAAATGTAATAATGTAAAATTGGGAATGCAACAAGGCAAATTGTTCTATAAATTTCAATTCAAATTGTAATGGTACAAAACTGGGAGTGAGAGAGAATGAGTAGATTAGTTATTTAAATAAAGAATGAAACAAAAATGTTCTTTATGAAATATCCCCTTAAATTGAAATACATCTAGCTTATAATTGCACAAGAAGTAGCTTTTTGTCTAAATAATAGTCAAATAGAGAACAAGAAGCTTTTTTAATCCTGCATCAAATTCTTCTGGCAATTGACATGAGAATTGGGTAACTTTTTTAAAATGATATCCTATGACTAATCAGATCAAATTCATAATATAAATGATAAATATCAAACTTTATTATTTTTCTAGACTTTGTATGCTCTCAGGAATTAGCATTAATTGTCATTAATGAGACTTCATTACTTGCTTAATATAAAGTAGAAACAAAAAGAATATTTCTATTTTTATTTTGGACCATTTCCACCATCTAATACGAGTGTTCTTTAGAAAAAATTAACTTTATTTAAATATTTCAATGCATTCAAATGTTAATAATAGCTAACAGTTGAATATATTTGGAATATTTAAATAAAGTTAATTTTTTAAAGTCATTCATTGGAAATAGTCCAATAGACTAAAACACTGTCATCATAAATCATCAGATAAGAGGATATTTTATTGAATTTAGTTATATTTACAAAAATTAAATATAAAAAATTTATTTCAAATTTTAAAATCATAAATGTTAAATGATATTAATTTTAGTTCAAGTAATATAATTAAGTTACCAGAATCAAGTATTGCACTATGATTCCCATGTGCAAATAAGTGATGAGATTTTAAAAAAATACATATAGTCATTTTAAATAAAATTAGTGGTTTATCTTTTATTTATGATATGTATTTTTTTTCTTCACATATGCAAAGCTCTTGTAACAGTATCACCACTCAGTCGAAACCAGAGTAATCAATAGTTTCAGGAAACATTGATTACATGAGTGGCACTACTGTATCGAGAGTTTTGTCTCAGTGACAAACAGTTTGTGTAAGCATAAAGAATGATGATTGTGTGACATTTGATGGTTTAAAACTAAACCTGCCCAATAGAATGTGGTGGCTGTGGTTATTAAAGAACCAGAGACACTAAAATATAAATGCTCACCTAGGTGGCTGAACTGTGTTCATATCTATACAACTATACAAGCTAATGAGTTTATCTTGAAAATATTAGTGTATTTTCATTTTGTACACAATCGTTTATAGTTAGCTGAAGAAGTAAGAGATAGCTACTGGAGGATTGAATTAGATCCTAAGATATATGTGCAATGCTGTCAGATCCAAGGCTCATCACTAATGAAAGCTACAAGATATAAACTAGTCTGGGGATATTAGATGAGTAGGCACTTGATAGGGATTTTATGTACAAACCTTTCTGCGACCACAGATTACTCTGTCTTGCACTCAGTGATGGTATTTTATGGAGAGTTTTGCCTCTGCAGAAAACAGCTTGTGTAGCATAAAGAATGATGATCATGCCACTTTGATGGTTCTCTCTTCTTTTTAGAGTGGCAATAATGATAAAATAAAAATGCATAATATCCATTTTATTTCATGAGAAATTTCAACTGATTTGCGTGAAATTCATGTAGAACAACATTTGGTAAAGATAAATTTATTTAAATTGCATTTATGTTTGAATGCATTTATTTTCTAAGAATAAATTATGCATAACAATAATAAGAATAGTACCATTTGCTAACATCAAATAGTTGAACATCAGAGATTCATTATAGTACCATTTGCTAACATCAAATAGTTGAACATCAGAGATTCATTATTTATGCTGGAATTATACTAACCCTCCAAATCAAAAAAATACCAAGATTCTTTTTGAACTGTACTAAATATATATTGTCTTCATTAAAAAAAATCAGATTATCAATTTATGCTATTTAAATTAAAAAACTAATAAATAAACAAAGAAAAGAAGAGGATAACATTTATTGTGTAAATTATGTTATTTAAATCTCATTTATTAATATTTTTACTTTACTTAGATAATTATAAGTATAAAATAGATAATGTCTAATAAAATAAAAGATGTTACAGAGATATAGTTCTAATATTCAAAGATATATGCTTTTAGGCTAAAAATTACTGTTTAATTTATTTAGATTTCTAGAAAAAGAGAAATCTGGAAAAAAGTTAACTTTATTGTTAAAGTTTAATATGTGGGTGTTAAAGTATAATTATTTAATTAATTTTAAAATAATTAATAATTTGGTTAAGTTCTTTTATTTGGTAGATTTTAAAAAATTAATATATCTGAATAAAGCAAATTGATTTATTTAAGTAATATTAAGCTGTTTAAAATATGTGCAAGTTAGTTATTAAGATAGATCTAATTTAGAAATGTAAAGTAATTCCCTGTATATATGTATGGAAGAATCAATGAGTATGTGTGTATCTTTGGTTTCTTGGTTTTAATTGCCAAGATATTTAATTTTGGGTCATTAAGTATTTAAAAATAAATATTTAATTAATTCACATGGAAAAGGGTTAAAAAAATAAGTTTCTAATAAATTTTCAAAACAAAAAAAAGGTGCTTTCTTTTAAAATAATAAAATATTATTTATCTTATTTTATTTTATTAATTTTATAAATTAATAAAAGAAAATTAACATTTTCTTCAACTTTAGGTCATTATGGTCACATGGGCCAGAGAATGTAGAACAAAGTTACATAATTTTATTAATTATTTCCATGTTCTAATTTACATTTTTTAAAACAGAGGTCATAATTATTTGGACATGTGTGTTAGTTAATGATGTCTGTCAATAGAGGTATAAAAGACAAGATTTTTCAGTGTACTGCACTGTTCTGACTAACCACTGCTGCTACTAATATTTTCAGGTGTACTGCAATCTTCTCACATCCTGTGAAGAACAGTAATAATTTTCTTTAATTATTTTTTTTATTATCTAAGTGTTACTTTGCTAAAATTTTATATTAGTTAACATAAAATGCAATGCTAGACCACCTGATAAGATATGTTTGTTTTTAATGCACAATTCAATTAGAATTGTTTAAACTTTTAATATCATGCCTTGGAAGAATAATTATTTTATTATGATTTAATTTTGTCAATTATACTTTAAGAGAAATTATGACAGAAACCAGATGATGTTTTTTATATTAGTTTATGAAACTGTGCTGGATGTTGCACTAATTTGTTTCTCATTATCATATTTTACCATCAGGAGAAAGAGACTTAAGGTAATTATAAAAAAAAACTGTTGAAAATTTAATTTTAAGGATAAACAGTTATATTAACTGTTATAATTAATTACTTATGCTAAAACATTCAACTTACATTGATTTCAGTAGATATTTAAAGTATTATCAATATAAAAACTTATAAGTACTAGCTAACTTGTCATAGTTGATACAGGAGAACTTTCTAAACTGCTTCATTTTCTCAGCATTTTGCTAAAAAATATTTGGAAAACAATTAAAACAAAAAAATTAATGGAAAACTCTGTTGACACAAATATAACCTGAATATATAAGAATAATAGACATTAAGTAAATGTGTTATCTAGGATTGTGAACTTTGAAATTTAATAGTAATTTAAAAAAAAATGCTAACATGATTTCTCTAAGTGAATTTAAAAAGAAAGTTAAGATGATGATGATGATTATCATCATCATCATCATTATTATTATTACTACTACTACTGCTACTACTACTACTACTACTACTACTACTACTACTACTACTACTACTATTATTATTATTATTATTATTATTATTATTATTATTATTATTATTATTATTATTATTATTATTATTATTATTATTATGTTTCAATGGTAAACTTTATTTGTCTTAAAAGGTTACAAGAGTTTACATAGCTTGGATTGCTGTGTTTACATGGACAATCCATAGTTGTAGGTTTACATATATAAAAATGGATTTATTATTTTACACAGGATTACATGAATTTTAACATGCTGTAAATTAGTTACATGGTTTTACATAACTTGGATTGCTGTGGTTACATTGGGAATCCATAGATATAGGTTTACATATATAAAAGTTGATTTATTGATTTACATGAGGTTACAAAAAAGTTGTCATGCTGTGGATTAGTTGCAAGGGTTTTTACTTGGCTTGGATTGCCGTGGTTTCATCAGCAATCCAAAGGTGTAGGTTTATGTATGTAAAAGTTTGTTTATGCTGTGGATTAGTTAGAATGGTTTTACATAGCTTTGATTGCTGTGGTTACACGGGTAGACTGTAGTTGTAGTTTTACACATGTAAAAGTTGTTTTACTGGTTTACACAAGATTGCATAAATTTTACATGGTCTGGACTACTGTATCTATAGTTGCAATCCAAGTTCAGTTCTATATGTGGTTGAGTTGCCTTGGTAACATAGATGAGGACTAGAAATTTCTGGTGCATTTGAATATATGAGTGTTGCAGAGGGGTGGGGTGATACAGCTATGTTAGAATTGGTTGCAATAATTAAGTTGAACTTTGTGGTAAGCTGGTCAGACTCTGGGTCTGTGTGCTAGAGATGAGAGCTGAGTAAGGCTTTTCATGAAGTTTAAAAATGAGATCCATGTGTACAGTGTCCTGATATCCAGAAGAGGCTGGTGGTACAGCTATGTTCGAACTGGTTGCAACTGTTGAGTTAGAGTTTTTGGTTGGTTGGTCTCTGACTCTGGGTCTGGCTGGGTTAGAGTTGGTGGCAAAGAAGGCTTTTCATATGATTTAAGTCTAAGATTCATGGTTAGTGTCCAGGCAAATTCTAGGCAGGTAGTTAGGCTCAGCATTGCTATTAGAAGTGACATGTTTTTTTGAAATTATCTAGTAACTTGATGATAGTTGAAGATTTGAACAGAAAATTGGAAATCAGTTATCAACTGATTGGTAATTGAAAAAGGTATATAGGTTTTTTTTCTAGCCTAAATTTTTGACTACTTTATAAGCATAAACAGCCAGGGCTTGTTAACTCAATTGTGAGCAAATGAAGTTATTTCTGGGAATTGAAATCGAATTTTTATTACTAAACAAAGATTAGCAATTGCTACAATAACGTTAAAAATAAACGTATGTCTGACTGACCTTTGGACTTATTGTGGGCAAACACTGGTCATGCAATGGCTTTTTTTTAAAATTATCATTAGGTAACTTGATTTCAATTGGAAGTTTGAATAAAAAATGTAAAAATCAACCGATTAAAAGTATATTATTATCTTGAATTAGACTAAGATCGTGAATTCTTTTTAAGCATAAAAAAAAACAAATCTAGTTAACTTGTTTATTTAGTAAGTGAATTACTTGTGAGAAATTTGTAACTGATTTTTTTTTTTTTCCAAAACAAAAATCTGACTTTGCTATTAATAAAATTAAAAATTGGCTTATGTTTGACTGAACTTTGTATTTTAAAACTATGTGCTGACAATGTTGGCAGTAAGCATGTGGTCATGTGATTACATTGTCTCCATATTGTTTTTCAAAATTATCATTGAGTAACTTGATTTTAATTACATTTTTGAATGAAAAGTGAAATACAAAAGTATTAAACAATTATCAACTCAATGGAAATTGAAAAAGGTATATCAGGATAAAGTTTTTATCCTGCCAGGTTTAAACCTTGAGTACCTTTGGAACATGGAAAACTAGAGCATGCTGACTTGGTTCTGAACAAATTATTATTATTATTATTAAAGTTTGCTTTGAAACACAATAATAATAGTAATAATAATAATAATAATAATAATAATAATAATAATAATAATAATAATAATAATAATAATATTATTATTATTATTATTATTATTATTATTATTATTATTATTATTATTATTATTATTATTATTATTATTATTATTATTATTATTATTATTATTATTATTATTATTATTATTATTATTATTATTATTATTATTATTATTATTATTATTATTATTATTATTATTATTATTATTATTATTATTGTGTTTCAAAGCAAACTTTAATAGGCAAAAATTGGTTACATCATATCAGGTTGTACATTGTGTCAAACATAATATACTAGAATTTATCATTAAATACAGAAAGAAAAACTTTTTTTAACCATTAGAGTCTTTAGGAATTGTTATAGTTTTCATATTTCAATTCTTATTGTTGGTCCCTTCTAGCTTTCCATTTTATCTGAGTTTGTTTTATGTATAACAGTATATATATATATAACAAAATTGAACGAAAATGAAATTGAAATATTTTCTATCATTATTTTAAAAAATATTGTCATGTGTATTAATTAGATAAATAACTCTATAGGGGAAAATATATACAAACCAACAGATAATGATATCCATTGTCTTTTATTAATAAATAACTCGAAATTACGTTTGACTAAGTTAGCAGCCATCTACCTCAGCTCTGCGAAGAATTTTAATTCAAAAGCCCTTAGAACGCCAGCCATCCAACAAATCTCATCTTTATTGGTTAAGGTAAGGGTTTTATTAATATAGTTCTGATGGATGTGGGAAATTTAGCCCACAATCCGAAATATGGGATATGTTTTGAACCTCTTGATAGCACAATTAACAGTGGTAAAATCGCAATAAAAAATAAAAAAAGATCTCCCAGAATAAATGATAAATCTAAAAGAATTGGCTTCATTAATTCGAAGCCAAAAAAGAGTCAAGCATTATATAAACTAAAAATATCAAAAAAATGCAACAGACATTTTTAAAAAAAGAAATTATTTAGAAACGTCATAAAGGGTCAAGAACCTAATAAAGAAACAGTAAACCTGCCGAAAGATCAGAGTAAAGTTGATACTTCTCATACAATGCTTAATTACAATGATAATAATCATGACTATATGTATTCCCAAGATCTAATAAAAAATAAAAATGTAAATGAATCTGATAATTGCAATAGAGTTAAAACAACAAAATCTGAAGTCACAGAGTACTCCGTGAATTTGAATGTTATCCAGAGCCTGAAGGGTAACATAGACCTAGGCAAGGATATGACTTAAACAACAGTGCTGAAAACTCACAGAGTTCCAACGTTATCATTAATACTAAGAAATTTTATTCACATAGCGTGCCTAAATACTGGAATACTAACCTTAGGCTGCTGAAAATACTGAAAGCCAACAATGTTTCTAGCATAGGCCCTACCATTCCCAAAGCGCATGCAAATGTTTCAAATGTTAACGTAATTGCCAATGTGGTGGAATATACTTTAGACAACAGCGTAACATTCAATCAAAACTCTGAAGGTTGCATTCAAGTTGAAAAAATATCACAAACTCGCTTAAAAATGAACTCTCAAATCATAAAAGGAAATAAACCTTCTAGCACTAATAACCAAAATCCGGCCTCCGATAATTCAAGTGCTATAGAAAAATATGGAAAGAAAAAAATCGCAACGACATCCGATGATGCAAACAAAAACGAAGACAGCGTAAATACAGCGGAAGATTTATGTAAGGTTTGTGAAACCAATTGTACACACAAGATGCTAATTAAGGTACATGAGACCAAGCATAATACAACAGCTAACCTCAACGTCACAAATATTACCGATAATAAACATAAAAATTATTCTTACCAGCCTCAGTTAATACCGGAAAGCCATGTCATTAGCGATTCTAAAACCAACGAAATATCTACGGAAATAAATGATAAAAATAATATGGATTTTAACTGTAATAGTAATAATAAACAAAATTCACATCATAATATACCTAAAATAAAGACCTCCAAACAAACAATCTCAGAAATGATCCACGAGTTTTCAGACACTACAGTGAATAATGACGAATACTGTTCAACAGTCTACACTTCTACTGGCCCATCACTCATAGCGGATAAACAAGGTACTAAAGAAAAAAATTTTAATACGGATGTAATCCATTGGCCTGAACCGGCACATAAATTAAATAATAAAGGCACCAAAACTAAAAAATACACAGAAACAAATAGCTGCAGCTCATATATTAATGATAATACTACACTAATATCTGAAGATTCAACAGAAAATAACGCAATAGCGCCACTTCCCGTATCGACGCATTCAACTAGGAATAAACGTGAGACTCAACAAAAAATTAACCCCGTGAACAATTTACCGTCTGAAAACAACTTTTTAACTAATTCAAACTCGCCCAAAACTGATATTATAAATAAATATAGTTCTGAAACAACACACACGCGTAATACAATACCGGAACCCGTATTAAAACATACCAATACAACTAGTGTTCAAAATACTTCCTTACAAAGCATGCCACTTTCTATAGATGAATTCCCAACTCTTCCCTCTTACTCTCAGAATCTCAACTACCAGAGAGAAGAAGATCAAAATAAAATTTTCCATACCGGTCATAAGGGAAACTATTCAACATTCAAGCAGATAAACCCAACACTAGATTTGACACAGAGTGATTTAAATTACCTTCCTCACATAACACCTATTACAAAAAACTGTAATACAATGGCTAACAGTTCATCTAGGAGCCACATATCATATGCTAACATAGAAAAAATTGGTACTACAGGTCCATCTAAGTCTATATAAAATACCAACAACTTAAAAACTAATTCATACAACGAAACCTGCTCCATACCCGGAACAGCAAGTAAAATTAATCACGACCTTACCATGTTAGATATATTAAAACTAAAAAATCTACAACAGGAAAATCAAACCACCTTAAGGCTTGAGACCGATGAATTCTCCATAAATGACTTCACTGAGAAACAATACCAAGGCCTCTGTGTTGACTTCAACCAAACAATACCTCCAACCCTCCTCAAATCCTTAGTAAACTACCACAATGATAAAAGTGTTGTTCTGGCAGTGACAGAACCAAATTGCTCACTCCATAAATTCCCCATTACAGCACTATACGAATTAATAAAACAATACAAATTAACAGAGGGCATACACCGGATCCTCACTCACCCAAACAACAGATACATTGCTGTCGAATTTGCCACTTGGGCCTTCCGAAATGAATTTAAATCAAATTTCAAAAAACTAGACAACAAATTCCTTATATATGTTGATACAAACAGACCTGCTACCTTTATAGGAACCCTCAAGAATTGTATTATGGGCCTTGACAATAATCTCCTCCAAGAAATCATTTTACCTTATGGGAAAATCCAGAATTTCTCATATCTGCCAGTTGACAAGATGATCAAGTCCATCCTATCCAACACTGCATCATTTCAAATTCAACTAAGAAAAGGCCTAGGGCCCACTGACATACCAACTACCATTAAAGCAAAAGGTTGTCCAATGATACTTTCCTTCGTTGGCGTCAGGCCACAATGTTTTCATTGTGGCCTAAGACATCTCATAAAAGAATGCCCAGCAAAAATATGCACCTCTTGTGGTCAAAAGGAAAATAAGTTTCACAAATGTAAAGCACCTCATACACTCACACCTACTAATGTCACACATAATGAAATGCTAACCACAAACACTCCAGGCCTACATACTGTTGAAGCTGAAGTTGAATCCTACAGTAGAGTAACCAACACCAAAGACTTTATGAATCCTAATAAACTCAAGGGAAAACCATCCAATGACAGCAAACAGATACAAATAGCATATCAAAACCCAAATGGCTCCAAGCCCAGAGATAACTCACAGAAACCAGACAACTTACCAAAAGGCTCAAAACCAAAAGAACCAAATAATGCCTCTAGACACAAAAATCTAACAATCTCTTCTGACAATACAGATGATGCACCTCTCAGCATGGACCATCAAGACCATAACAATGCACTCGGAACCCCAAGACCTCTAAGATCAAAACCTGCAGTTTCTAACACTAAATCTATAATGGACGCATCAAAACTATCAATATCCTATACAAATTCATCCCATATGAAAGCTCCCACACCTACAAAAAATAGATCTTCACCACCCATCTCTGACTATGTCTCAGACATGGATCTCAACCTACCCCCTAATGCTAATAATAAACAAAAATCTTCCAAACTTTCAAAGGCCTTCTCTGAAGAAGAGGACTCACATCTATCTCCTGCTTCCGAGCCAAACTACCTAAAGTTATTCTTTCCCTACAGTGTAAATTCTATTCTGGAAAAAAAACAAGAGGAAGGTACAAAGCACATCAAAAAACTATCTCAGTCATGAATCACACAATGATACTGAGCTCTTTAGAGCTGATTTCCACAGGCCATCCTTGGCAGATCAGAAATTCAGTGATCACAAGGACCATTACAACCTTCAATCAAAGATTCCGCTGGCGGTAAAACCAAGCAGCAATAATCTTTATGGATAGGATAAAGTGCCAAATCATTGGTCTTAACATCAGGGGAATTAATTCTACTGACCATTTATGTGCGATTAGGCATTTTTTCCTTCTTACATCTCATATTTTATTCTTAGGAGAGACCAAATATCACCTAAACTCTAACCCTCACATAATTCTCGAACTTTCAAAACTGGGCTTCACTCTTCTGTCTACTAATACATCAGCTGCTGGAGGGGTAGGAATCATCATTAATAACAGGAAACCACCTTCTTCCTATAAAGTGCTTTACCATGATGCCAATCTCATTGCAATCAAGCTTATATACCAATCTAGTGAATTCATTGCAATATACATATACTGCCAGAACAACCCATTGACTTATTCTAGAATAATCCACACCATAAATCTCATCACTGCAAACAACACAGGCCCTACAATCCTCTTGGGGGACTTCAACCTGCAATATGATGTGTTCACACGGAAATACCTCCATCTCTTAGCCAGGGGCTTCATAAATGGCAGAGGTTTCTTCCCTGTGGATGCATACTCATTCTATACGAAGAGCTCTAGAACACTGATTGACCTAATGTTTTACACCTCAGAGCTGCACTATGGTTTGGAAGCCAAGCTTCAACCCGTTCCCTTCTCAGACCATCTTGCCCTGATGGCATCTTTAGATCTGGACTCCTACACTCCCATAGACTACAATAAAACAATCAGAATCATAACTAAAGCTACTGCCACGGAAGCTGTCTTCTCAGATGCCTACATACTCTTTGAAAAAATTGACATTCTTAACATAAATCCTGAGGAAGCCTGGTTCGCCTCACAGGCATCCTCCAAACCATAATCATACAGCACACCAAAAATCATAAAGGGTCAACAACCCTGATGAATGAGCTTGATTTGCTTCACCATAGGATTAAAAATTTCTCAAGTGATGGTACTACAGACAACCTCCTATTACTTAAAACACAGTACAAGCAGAAACAAGCTGCGATTGCTGAAATAATAGCAACAAAGAATGCTAGGTTATACTTACCTGGCCAACACTGCTGGACACGTGGCTATCTCAGATGGGCTCTAGGGGCAAGGAAAAAACAAAAAACTCCTTTGTCCCTCCTCATCGGTAGTAGCCATACCTCTGGCAACCAAATGCTCATTCAAATAGAGTTATATTTCAAAAACCGCCTATCAAACTCTGTTACCTACCCCACAAATCAGTGGCATGAGACATCACAAAACAATGAACATGGAATAACGATATCAAACATGAAAAACTGCTTGGCCGCCCTACTGTCCAATGTCCATCCAGGACTACACGGCATTCCAAAGTTCATACTTATGCACCTTGAGAATTTCACAGCTCCCATAGTATTAAAACTAATTAACCATCTTGCAAATAGCAAAAAAATCATCCCCAACCCTTATCCCATAGCGATGGTCCCCTTTTGTTAAGAAAAACCGGGATGCATCTGCTCTATCTAGCATAAGACCAATCTCCATGACCCCAATATTGTTAAAGATCATTGAAGGTGTGATCAAGGAGAAAATACAAGATGTTATTCTGGACAACATATCCCAGTTGCAATTTGCAAAGAAGGGCTCGTCCACACTCTCTGCAATCGGGGAGGTAAAAATTCTCTGTGATCATATCAGATCCAAGAATCTATATAAACCCATTGCCATTCAGCTAGACATCTCTGAAGCATTTGATTCAGTAGATGTCAACATCCTGCTCAATTGCCTCTCAGCACTAGACATTCCTACTCAAATCATTCAGATATTGGACAATCTACTAAACAACAGATTGGTCCACATTTCCCTGAATGGTTTCTTTACAGATGGTTTTATTCCTTCAAAATCCATACCCCAAGGATCTCCACTTAGCGGTCTCCTATTTATACTCTACTTAAACCCCCTTCTTAAACAGATTGAGGCAGAACTTCCAGGAATCTATATACCCCAGCTGAAGAAACACTGTAAAGCATTTGCCTACATGGATGATGTCCTTGTCACCTTACCTTCCCAAAAATATCTAAAACCTCTCATACAAATAATCAACAAATTTTCCAAATCCTCCAAACTTTCCTTCAACCTCAACAAGTCATCGGCCTGCAAAATCAACACCGGCAAGAAGATATCATCACCTTTCTCAGCAGACCCCCAAAACTTTTTGGGGTTTCCCATATACAAGTCACCGCAAGCCATGTTGATACAAATACAGAATTCTATCATTGAAGCCGCCACCAACACAGTTAAAAACCTTGCCAAGGTTTATTTATCACTGCAAGGGAAAATCTCTCTCCTCAATATCAAGGTAATGGCAAAGATTAGCTACTATCTACCCATAATTAACATGACAAAGGCTTTCAATACAAAAATCAACCGAATCTGTGCACGGCTGTTGTGGATTGGTAAAACAGCGGCCATAGGAATTGAACGCATGCAGCGACATAGTAAAAATAATGGTATGTCATTGCATGCTACGCTTTTCCGATATATTACCAAAAGTGCCACTCTCTGATCCACATCCTACAAAAGAAATTTCCCCAGATTGTAGCGGAACAACCAGTCATTCCATCTGACAGACCTCCACCTTCAAAGATAAGCTGGCTAAATCAGATACTTGACTACCTTTTCGCTCACAATGGCCACTCTTCCCCAGTATTCAGACAAAAAATCTCCATTTGGGATGCTCATGGCCTGCTATTTCCCACACAAAACTCTACCATTCCTTACCTCGGTGGTAACAATCACGTGGTCACCAGGTTTTTCAAGCATCTCAAGCTGGAGCCAAGGTTCCTGGACTTTCTCGTAAAAATCTAACCTGAATTCACTCCAGACAAACTGGTTCCTGCACTACAGGAGATTCCTCAAGAATATAGATCCTATGTGTCACAACTGCCATAGAACCTGTGAAACCTTTGATCATATGATAAATGATTGCCCAGCATATGACAAAATCAGAACTTTCATTACTTACCACTGCCACATTTCCCTGAACAAAATCTTAAATATTAAATGCTGCTTCCTGTCCAGGGATTATGTCACCACAAGACTCTCAACCTTTCTGACTTATGCCATCTGGTTGGCCAGATGTCGCAACAAGTTTACCTTTCCTCATCCCAAGCCTGAAGACACATTCATTTCCAAGCTAAAGGAATTTTGCCATAAGGACAGAATAATCTCTTCCAGATTTTTATTTGACAACACGTGGAGCCTGATTAAGCTGGATTAACAACACCAGTATCCACATCAGAACATTTGGTTGCCTGACTAACAAGGATAACTATTATTTTTGATTTACAATTGTATCATTATTACATATGGTTTTTTCAATAAAATTATTTATAAATAAAGGATTAGATCTATCGCTGAACTATATGAGACACACAAGCGTGGTCATCTATATCAACAAGATACTATTCCGGACTTGTTCCTCACTGATATGCTTCATATTAGTCCTTTTAGCTGGTGTCAAACAAGATATCAATATTGAGCTTTCATCTCCCTGATTATCATGTAATATATTCTATGTTTAGCTATTATCATATATTGTAACCAAATTTCTGAATAAAATTCTATATTTTATAAATAACTCGAAATTGTATGCATAATAAAAAGAATCTCTGCTTTTTTCATCCCCTTCTTTTAGTATTTTTGAAATATATATACCAATATCATAATCAACTATAACGACTGATTCTTTCAATCCTTACAATATATTAACCTTAAATTGCACTTATATTGGATTGAGAAATTAGCTTTTATGGTTGGCCAATGAAATACTAGAATAAGAAGTGATCAGACTTTATTATTATGTGGATGGTAAAGTGATCATAAATAGACAATCCTGGAATCAACATCTTAAACCATAAATTTGAAAATATTTAAATAAAATATATTTAAATAAAATATTTACTTGTCAATGCCAGATCTATGCAAAAATACAAGAAATGTGCCTTAAGATCTAAATTTTATTTTTCATTATCTATTTTATATTGAAAAAAGTGATAATCATAGCCATTGGATATATGGCTACATGTATGAAATTTTTCATTGATTAAAGTTATTAAATAGAAATCACTTTGGGATAAGAACATAACAAAATAACACCATTTAATATGTATTGATTACTTAATTTTTTGATATAGAAATCACTGGATTGAAATAATTTTTTGATATAGAAATCACTGGATTGAAATAAAATCTTGTTGTGATTTGTTAATAAAAGACTTTCCTATGCAAGTTTCGAAAGATACCTAGTGTTAATACCTGATTTCTATTAAAATAAAAGGTGCATAGGCTTGTTTTTTAAATACTAGGGTATTTTTTATATTTGGCTAATTAGATAGTATTAAAAAGTTTGCAGTGACTGCACATTCATTTTTCTTTACATTTTAATTTTGTTCTTTTTATTATTATGATTTTTTAAACTATCAAGATTTTTTATGAAATAAAATATAATAAAAATGTTCAGTTATAAAATTACCTAAATTACTCAAGTATACAAAACCAATAATCATTTAAAAGCAAAATAATTTCAAAATATGCATTCATATAAAATTTTAATTTTTTTTTTACATAAAATAATAAAGCAAACAGTTCTTAAGAAAATTGATGTACTATTCATTTTCATAAACACACACAGTTATGTTTATACAATTCAGAATTTTCTCCAGTGATGTATTTTAATCAATCTCAAAGTTTGGCCTTTTTATGCTTATTAAAAATAATGTCTTCTCAATGCCATTGTTTGGAAGAGCATTAGGCAGAACAAAAAAATCATTTTATCTACATTTAACATTTTTATATTGTCAATCTAATAGATACAAATTCAAAACTTCCTAACATTTTTGAACTCAAACCATCTTCAGTCTATAATCATGCAGATTAAATCCAAAATAAACAAATTTTAGTATACTCAATTATAATCGATTTGGTATATAATGTTAAATGTTGAAAAGTATCATAATTAACTTATAATAAGTCATTAATTTTTAAAATATTACCCTAGCACCATATATATATATTATAATGATCGAAATGAGACGATCGAATCTAACCGCAAACTATATCTGCAACTACCAGGGCGCCATCTAGGCATTTGAGCCTAGAAAAATTTATAAAGTAGGCAGATACGCGCTGTTAAGATTCCACTTTATTTAAATATTCCGATCGTTAGCCCAAGTCACTAGCTCAGCGGAGATGCAGAGATAAAAATCTATATCTTAATTTATATCTTAAATATTAATAAATAAAAGCCACTGCCAGAAATTAACACATAAAAATATTTATTTACGCACATATAAAATAACATTTAAATTTTGAGGAATAAGTTTAACATTTTAGATTTTTATATTAACTATGAATTTTACATTTAACTAAGTTTCAATGAGTTTAATATTTTATTTAGATAGTCAAGTATGAATAGACTACATAGATCTGCATTTGAAAAGAAAATATTCTTCCCTGCTTTAACCTTAGGCAACAAATTTCGCAACCAAACTGGCGCCAATCCATCTGAGACATTCATGTATTCAATGTAGCACGATACGACAACACAAAATACTATACTGTCAGGAAAGTACATCTGAACAGTAAGTAGAATTAGAGAAGACATTGACTATCCACCAACAGGAATGTCACATCTGTTGGCAAGTAGAACAATAAACAAAAAACTCCATAGGAATGGACTGCGGTCTTCTGCTGACTTACCAACACATCCATAGGCAAACAGAAGGTGGGTGGTGTATATATGCAATCCTGCCCGAAGCGGATCTCATACTACATCTACTAATTACACAAATATATCCAATCCATTGAGCCAATTCAACTACGAAACGTATAACCTAAGATTACCCTCCCTTAATATAACTTTACAAAACTATATAGCCATTCACGCCCAACTTAAATTTAACATTTAGATACATTCGCACAAATGAATTTTATAAAATTTGTTTTAAAATGTTGAGTATAGATCAGCTGCACAGATTCCACAGTCAAAAACATCCCAATTTAAACACAACCGATCAAAATACAGTCATTGATAAGCGTCACTTGCATAGGGAATATACAAATCCCATTAGCATTCATCATAAGATGCTTGCAGTGATATCGTTGACATATATTCTAATCAAATGTGAAAACCACAACATTATCAACCGCTAATGAATCTATGCAACGTCTATACCCAACCTTAAATTTCATCATTTAAAATTTAAACAACAAATAATTTATACAATAATAGAAAAAAAAATGGAAATGATTATTATCAATCGGAAAACATATAAAATTAAACATTATTAATTTGATTTAAAAACTTACAAAAGTCAGATAAGAGTCCGTTTTTAACATTTAAGTTGGCTTGTTTATCAATTTATAAAACTTGACGAAAGTTCTTAATTGATTTTAATAATTGTTCATTTCATATAGCTTATGGTAGAAGAGTCCAGGTTTCTGCTTTTAATTCCCACGATGCCTCCATTGGAAGATAATGTTCTGGAGATGGCAATAGCTGGTTCAAGGTATCACAGTCTTTTCATTTTTCTTTTTAAATAGAGAGTGTGGTATTGCGTCCTACCGCATCTCTCAAACACACAACGCTGGAACTGTCCGAAAAAAACTGTATTTCCCTTTTTATATTAATCCACACGGATTTTATCAACAAAACATCACTAATCCATCACTTTCGTTAGGGTCCGAGCCAAGGCTTAGTGCTTCCATTGGTCAAGCTAAAATCTCTTTTTATTTTCTTATCTATCTTTCATCAGATCATTTTAATTATACAAGAGCCCAAAACTAGCTTGCTTTTCAAACAATTTATAAACAATCATTTCCATTTACAGATTACATTAATTAATACCTGTTTTTATTTTTAAATCTTGTACTTTTTTATAAAAAAAAGTACGTTCAAATACTTATTTGTTTTTTAAAAAAAAAATATTTTTAAAGTTTGGCCTCTGTGCAAATGTATATACGTTTAACAAACATTTTAATTTTAGCGTTTAGTTTTTTTTTTCTTTTTATTAAACTTATTTTTATATGCGAACTTAAAAGTTTTTATTTCAATTTAATGTACCGACATATTTATATATCGTTACAATATATATATTGTACCAGTCAGTTTGCATAATTCATACAACCAGACCTTGAATCCCAGCCTGAGTACCTCAAGTCAGATCATAAGTCAGGGATACTCTCTACCTCTGTCATCCAGGTTTAAACCTAGGTCTTTTTACTTATGATTAGCAACACTGATGATACAAGTCATATTCAATTATTTCTGACTATCAGCTCAGTGGTAAAACAAAAAGACTCTAATTAGGCAACTGACCAGATCTACATAATAGTTATGGATAATAAATTGTTTATATCTTATGGGTACATATCAAACTAATTTATATAGATATATGTGTGACAGAAAGCATAATCAATGTTATAGGCAATGACTCCAGAGTAAGATTTTAAATATAGTTTAATAATACTCATATTGTGCTTTAATATATATATATATATATATATATATATATATATATTATATACTGTATATATATATATATATATATATATATATATATATATATATAAATAACTACAACCATTAAATGTCTGTATTTTTAAATTATATAATAATAATTCAAATAAATATATTTAACACAGTATTCAAAATTAAATAATATATTCTTTACCAGAAGTACTTTCAATTGTTTCACTGACAATCTTTTTCAACTGTTAATACAAACGTACAAAAAATAAAAACTTGCATTACCCATCATTCAATCTATTCAAATTTCCCACAATTCTGTTGTCTTTATATTAGCCGATTGTTTATTCATCAAACCACCTCTATTCCTAGATATCATCATTGCCTCTTTAATTTTACGTTTTTCACTACACCTTTCAATTTGGTTGTGGAATAAAACATATAGGGGAATCCAAATGTACATTACAAAAACGATATAATGATCATAAGACATTATATAAACGTGTACAGAAAGAAAATATATCTTCAGTAAATATGAATACTCCATCAATTATATTTGATCATAATAAAACATGTAATTATGGTTTTAAATTTAATAATAGAGATATAAAAATTATTCAAATTGAAAGGTGTAGTGAAAAATGTAAAATTAAAGAGGCAATGATGATATCTAGGAATAGAGGTGGTTTGATGAATAAACAATCGGCTAATATAAAGACAACAGAATTGTGGGAAATTTGAATAGATTGAATGATGGGTAATGCAAGTTTTTATTTTTTGTACGTTTGTATTAACAGTTGAAAAAGATTGTCAGTGAAACAATTGAAAGTACTTCTGGTAAAGAATATATTATTTAATTTTGAATACTGTGTTAAATATATTTATTTGAATTATTAATATATATATATATATATATATATATAAAGTTTGAATAAATATAAATATTAGCCTCACATTACAACATTTACATATTTCATCATTTTATACATATATTAAAAACAAATACAACTTTATTTAATACTTTTACTAATAGTGCAATTTTATATATATATTTAACCAGAAATAATTTTATTTAATCCATTTATTGACAGTGCTGTTTTACGTATATTAAAACAGATATAAACTTATTCAATACATTCATTAATAGTGTAGTTTTATATATATATATGAGAACAAGTATATTCTTCTCTAAATACATTTATCTATAGTGCGATTTTAGGGATATGCCAATAATTTATTATTATTGCATTAACAGAATAAAAAGAAATTACTACAGTTTACTTGAATAATCAGCCTAATGTTACATGCTTTATAAATTATATATATTATTATAATATATATATATATATATATATATATATATATATATATATATATATATATATATATATATATATATATTATAAACAATCACTTAACCTTAGAATAGATTACCAACATTTTATTTATGCAATAGTTTATTGCACTAGAACATTATACCTCAATAAAGATTTTATATTTCAAATGGAATGTAAGGGAAGCATATAGTGAGCATTTTAATTATTCAGAATCAAATACTAATGCATTAATTTATAGATTTAAATATAAAATTCAGCTATAACCTTTAAATACATGCACTTCAGCTCAAATTATCACAACATCAAACTACAGAGTTCAATAGGCAGGTTTAATAAAAAAAAATAAGATAGGGTAATGTGCAGGCTATTTATATATTAAGGAACTCCATTTTTAAGATGTGATGGTGTGCTTATGAACTTAATGAATGGGATGTGATTTTTATTTTGCATCATATGAGACCAACTTGCCAAACTTCAAATTTACAGAGATCAGTCACTGGAATGAAGAAATATTCAACCTGAATGAGATCACAGTGATGATGCAAAAATCCCCTTTTTAAACCAGGCCCAAGATACAGGGTCCATTCCCATATCACAAACTGGAAGTGGTGAATAAATAGCGCGAGTCTTTCCTGATGTCTACTTTGGAGGGATCACACATAATTAGAAAGTATACTGACATTCACAATGCTTGGACAATATATAGACAACAATTATTTATGATGCTTAAAATTAACACAAGGTATTAGTTATTCCCTTTTTTGATGGTATGATCAAATTATTTAAGCTGACTTAATGAACATGATGACATGTAATTTGAAATATAAGATTGATCTCTCTCCTTAGCAGTTTTCTTTTCTTTTACTAAATTTAAAATATAGAACTCAATTTTTCCCCTACCCTATGCCATCTAACTTTAACTTTAACATTCTTTTGGATTGGACACAAAGTGATAAACAAAAATTTTAAGAGCATTAATTTACTTATTTACATCACTGAGAATTCTTGGAGGATCATTATCCGATATATGAGTATTAATTTAGGTGATTTTAAACATAAAATTACACATGAAATATATATAAGCTTTATTTTTTTAATTTCCCAAAATCTGCGATCTTAAATCATTTCCCTTTTTTTATTGATGTGGGAATTTTTTCCTCTTTCCTCAAATCGCAATAATAGTATACAGTACTAAAAAAAATCACATTTTAAAACTTTTCAACCCTGCAGATGTACAACTTTATAATAAACAACTTAATTAATTTAATGACATTCTTTTTTTAAATGACAGGAGACTTAGCTTTAAACACATTTGCAGAGTTGGGGAATAAATTAATGGCATATTACTTGAATAAAACAAAAAGGAATAGATATTATAATTACATAGAAAATCAATGCCACATTATTTTATAATAAAAATTTTGTGAGGCTAATAGTGAATTATATGATTAGTTTTATAAAGAATCATGGAAAGTGTATTAAGAATTACTACAAAGGAAAGTTACTTTTATGACAATATGAATTTAGTTTATATTAAATTTTAGTTACAATCAATATACATAAGATATAGAAGATAAATGTTACTTGGCATTATTACCTTCATAATACTTTTTTGAGTTTATCCTGGTGTAACAGTGCATTATTTTGATGTGCTCAGAAATTAATGGCAGATAGCATGGTTATCTAATCAAGTTCAGGGCACAGTTAAACAGTTCAAGGTTTCATATAAGTTTGAGAAGCATTTCCAAAGAGAGTGGCTCAGAAACAGCCAAAGGAAAGGATGGTAGATTACTCCTTGATCACATCTAAGATAACGAGTGGCATGAAATCAGTCAAACAAACTCTTTCTAAAAAAAGAAGTTGAAAAGCCAAAAGAATAATTTAGGCTAAGCTAAAACAAGAAGACTCAGATTTTGATTCAGATTTTTGATTCAGATTCCTTATCAATCCAATATTTGCTCTATTTATATGATCCCTTGGAATGTTGCAATGCACTTCAAACTTGTGGCCTGAAGTGATGTATAATTTTGGTATAACAGCCAATTTACTACAGCAAGCCCACCTTTGTTTTATAAAAATTTAAGATAATGTGATTGGTCTGAAAAATTCTTGAATGATAGTTTTACATTCTATTTTAGTATTTGTAAAGATCTCTTAAATTGATTAATTTTATGTTAATGGAACAGTGACTTTTATTCATAGCTCTTTTGATTTACTTGACTTACACTAATTAATTTTTCCCCTTTTCTTTTTTTAAATTTTATAGTAATGTTTCTAGAAATTTACAAGCCGATTGTGTTATCTTGTGCCACCATGATGAATAAAATATATATAACTTTACATACATATTTAACAATCAATTTATATATACATTATTAATACATTAAAAGTGTGTATATTGTGATTAAATATATCTCTCCTTACTTGTCCATGAGTCTATTGATTCTTGTTTTTTTTCCAAATCATAATTTATTTATTTTAAAATGGGATTAATATTGAAATGAAAAAAAATTATGGATAAATAGTGAGTACATGTACAAGCACGGAGAGATAGACTTTGAACCCTGTTAGATGATACAATGATTGTTGATACTCATGAAGAAAAATCTGAGCTTCAGATTATCCACTTCATTTTTCCAGGCTTACAAATGACAAAAAAAAAACTAACAAAAAAATTTCTCTTAATATTTGTGGTGCCACACAGAAACAACTTTGTGTGAATAGATGCTGAATACTAGATAGCAAATTATTTGATTGGCATGATATGTTACATGATATATTCTTTGTTTATTTTTTTAATTACTCTTACTTCTAAGATTTCCTAACAATTGTGTTTTATTTTATTTCAATGGAGGTCCAAAATCTCAGTTATGTTTGCCCTCCCTGTCTTTTTCTTTTAGGGTTTGTATACATTAGCTATTTTGAGTATTTTTATGTTTCCCTGTCTTTTTCCTTTTAGGGTTTGTATCCATTAGCTATTTTGAGTACTTTTATTTTTCTCAATAGGGAGGTTCATATGGCTGTAAGTGCCTTACATTGAATGTTGCCTTAATCTCTTTGTCTTCTTGCAAGAGGAAGGTATTTTCTTATATCTTTTTGTTATTTGGAATGATCCTTGGTACAAGAGAAAAAATTTCTGAAATTGCTTTTTTGTAGTATTGCTAGTTCTTTGATTCCCTAACAATACTTTATCACCTTTCTAGATGGTGTGGTCGAGTGGGTATCCCCTCTGTATACATCTGTCAGCCATATAAGCTAAGCATATCCAGGTATCCTTTTGGTCTTCACTTAGATTGATGTGAGCTTCGTCCTTGGGTAAAGGGGTTTTAAATAGCTGGCTGCATAGCTTCTGTAATGGAAGTCACTGAAGGGCAAATCCTGTTGATTCATTAATGATGTTGTTAATACAATTGATGATTCCCTCAGTATTATTTATCTACATTCTATGGTTGGTTGGAAGACAAGTGCAAAACAATCTGTTGATCTCATGGATGACCCATTAGATGATGGGTTATGGATGGAAGTGAGTTAGTGACTGGTGACCTGTTTTGTTATCCACTGCTTCCATTTCTTAGAAAAAAATGTTGATTCATGGTCAGATAGTATCACTTTTTCTCAATTTTGGAAACTGAAGGTTTTGGTGTACCCAGATCACCTCTTTAGAGTCAGCTGTCCATACCGTATATGCCCAGACATTTTTTGAAAAAATGTCATAAGTACTAAAATTTTCAAAACTTTGGTAATGGACTGTAGTGGTCGATTTCTAATAATTTGTTGGGACCAGTAGCTAAGATTGGTTTAATTTTACCAGCATAGGATTGATTCAGAAGTTTGCATTCAGTACAAGTGATGCATTTCCTTAAAGTCATCAGGATTTGTGCATACTTGCCAGGCCAGTAGAATTAGCATCTCAAAGCCTCTCCTGTCTTCCAGGTTCATAATGCCCTATAGTTTCATTACCTGAGATATTACTAGTGCTCTTAATCAATGAGGCATTAATATCCTCAACAATTTTTTTTTCTGAATAGTTCTTACTTGCAGGATTTCATCTTACAATCTATATTAGGCATGCCATTTAGGTTGTTTTCAGATTGACTCTTTGATTCTAGGATCTGTTGGTTAATTGATTTATATTGGGGCTCCAAGTCCTGCCAATAGTGGAAGTTTTTCAATTCTAATTCAATGGCTGTTTTTTTGTGGTCATCGTGACTTCTATTGTACAATCAACAACCTCATGTTTCTGTGATGCTATGGATACAGGATGCTGGCTTAAGATATTGGCTATGATGTTCTCCAGGCCACGACAGTAAATAACTTTATATTGGAATTTCTATAAGGCTAGGCTCCATCGGATTAGTTGATCATTGTTCAAGAAACTTTTCTTCAGGAACTTGAGGCAGCAATGAACCATAATGATAATGACCTCAGATCAAAGGAGAAATTGCTTAAATTTCTGGCATGCCCAAATAATTGTGGGGGTATTAATTTCTGTACCCATCAGAATTTGATGGCTAAAATACAGAACACAGTGCTCGCCAGCTGGTCTGATTTGAAATAATATCACCCTTAAACCCTTTTTACTGCTATCAGTTTGGACATACAATGGGTGAATGAAATCTGGATATTGGTGCATCACAGTCTGGATAAATTTCTGCTTTATGGTTTTCATTTCTTGTTCATGGGCATCTGTCCACTCCCATTTACTTTCTTTGCATAATAAATTGGTCAAGTGGTTTGTTTTCTGGGCAAAGTTAAGATAAAATTGGTGATAGAAGTTGCAGAGGCCTAGGAAGGATCTGACCTGTTTCTGTGTAATGGACATGGGAAACCTCTCAATGGCCTCTACTTTTTATGGTGCACCTTGATCTCTCACTGATTGATGATGTGCACCAGGAAGAAGTTTTAAACTTTAAATAACAATTTTATTTAGGCTAAACAAGGTTACATTGACTCAAAGCATATACAAATCACCATGCATTACAATTGCATATTAGATAAATCTAGTATTAGTTCATATGGTTTGAAGCTGATTAATGTAGAGATAATGCTTGTTATATAAAGTTCATAGGTATATGGAATAGCTTCCCTGTCTCCTCATAAATTAATTTTGATGATAGTAATTTATCTCTTTGTTTTATTTTTTGCATTGATTGTATAAAGCACAATCTTTCAACAGGAGAAGGCTATGAATACATTTTCTTGCACCTCACATACCAGATTGATTATGTAATGAAAATTTACATTCTAATGAGTGGAAATTGTTTTTTAATGCAGTCTTGTAATGATATAATGAGGTAATAGTCTACCTTTATGTGTTGATAAATAGTAGATGTTATTGTTCTAAGTCCATTGCATGAATTGATATGATAGGATGTCTCATCTTCTCTTCTACAGTTTGGGCATATTGAGTCAACTTTGATGATATGCCATTTAAAGTACAGGAAACACAATGTAGGCATGGCATCCAGGTTTATTTTAATGATATAAGTCCAATTATTTGGGTTCTAGAGCTCAATATTTGAACAATGTTGTTATTTTATAATTGGTTATGCCTAATAAATTTTGTTCTGGACTCAGATTTTAGTTATGGCAAACTGGCTTTTTGCAATATTGATATTGATGTTTCCCTTAATGCATTTTTGGAAAAACATGGGCAGATGCTTCATGTGTTCACAAAACTTATGGACACTATTACAATATCATCCACATAACATACCATATGTTATTGTACTTCTTCTGATAGGCCATGCTTTAGACATTGCATCATCATTACTCCACCATTGATTAACCCAAATGGTACTCTCTTGAATATGTGGACGTGCCCTTGCTATCAGAAATCAGTAGACTTTCAATCACATTGATCCAAGGATATCTGCCAGTAACTGGCAGTAAGGTCTAATGTGGAAAAGTAGGTTTTTCCTGTTAGTTGTATGAATACATCTTGGAGGTGGGACATCTCATTCAGGGATTGTCATGTTGTTTAAGTGATGGGCATCAAGGCATACATGCAGACTCCCAGTTTCCTTTTTTGCAATAACCAATGGATTATTATAAGGGGAGGGGCATCTTTTGATGATGTCCCAGTCCAGAATCTGGCATATCTGTTTTCCCACTTCTTCCCTATATTAAAATGGAATCAGTATGACTCTTCCTGAACTTGTATTCTGTGAGTATGTTCAGAGATCTTGCCAGGAGTATTGAAAAATACTTGTATGTGGTCTTCCAAAATCTTTTTGATGTGAAATCAGTCTATTGATTTTGTTAATTTAGCCTCCTGAATCTTTGTAATGGTCTGTGGATCCACTCGCTGGATGAAGCAATTACTAGAAACAGCAAGTTGAATCACTGAAGTTTCAAATGTGACTTATTTATCTTGGATCTGGCATATTCTTCTACTCCATTATGCTAGCCAAGAAATCATTTCCCAACATTATGTTGAATATTAGCCCAAAGGAAGACTAGAAAGATATGATCAGTCAGTTTGTTGGCAATTTTCATCTCTATCCAGAACTGATAATTTTTCTTTTTTTTCTTTCCATTGCCTAGAATCATATATATTGGACTGGTAGGTTTTGCTCATACATATCTCCTTGTTCCTGGAATCTTTACATCCATGATTTGGCTATTATTGAGACCTGGCTATCAGAGTCTAGTAGGGCATGAATCATACAGTTTCCTATGCTGATGTTTATTATTGGTGATACACTGGCAGTCATTTTGCTGATGGTATCTTCTGGTTTGTGGACAATCATGGTATTGTAATTGTGATCTGCTTGATATTCTTCAGGGTCTTGTTTTATGGACTGTGATATACCCATTTTGGGTTACTTCTTTGTTGGCTGGTTCCATCATTGTTATTCTGGCTTCCATTAGTAGGATGATATTTGCAGTCCACAGATGCAAGGAAGTTGGCAATTTCTTCCATGTCACTGATGTGACTCATCAGGTTGGCATATTGTATCAAATTAGTCTAATAATATGGTCATCAGATTATTTAAATGCTGTTAGAGTTCTCATGGATGCTACTTGCCATACGAAGAACTGGGTGTATGTTTCACTTTTATTTTCCTCATATTTTTCCATCATTATTGTATTAGAATTCCTTTTTGCTGATCTTCACTCCAATACTGGCTGAGGATCACTTCTTCATACTCCTTACATGTTTTGGGTTTTCATTTGATTGATCCCCACCAGTCTTTAGTGGTTTTCTCCAGATAGTGACTTGTCATCATCACTTGCTTATCATGACTGGTTGACAGAAAAAATAATTGCTAAACTTTCTAAGTGTTCATATAGGTTTTTACTTGGTTCTCCATGAAACATTTGTATCTGTACATGGTGTTTCAGATTTGATGATCCTCCAACAATTCCCTTCATTGCCTGATTAAAATTTGCTGCACTTTTTGCATCATAGTCACCATCATCATACCAAACTCTATCATTCGACTTCCCTGGTCAGGTTATGTAGTAAGTTTATCAGGTGTTTGTATGTGATCTTAGGGCTCGGTTTTTCCAGAACTTTGTGGATTCTTGGCTTTTCTTCTTCATTTGCTTTTATTCCTTCTGTGTTTTCCATGTTTCTTAAAATTTCCTGAAAATAAAGATATTGACTCTTTTACTATTCCATTTGATTCTTGATGCGAAGCACCTTTGTCTCTCCATTCCCTCACACCTGTCACTATTTTTACTGACTTTCTTAATATCCTTCCTATGCCTTGTTGACCCTCCATTTCTTTCTATTTTTGCTACCCTGCTCTATTTACAATTTAAGCTTGTTTTCTATTTGCTATCTCCATTTCATGGTTCCTTATGTAAAACTAAAATGATTCTTTATATAGTTTACTCCTCTTGGTAAATCATTGCCTCACATATTTCATTGATTTCAATCCACCACCAGTTGGCAAAATTTATATTGGTAAGTAAAGTACTGGTTGCACTGCCAACAGGGGATGGTTACACTTTAAAACATTGTTCAAGAAAAAATTCACATTTTGTATTCAACCCAACACACACATACACATATGTATTATAAGTCAGGTACATGAGTAGTCAATTGAAGTCTCACAGTGGCATGCCAATCTCAGGGTAAAAAAAATACCACTGTACCAGTCAGTTTGCATGATTCATATAACCAGACCTGGAATTCCAGCCTATCATGTACAAGACACATAAGTTAGGGACACTCTCTAACTCTGCCATACAGGTTCAAATCTAGGTCCCTTTACTTATGATTAGCAATACTGATAATACAAGTCATATTCAATTATTTCTGACTGGCAGCTCAGCAGTAAAACAAAAAGACTCTAATTGGGCAGCTGACCAGATCTATAATAGTTATCAATAATGAATTATTTATGTCTTATGGATATGTATCAACCTAATGTGTATAGATATGTGTGTGGGAAAGCATAATCAATGATATAGCCAATGACCACAGAGTAAGATTTTAAATATATTTTAATAATATGCATATTCTGAGTTAATAGATATATATTATGTTTGAATAAATATGAATATTAGCATCACAATACAACATTTACATATTTCATCATCTTATACATATATTAAATACAAATACACCTGGGTCTCTTTTTACACGGACTTATTTAACATGATTTTGAAGTTACGCGATTCATGTTTCACCGGAAGTCGAACTCGGATAATGTGCTATTACTTTAAATAATAAATTTATCGCACTTATGTCATATTGAAAGTAATAGCCCATTATTGGAATTCAACTTTCATCTTAGTAATTTCAATATTTTCAGTACTTTATAATAGTAAGATTTTATGCAATAATGAAATTAAAATCACGATTTCCACATTTTATGTATACACACATTAAATTTTACAAAATTATAATGTAAATTTGTTCAAACATTGTGCATGTTCATTTTGCATTTTAAATCACATTCTGTTTTTGCCTTTTAAAAAAGAATGTAATCAATTATTAATCAGTTAGTGTCCGCAAGTTTATTTTTAAAAGGTGAGTAATAGCAGTGGGCACAATTAAATTTGACAATTAAAAATTAAAATCTGATTTTTAATTGTAATTAACAATTTAAAAATTACTTAAGGCGACTTGAAATTAATGTGATGTAAAATGAAATTTGATTTTTAAATGGAATTGAAAATTAAAAAATTAAAGACAAAAATAAGAATTTAATTTTTAGTTGTTAGTTTTAATTAATTTTTTCCCAGCAGTGGTGAATAAATGTTTTTTTTTATTATCATAAGTCTAAGTTCATAAACAATTAATAAAATCATCATCTCAAAGATTAATTACTAATTACATTGTCAACAGAAAACCATTAACACAACATGAGAGTGAACTTGGTGCTAGTTGCAAACGAACATGTGTTTCGGCAAATAGTGATAATAATTAAAACATGTATAAAAAATGTAAATTACTGTACTGTAAATTATGCATAAAAATATATTATTTTGAATAAAATTAAATATTATAGTTAAAAAAAACTTTGACATGTATCATTTTTTTTCAAATTTGAAATTTTTTATTAGTCATGTTTTATTTCCTTATTTTTTTTGCGCACAAATTTTATAGTAATTTTACATTGGTGCTTTGCTTCTACATGAATTTTAAAAAATCACAGACCACATCCCTCCTTTTTCAATGTAAGTTACATCTATTTTTACATGATTTCGTTTGTGCATGTTTTCTGAGGAACCTATCTATCGTGTAAAATGAGACCCAGGTGTACAACTTTATTTAATAACCTTTACTAATAGTGTGGTTGTATATGTATATTTAACCAGATATCATTTTATTTAATCCATTTATTAACTGTGCAGTTTTATATGTATATTAAAACAGATATAAAATTATTTAATACATTCATTAATAGCGTGGTTTTATACGTATATGAGAACAACTATATTCTTCTCTAAATACATTTATGTATAGTGCAATTTTAAGGATATGCCAATAATTCATTATTATTGCATTAATGAAGTAAAAAGAAATTACTCCAGTTTAGTTGAATAATACTCTATTATCAGTTTAAGGTTTCATGCAAGTATGTGTATATAAGTGTTTATAAATAATCACTTAACCTGGGAATATATTACCAACATTTTATTTACCCAATAGTTTATTGCATTAGGATAATATACCTCAATAAAGATTTTTTATTTCAGATGGAATGTAAAGAAAGGGTATACTAAACACTTTAATTATCCAAAATCGGATACTAATGAATTAATTTATAGATTTAAATATATAATTCATCTATAACTTTTAAATATATGTAATTCAGCTCAAGTGATTACAAGATCAAACTACGGAGTTGAATATGCAGGGTTTAATAAAGAAAAACCAAGATAGGGTAATGGCAGTGCTAATGTGTGGGCTGTTTTTATATTAAAAAACTCCATTTGCAAGACATGATGGGATGCTTATGAAGTTATTGAATGGGATGTGTTTTTTATTTTGCATCATATGAGACCAACCTGCCACACTCCAAATTTACAGATTTTGGTCACTGCAATGAGGAAATATTCAGCCTGGATGGGATCACACTGATGGTGCAAAAATCCCATTTTAAAGCAGGCCCATTGTCCTGGTTCTATTCCCCTATCACAGACTGGAAGCGACAAATAAATGGCTTGGATCTTTCCCAATGCCTACTTTGGACGAATATCACACAGGAAGTAGACCGACATTAGCAGTGCTTGGACAATATATATATATATATATATATATATATATATATATGTATATATATATATATATATATATATATATCAAAAATAACATATATATATATATTATATATATATATATGTTATTTTTGATGCTTAAAGTTAACTCAATGTATTAGTTTCAAATAACTTAACCCAATGTATTAGTTATTCCTTTTTTGACAGGATGATCAAATTATTTAAGCTGACTTAAGGAACATTATGACATGTATGTTGAAATATAAGATTGATCTCTTTAGCAGTTTTTTTTCTTTTCTTTTACTAAATTTAAATACATAGAACTCAATCCCCCCTACACCATCTAACTTTAACTTTAACATTCTTTTGGACTGGACACAAAGGGATTAAAAAATATTAATAGCATTAATTTACTTTTTTAGCTGGCTGAGAATACTTGGATGATCATTATACGATATATGAGTATTAATTTAGGTAATTTTAAACTTAAAATAACATATGAAATATATATATATATAATCTTATTTTTTTTAATTTCCCAAAATCTGTGATCTTAAATCATTTCCTGTTTTTATTAATGTGGGAAATGTTCCTTCCTCCATTAAACTGCAATAATAGTATACATTACTAAGAAAAATCACATTTTAAAACTTTCCAACCCTGACAAAAGATTTAGATAAATTTAAACACATTTGCAGAGTTGGGAAATAAATTAATAGCATATTACTTGAATAAAACCAAAAAAATACATATTATAATTATATAAAAAAATCAATGCCACACCATTTAAAATAAGAATTTTGCGAGGCTAATAAAGAATTATATGATTAGTTTTATAAAGAGTCATGGAAATTGTATTAAAGTTTACTACATAGGTAAGTTACTTTTATAAGATGGTGCATCTATTTTACATTAAATTTTAGTTAAAATGAATATACATAAGATATAGAAAATAAATTTGAGGTGACACTATTACCTTCCTAATACTTTCTTGAGTCAATGTTGGTGTAATAGTTCATTATATTGATGTGGACAAAAATTAACAGCAGGTAGCATGCTTTTTCAGATCAAGTTCAGGGCACAGTTAAACAGTTCAAGGTTTCATTTAATTTGGAGAAGCATTTCCATACAGAATGGATCAGGAACGGTCAAAGGAAAAGCATGATGGATTTACTCCTCAGTCATATCTAAGGTAATGAGCGGCAATAAATCAGTCAAACAAACTTTTTCTAAAAAATGAAGTTGAAAAGTCAAAAAAATAATTTAGGCTAAGCTAAAACAAGCAGACTCAGATTTTGATTCAGATTTCTTATCAATCCATTTTTTACACTATTCATAAGATCCCTGGAAATGTTCCAATGCACTTTGAACTTGTGGCCTGAAGTGATGTATAATTTTGGTACAATAGCTAATTTTCTACAGCAAACCCACGTTTGTTTCATAAGAAATTTAAGATAATGTGATCGGTCTGAAAAATTTTTGAATGATTGTTTTACATTCTATTTTGTATTTGTAAAGATCTCGTAGATAGATTAATTTTATGTTGATGGAAAAGTAAATTTTATTCATAGCACTGTTGATTTATTTGACTTACACTAATTAATTTTCGTCCATTTTTCTTTGTTTTAAATTTTATAATAATGTTTCTAAAAATTTCCAACCCGATTGCATTATCTTGTGCTGCCATGATGAATAAAATATATAAAACTTTACATACATATTTCCCAACTAATTCATATATACATTATGAGTACATTAAAAGTGTGTGTATATTGTGATTAAAGCTATCTCTCCTTGTGTGTCCATGACTCTATTGATTCACTTTCTTTCCCAAATCATTAATCTATTTATTTTAAAATGGGATTAGTATTGAAGTGAGAAAAATTATGGATAAATAGCAAGTACATTCACAAGCATGGAGAGATAGACTTTGAACCCTGATAGATGATACAATGATTGTTGATACTCGTGAATCATAACTGAGCTACAGATTATCCACTTCAATATATATATATATAATCTTTTTATTTGATGCCTGTATTTTGAAGTTATAGATGTAAACTTGTAATTGAATATTAATAAATAGAATAACTCTTTTAAAAAAAACATTTATCCACTTAGAAGCACTTTCAACTATCCTTGTAGTCTTTATCAATTACCACTTTATCTTCCCACAATTCCATCTTTGAATGTGTTAGTTGGCAAATACTATGAGGATAGTTGAAAGTGCTTATAAGTGGATAAAAGTTTTTTAAGTTACTGTATTTATTAATTATCAATTACAAGATTACAAAGTATTCTGCTTTCTAATAATTATAATAAAAACATCATATGTAGGGCTTTATATAACATTAATACTAAAAAGAAAAAAGAGGATAGAATTGATAAGTCCTCTTTTAATAGAGTAATTGTGCCTTACATTAGGGGGGGTTACTGATAAAATCAGTAGAAGACTATCTTGTTTTAATATAAAGACCACTTTTTCTACTGGCAAAAAAAATGGTGATTTTTTTGTATAAACCTACAGACAGAATATTTTTGAAACACCAAGAAGTTTATGAAATTCTGTGTTTCCAGTGCTCAAGAGGCTATGTGGGTCAGTCTAATAGACGAATTAATGTCAGAATTAAAGAACATAAAAATGCTTTTCATCAAAAAATTAGCACATCAGTTTTTACTTCCCATTATTTAGAAACTGGTCACAAACCTAATTTTGACAATACAAAAATAATTGCCAATTTGGAAAGATATGATTTAAGAACCATGAGAGAGTCAATTGAAATATTAAAGAGACCTACTGGTTTAAATAGAACTGATGAAGCACAACATATTCCAGTTATGTGAAAACCTCCCATTTTTTCCAATATTAACTTAAAATTAATAGGTAAAAATACTGAGGGAAATAAACATTTTGATAAGCCTCATATTGTGAATGCTGAACTTGAATCTCATTTCTCATCTCGCACACAGTCACATTATTTGTTAAGATCTAATGGTTTTTCTTTCAAAAGTTAACCTTGATAATGGTGGTTGCTATTCCATCAAAATACTGATGTTTAATGGAAAACAATACATGGTATAGCCCAAAAAATTATAATTTATCTACATCATATAACTGTGAAAACATTAAGTATAAAATATATATATATATATATATATATATATATATATATATATATATATATATATATATATATATATATATATATGTTAAAACGAAGATTTGCATGGGTTAAATATACAAAATATGTATTATATATATATATATATATCATCAAAAGTTACTCCAAATTCCCTACTTAACCAAATTAGTGAAAAAATATCAACTCTAAAACACAAGTAGGTTTTCATTTCAACAAAAATTTTATTAACAATAAATAGTGATTACATACTAATAAAGGATAGATAAATGAATAAATTGTACAATAATATGATTGTATAATGTTCTATTTGTTATCTGGCTAGATTTTGTTATGAGAGTATAATTGTTATACTCTTATGTGGTTAGGTATAGTGATGAGATTCTAAGAACTTGCTTATTTTTTATATAAACATGAATATTTTCTTTTAGAATTTCCTATTCTATAATGCTGGGTAGATGGGAGTTGATAATCAGGAAAAGGAAAAAGGAATTAAAGACCAGGTGTCATCAAAGACTTTACTGGAAGCCAGGAGCTGGTCACGTTTTTGATGACCCTATAATTAGTATTATCAATCTACATCAATTTATTTATTAATTATTAATTCTTTATTAATCAATTTATTAATTATAAATATTTTATTAATAATATGATATGCTAAATTATAACATGTATATAAATAAAAATATAATATTCTATTATCAGTGGAAAAATTTCACCTCATCACTCCTCTGTTGAGGAATTGAAAAAACAAAAAAAAATCTCCTCTCTCTATTCCTGTCTTTTTTGAAGGCTTTTAAATTTCTGGAATTATAAAAAACTTTTGTCTTTTTCTGTCCCTGTACTACAAAAGTATTTGGCCCACACTTCCAGAGGATCTGATAAGAATCCTTTGTACAAAACAAAGAACTTCGTATACTGGTTTAAATTATGCTTACTAAAATGTTGAGCCTTGACAAATACCCATTTACTTACTTGAAAGAATATAACCACTTATTGCCCCCCCCTTTTTGAATTCATGTCATTTTCTGGTCCTTTCTGAGCAAATTATCTACCTATGTGTGCATTTATAATATCAGGATGGAGAGGGACTTTACATTTGAGTAATAAAAGTACTATCCTCCCATAAAACAATTGTTCTGGAGCTAGCCCAGTAAATTCATGGAGCATCAAATTAATCATATTTGTATCCCTAGGCAGTACATTAAACCATTGTTTATGATTTTTGTCTAGCTGAGTTTAAAATAAAGAAATTTCTTCATCACTCTCCCACAGCAGTTTAATGGTTATTTTCTAATTAGGTCAACACATGTCTAATTTCACTTATCCCACTCTTTTGAGATGAACAGAGTTCAATGCTTGCTGAGTATGTCCAATTACACTTAAAGAAATTGCTTAATTTTTAAAACATGTATTGTATTTTTGGGATTAGCATTACACAATGCATAAACTTGAATGAATTTAGAGAACATGTCATAAGATAGTAGCAAAAATCTATACTGCCAGAAGGGAGGCAGCATTACATAAAAATTGATAGAAAGGAAATCAGTAGGTTTTTCAATAATATCAGCTGTAGCATGCCAATGTAATTTTGATTAAAAGGCTTGTTTCTATGACACACCTATGCTTAATGAGTTTGTAAGACAAAAGGCCATTAACCAGTTGGTACCTATTTGTTTTATTCAATCTTCCATAAGCTCACATAATGAGCAGGCATAATACCTTGACAAAACTGTACTACATCCTTGTAAGCAGGATCCACCTCTTGAAAATAAGAATACCTGTGCATATACTTTCCTATAGTTCATCCATGCTTAATGCTACAATCATTAACTGTATTCCCTCCCTCTAGAAATAAATGTTGTGGACTACATTCCACCAGATTTCAACTTAAAATATCTGGTCTATATTATCTTTTACCAGGCATTATACTATTTGGTAATTATTTTTTCAAAAACAAACTCTATTTAATCAAACAATCATCCATCAGGTCACTTCAATTTACAAACTTCAGACACATATGGTTCATAATGAACATAATTTTGGACCCAAACCATAAGTCATTTAATTTGTTAAAATTTTATATAATTGCCAGAGTCCCCCTCTCTCTCTCTTTCTCTCTCTCTCAGTAACAGTATAATTTCTTTGTCATAGTTAATGATCTGCTAAATAAGTATAATACTTTGGAAACTTTGAATTTTATTGAAGCAAAACAGCTCCCTACTCCACATTACTGCTATCTGTCTGTAATAAAAATGGCTTGTTAAAGTCTCGATAAACCAAGGCTACTTTTCACAAAAAAATTGTTTAATGCATTGTTTGATGATCTTTCCAATTTCACTTGTCTTTTCAAAGCAAAAGTACTAATGCTTCCACTTCTGTAAAAAAGTTTTGTAAAACAGCAGGTAGAATTTATAAATCCCATAAGTGACTTCACTTCTTATTTTAGGGTTTAGGAAACTGGATAATTGTGTCAATTTTATCAAAATGAGGCTTCACATCTTCTTTATTCACTACATGCTCTAGGAATGTTGTCTTCTCTTATGGTTGTCAACTTTTATTAATGTTAATAGTTATGTTTTGTCAACATTCCTCTAAAAACGATTCTATATTTTCCTCTAAAAAGATTCTATATTTTCTAAGTTCTCATGTTGAACTTTCAAGGCTATAACTACATCATCTATATAAATTCTTTTATGTTGGTTGATAGAATCTGATAAGGGTAATGGCATAATTCTGAACCACTATTTAACAGAACAAATGAAACTTTTGGAGTACATAAGTGTATCCTTTGTGCCAAAATGCTGTATATTTTCAGTCTTAAACATGTAATGACTTCTTCCACTCACTTGATCTTGAATTGAATGACCAAAGATTTTCTTACCTTTAAATTTCATTAGTATATCAGAAATTCGGGGAGGTTTGTCATGGTCATGTCCAGGGATTGCATTTAATTGCCATGCATCCAAATTTATTCTTATTGATTCATTCTTTTTCCATATCATACAATTCAAAAATAAATGCTCAATATTATTTTTCTCTTCTTCATATTTTTATCACACATACTTTCATATTCTGGATATTTTTTATTTATTTATAACTTCAAAGAATTTTGTATTTATACTCTCTTTTATATATCTTTTTGTTTGTTAATTGACTTACATACCCCGTTTTTCACTCTTTATAATTATGTACCGGTCATGCATTGTCTACATATTTATCGTATTTCTTTTACAAACACATCGAAATAAAAATATCTGCCTATTAATCTTGCATATTATAAAAACTTTCTTCACCACATGACTTTTGTCTCCACATAATCCATTTAATACACTAAAGTTAATGATTTATGTTCATTCAAATAATGTAACTTTACAAACATTTTAAGTTCAGTTGTAATTTTTTTTATTAAAAAAGTAAATCTCCGTTCCACATCTCACATTAAATAATTTCAATAGCTGCCTACAGTTCATCATACAATGTTTATCTACTAAATACTTATTTTTTGTATTTTATCTTTTTAAAATGTGTGTTTTTGATCAATGTAAAATGGCATTATTTCTAAATTTATGGCAGACATTACTATTCATGTCCAAATAATTCCACACACTTTATATCTATTATACATAAAATATGCCAAAATTTAATTAATTGTATTCTATTATTCCTCATTGTTCCTCAATTCAAATTTCCCACTATATGTACAATTTTTTTTATTAAAAAAGTGCCTAAATTTCTATACCTCTCCACTTCAAGATATATATCTTATCATCCAGTTCATCTCTTTTTAATAAATAGTATGGTTATATTTTTTTTCTTCATTGATGTTTCTTGTTGTTTCACCATACTTCTCTAATAATATCATCATATTTTCTATACTATTTATAAAAAAAAATATCAGATCATCTACAACTATTATACATTCTCTTGGTTTCAATTATAGAAATCTATAACCTATTCTTAATCTTTCTATTTCAATCTGCCCCTCTCCAATTTTTTTACAAACAAATTAGATGTTAAAATGATATCAGAAACTGGCTTTTTTATTCTAGAACCACTTATGGTGAGACACTTTATTAAATAAAGTACTATAATACCAATAGTTTTATTCTTATCATTAATTAAAATCTTTCAGTTCTAAATCAAATAGTTAGAAAGTTTAATATATGATAATCTATAAAATAACACAAGCAAGATGAATAGTTGTTAAAAAAATTAACGTTCTAATATATCTGATAAATTGTTTATAGCATACATGAAATAAGCCAATAATCATTATAATACAACATTGTAGTTTAGTAATTGAAAGTAAAAATATATTTTCAGAAAATTATCCAAAATATCTTGCCATAAAAAGTTCCATTTAGGAAAATATTTCTTATTATAAAATATAAACTGATGATTTTAGTGTTGTTTACTGGAGATATTATAAAACTGTTTTTAGAAAATTAGTAAAGATACAAAAACTAAAGAAGAGAAAAGGGATATTTTTGTTCATGCAAATAATATAGAATAATTAAAGTTATTATTTAATATGAATTTTAAAGATATTTTTCATAAAGTATAGTAAAACTGGTTGTTTAAGGCTTAATTAAAAACATGTCAAAAGTTAAAACAAATAGTAAATAATGGAGACAAATAATGATTTAAGTATTATAACCGCATGGAAAAATATCAAATAATAATTGTTATTTATTCAACAAACTTAGTTTAACAAATTAAATCTATAAGGGTAGATTTTGGATTTTATTTATTAATAATGTTCATTTATACATAAGACAGATCACAGAAAATAAATGTACCTATATATGTGAGAATATAAAATTATATGGCTATATTTTTGTGTCTTTGTGTTTAATTAAAATTCTAAAGAGAAAATAAAATATTTACAGACATATGTTTGGTAGACCCATTTGACCAAAATAAAACACTAAAAAAATAAATCAGTGTTTGGTAAGTTAATGGTCATAGAAGTAATTAATGTTTAAAATAATTGGGATTGTAATTCAGTTTGACATTTTAGGGAATGAAAATGTTTCAAATTATTTATCTTGTGAAGATTGAGAATTCCTTTGTATACAATATATGCATTATTTTAAAACAGACTTAAAAGAAAGAAAAAACAAATAAAGATAAAAGAGAAATTGTCTAAATAAGTTTTATTTTTTATAAGATGTGTATATTTTCAACTATAATACATTTTACAACATGAGTAAAGTTGAATGGTCAATTTTTAAAAAATCATACCATCAGTCATGTTCTTAATCTGTTATGAATCTCTACAAATATCAAATATTAGAAAGAGAGCCCATGGCTGCCTTAACATATACAATAATCAATAACTCAAATAACTAGGAAATAAAATGTGTTTGAATTTAATCTGATGCTTCACATGGAAATTTCAACTACCACATAAATTATAATTTCAATTTTCTCTTGTAAAAAAAATTGAATCAATAATCCTTCAAGTTATGCAATTCAAATTACTAAAGCTGACATTGAAAGAAAAAAAAAATGAGAAAAATAACATTAAAAAAGAATATTCAGAGAATCAGTTTAACTGTTTATAATTTATAGTTCAGTAGTATTAAAGAAAAAAAAGGACACCAATTTAAGAAGTGTTTTATACCAGTTTGTGCTGCAAGTCAACTAAAAAAATCACCACTGACACAACTAAATTGTAAAGCATCTTTGATAATTTGGCCAAAAGTAATAACAAAGTGTTCCAATATTTCATCCAGTCCATGTCAAAAATTGAAATTTTCATCAAAAAATCAAAAACAGAACTTTCATAAAAATAAGCATAATCTATCACTTGACCAAAAAAAATCAACTAATTCTTGAAATCAAATATCAAACTAATGTATAATTTAAAAATTACCCCAAAAAAATTAGCATAATGATATCACTAAAAAATTATATTTTACTTTTTAAATATGGCATAACAAACAACACAATTTAACAAACAATAATTACAAAATGTCACAAAAAAATAGTGTGATCACATATCCAAAAACGCCAAAATCAAGTGTCAAATGTATTAATAATTGAGAAGTGACCAAAACAAATAGTGTAAATTTTTACTTTAGTATTTTATTTTTGAAATATGACATATTAAAAACAATATTTAGCAATAATTGGTAATTAAAAATGATCAAAAATATTATTGTGATCACATTACCAAAGAGATCCAAAATCAAATATCAAAAATATTACTAATTAAAAAAATGACCAAAAAAATTAGTGTAATCACTTATCCATCTTATTGAAAGTATCAAATATTAAAATCAAAACTCTGAGTATGTTAACTGAAAAAATAAATATTTCAAAAATATTTAAAGGTTAACAAACTATTTTACTTTCACAATCAACAAGAGCCATATTGTAAATGTTATCCACAGTTTGATTAGAAGAGATATATTAAAATCCAAAGTTATAGTGATAGAATATATAAAAGTGTATAACTAATGAATTTAATGAAGTAAAAAAGTGTGTTTAAATGAAGGTATTGTAATTGTACTATAACAAACACCACATAAACAAATGCAATATTTATATTTTATGTTGGTTTGAAAATAAAAAATTATTTTATATTACCTCAATGCATGTAAGCTTAGCTAGTAACCAAAAAAAAAAAAGAAATAACCAAAGAGAAAAACATACTAGAGTTACCCTGTCATTCCAAAGGGTTGATCATTGACTTTTATTTTTGAGTGGTAAAAAAAATAATAGGTGACTAAAAACAAACTTAAAATGTTTATAATCTTAAAGTAATATTTGCATGGTGAAATCCCTACATTAAGTATGTAGGAAGTACCTACTTTATTTTGATAATTATAATCAGCAAATAGATATAATATCACATGTAAATCATTTGAATGGGGAGTGAAATGGAGATGTTTTTAGGCTTGACCGCATCAAGTCAGTTATTTGACACCTAAATGTAAAGCAGTAAAAAGTAACATTTTATCCATTCAACAAAATTAAAGGAGTTTTTTAATCTATAAATATTAATTATTTGATAGGTTTTTTTTTTAATTTGATATAAATGTTTTCTTTGTTACTGATAGTAATAACGTATATAAATGTTTTTTTGGAAATATATTTTTATTTATTTTAATATTTGCTAATTGATTTTTAATTTTGATATAATAGCAAAATAGTAGTAATGTCAACTTCTCACCACATATTTAACTAGCTATAAATAGATAAACAGATAGGTAAATAGAAAGGTGAATAATAAATGAATATGTAAATAAATTGATGATCAGAAATTGGCATCACTATTATTTTGCCATCACATTAAAAATAAAAACAAATAGAAAATAGCAAAATAACAAGTAAAAATAAAAACAAATTTTCAAAAGACACAGATGTTTATTACTTTTGGTAAGAAACAAAACAATGATATGAATTTAATAAAATTCATTTAACTAGTAAACAGCATTTGGTAAACGACCATTTTTTCCCACTTCACGTTTAAATATCACACATCTGATGAGATAAGGGAATATCTGAAAGCTGCTTTTTTATATTCCCTATTCAGGCATTTATAAATAATATATCTATTTTCTGATGAAATATATATATATATATATATATATATATCATCAGAAAATAGATATATTATTTATAATATATAAATGGTCTATTTGCTGATGAAATATATATATATATATAAAGTATTTACCATGTAAATATTGTACAGATTTTGCTGATGCAAATGTTCATATTAATTTAAGATTATAAACCTTTTAAAGTTTATTTTCATTTTTTAGTCATACTGTTATTTTATTATTTTAAAAATAAGCTGGTAATGGTGAGCCTTTTGAGATGACATGGTAATAACAGCAATTTTTCCCCTTGATTATATCTTTTTCTGGTTACTACTTGAACCAATAGGACACCAGATCATCTTGCGCCCACTGAGATAATATAAAATTTATTTTTAATTTTTAAAATCAACATAAAATATAAATTTTATATTTCTTTAATTTTTTTTTAACATTTGAGAAACTTATAAATACTTGTACAAGTTTACATCCAATTTTTTGGTTGGATTAGTAATTTTTTGTTTGCTTTATTTTTTTTAATCATGTGCAATATGGTTTTGTAGTTTAATATATTAATTTTACTTTTATTTGTATGTCGCTTAACTTCATTACTAATATTTCTCTCATAATTGAACATGTGGTAACATTTAATATGTGATAATTGTTAACTGTAAAATTACAATATTTTTATTTCAGCACACGTTTTTCTTATATGCACTTTTTTGTATTCTGTCACTATAGCTTAGAATATTTATATATGTCTTGTAATTGAACATTTGATGACATTTAAAATGTGTTACTTGCTGATTGTGAAATTAAAATACTTTGCTAAACTCTAAACATTTTTGATTTTTTTTTTAACATAATCTAATATATTTAATTGTTTTAATTTTAATATGTGCTACTTTCAATAATGTAGATTATTGTTTACACTAATATTTTTGTCATTTCTTAATTACTCACATTTTTGATATTTGATTTTGGGACTTCTGGTCATGTGATCACACTAAGTTTTTGGGATGTTTTTTTTAATTATTAATATTTGCTAAATATTGTTTTTTGATAAACTACACTTTAAAAGTAAAATACTATTGTATTGTTTTTAATTATTTATTATGCTAATTTTTGGTCCTATAATTACTTGATTTTTGATCATTTCTTAATTACTAATTTGATTGGCATTTGATTTCAAAAGGTATCTGATTTTTTTGTTCCTGTGATTATGCTAATTTTAATGAAAGTCTTGATTTTTTTATTATTTGATGAAAATTGCAATTTTAGATGTGGATTGGATGAAATATCTGAAACAATTTATTACTTTTGATGGTATTATCAATGACCTTTATCATTTGGTTCACAAAGTTGTTTCAGCAGTCGTTCCAAAATATGTCAAGTGCTTACAAAATTGGTATGAAAAAGATCAGATTTTTTTTTCAGTTATATTTGCTACAGTTAATATAATTTAAGAATGTGTTAAGATTTTGATTGTGACCTTTTACATCTAATTGTAAAAATAAGGGCTTGATCAATCGTACTACCTTCTTAGATATAAACTTGTGTATATATAAAAAGGAAAAATAAAACAATTGATTAACGCTGTTACAGAGTTTTATGGGTTTTTTTTTTAAAAAAAGAGAAAAACGAACAAGAAATAAATACATACTCTGTGTGTATTTTTATTATTAGTGTTGTACGTAGTTAATAAAATATTTTATATACATTAACACTGCAATGTTGTTTTGCATAGATATTGTTCAATGACAATATTTCATACAATATTTTCTCTTTTATTTACAAATTATGTTTTATTCATATTGTAAGTCAATTACTTGAGATAATAATTTAGTATTTGTTATTAAAATGTAAGTCCAAAAGTTAAATATTATTCTATATTATCCCTTCTGCTTTGATTATTAATTGCTGCTTTAAAGAGAGGATTGCGAAATTTAAAACTATTAACTTATTAAAATAGTGTCTAGCAAAGAGACAATTATTACATAAAAACTAATGGACTAAGGTTTATTAAATATTTAAAGAAAAATTGATATGGATAAACGAACATTTAGAATATTTAAAAATAAATATAATGCACACTAATATATATAGTATAAATTTTAATATATAATATACATTTCATTATTGTGATATCTCTAAAAGTTTTAACTTGAAAAATTTATATAGTAGTTACTATAGAGAATAATTACCATTGGAAACTCCTATAGAATGATTGTTTAAAAATATGTTAAATATTTCACAATAAATTAAATTTTGGAATGTTAAAAATTAAAATTCACATTTAGCGAATACAATTCGTTTCCCAAAACTCATCTAAAATAAGAACATCCTATAGAAAGCATGGGGTTATAATATATATGGCAAGAAAATTATGTCGTTTCTACGGATAAAAATTATATCACAAATGTTTTAACCAACAATTTAACTTTATATATATATATATATATATATATATATATATATATATATATATATATATATATATATATATATATATATATATATATATATATATATCTGTGTGTGTGTGTGTAAGGTTGTCTCGTTTTGTGTATTCAATGTTATATAGTTGATAAAGACTACAAAGTGCATAGTCGAAAGTACTTCTAAAAGAATATAATTTATGTAAATTGTACTGTATTTTGATATATATATATATATATTGATTTGTATATTACATATTTATATATATATATGTATATATATATATATATATATATATATATAGTGAATATATATATATATATATATATATATATATATATATATAACAATTCACTAGAATATATATATATAGTAATTATTTTTAAAAATCCTAATGTCCAATATATGCATCTGTAAACTGTACCTCTGTATATTATGAAGCTATGCACTTTTGTTATTATTATAAGAAACTTTATAGATAATAAATTATACACAAATATTAACATATTTACAGAAAAATAAATTAATATTGCATAGGCAAAAGTATGATCAAACTTCAAGTATTTATGTATGTAAGATAATGCAAATTAAATCTATAAACAAAAAAAATGTTTAATGTTGTTCTTCCTTATAATCCATCCACTCTCCACTTGTTATTAAGTTATCAGAATCATCAGTGTCTCATTCTAAGAGTCTATGATTGTTTTTAAGTCATGTAATGATCTTGTTTTCATAGGTACATAAGGTTTGATGGCGGATGATATCTAAAGAAAAAGTTTAGAATGAATGTTTGACTTGCTTGTTTGATTTTCTTTTCATACAATTTCTCATTCATTGACTTCAAATATTTTTATACTTAATGGAGCATTCTAAGTCAGGTAAAAAATTTTAAAAATGCTGTTCATGACTTTTCTACAGGTTTGTTAATTTTCTAAATGTCATCTACTCATTTTATTCATCTAGTTGTATTAATTTTTTCATGTGTGATTGTAAAAGTTCTCCATTGTTGTCATCATCAATTTCTTTTCAGTATTTTATCCAAAGTGTCAACATTATGCTGAATTAGTTATTGAAGTTAGTACATCTTGATGGATGAAATAATTCCTAGATTCATATATCAAAGAAGTTATGTGGTCTTTGGTGGTATTAGTTGCTGCTATGATTTCAAAAGAAAATATATATAGCAATAAACTTTAAAAAAAAAAAAATCAATATCGTTAGAAAAAAAAATATTTGGTTTTACTGGGCAAATTTTTATAAAAAAAAATGGACCATGAAAAAAAGACTAAACTCACAGTTAACAAATTTTTGTATTTTTATGTAAAATTGTTTATCATTGCACTGAAAAAAATCCATAATCAAGATTTAATTTTTTTTTAATTCATAGTCATATTATTTATGGGAAATTATGTAGAATTTAAAGGTAATGATAGTAATATCTCATTAACTGTATTGTTGTGACTATAATGTTTTGTTATTTTTCAATGATATAAGGATAGTTAATTTATAATTACCACAACTTAATGTTACAGTAAACTTTAAAAAAGTCTGACATAATAAAAAATAAAAACAATTATCTAATGTTTGCATATAGTAATAAATATTTAAGACATTTGTTTACAATAAGTACTATGTAGATCTAAATAAACATCCCTTCATATACAAAGGCTACATATGGTCTTTTTTATGACATGAAATGTCACATTTTAGTATGTGTGGCAGCTATTTTATTGAAGTGAACTCATATTTTTCTTGAATAATACAGAAATGGCAGAAATACAGGTCATTTAAATAAAAATTGAAATCATGAAACTTCTTTAATTTGTATTGTATTTTCATCATATAAAATATATTATTAAATGTATAATGATTAAATTATCTCCTTTCTTATTTTATACTGAAAATATATTTATGATATTAAGCATTTTGATTAGATTGAAATTTATAATAAGAAAAATCATGATTTGTCTAAAATTAGCATTCATAAAGATTTTAATTTAAAATTGCTCTACTGAATATTTTAGCTAATACATAACAGTACACAATTAAATTTAATTAATAATAATATATGACCAAAATTTGTTTTTAGTTTTATACTGAATGAAATTTGTATTTTTTATTAATATTATAATTTTCTAAGTTTACTATAATGTGTCCATTGTTTTGCATGTGTCTGAAACAAATTATGAGATTATGATTTAAAATTTAGCAAGTAAATATTATTTTTGAATTTAAATTTGTTAATTTATGATTATATAAAATAAAATATAACTAAAGTTATTTCTTTTTCTTCACTTTGTTTTTACTGGAAATACTTTAAATTAATTATAATAGGAGTTTTTATGTATCTAGAAAAATTTAATTTAAAATTAGTTGACAGGATATTTCAGCTAATATAATACACAATTTAAAATTAATTATTAATAATTTAGAATATGGCCAAAACATATTTTCAGTTTTACATTGAATGGAATTTGCAATTCTTTTTTAATCACTGTATCTTTTTGCATTTTGGATAATACATTTTTGTCTTGCATATCTCTGAAACAGATCACACTATTATAATTTAAAATTAAGCAAAAACTGTACAGTAAGTATTTTAGACTAGTCAAGCATTAGTGACCTAGTGGTTTGCATAGCTGCCTTCCAAGCAACCGGCCTGGGTTTACTTCCCAGTCAATGCATTTGACATATATATATATATATATATATATATATATATATATATATATATATATATATGACTTTGATTTCATAATGTACAATTTTTTTTCTCTCAAAATAACTTACAGTTACAATAACTAAGTTTTATAATTACTGTACAATGATAGTAATTTTTGTTGCAAGCAAAATACTCTTAATAAAAATTTTAATTTATAAAAGTGAGTGAGTCTACAGTTTTTTAAACTAATGCTCATTTTTGAAAATATAATATTAATACATTTGGTTATTATAATTATAAATATATGATAACTGTAATGAGAAAAGCTTTCTTACAATTTATTTTATTTCCTGTGCTTAGACAATTTTTGACTCCTACAAGTCATAGAAATAGCATAAATTGCAAATTAGGAGTTTATATATGCTGTTTTTGCTAATTTCCATAAAATTTAAATATGAGCAGGCCATCTTTTTAAGAGAGGCATGTATGATTTTTTTCTATTTATAATTTTTTTCTCATTTAATATGCTATTTTAATTTTTCAGTTAATCTTATTGCATCAGTGCACCCTATGTCAACAGATGATGGCATGAAAAGATGACCAGTTGTGAAAAAATGTCCAAAAAATATTGAAAGTATTTCTCTTTTAGTTCTAGCAATGACATTAAGCAAAAAGTTAAAGAGGCATGGAACATATCAAGCAACTAAAATTCCACTAATATGAAAGAATCATGCATTCCCCTCTCAAAAATATGGCCTGTTCCCCCTAATTAAAGCTTATATTTAAATTTTATGTAAATGAACAATAACACCATATATACAACCACTTTTAATGTATGCATGTCTATGCCTCATGGGAGTCAAAGGTCAGCTAAGTACATAAAATAAATAAATTATAAGGAAGCTTTTCTCAATATTGTTATATATTGATAATTACAGTAATTTGAGTTAAAGTGTGTAATTTTATAATTACATTTGGTTATTGTAATTCATCAAATTGGGCTTTTGATGACTTATTGTAATTAATAACCACTTTTTATTGTTATAGGTGTTTAAGTTTAATTAAAATATTTCATTAATTAATGTATTAATTGTCTTGCAAGGACTCTGGATAAAAATTGAACTATTTTACATTAATCACATTTTAATTTTCTAATTAGAATACTGTATAATATTCTATATTATACTATGTATAATAAAGAAACTTTGTATTTTTCATTTTTAGCATGAATGTTCCCATTTATTTAGGGTAATATAAAGTTATGATATTGTGACATAATCAAAAATGGCACATCATTTTCAAAATGTGCACCAAAATAAATTCATGTTTTTGTGATCATTATAGCAAATAATTCATTGTAAATCAAAATAGAGGATTCAAATGATGATGATTGTTTTTATGAATCCTCACATTCCCATGCTAAGTAAAATATAGGTGTACATAAAGTATATTTTTGTTTTACAACATGTATATATTTGCAAGGCAGTGTCTAGTACCAAATAAAATAATTTCTAAGAGGCTCAATGTTAATGTCATGTGTTGAAGTGTTAGTTGGTAATCCAGAAAACATTTCAACATATATGTTTCATTGCCCAAATATGTGTTTGAATAGTTTAGAAATAGAATCTGTATATCTATGTGAGAGATATAAATTTAAAAAAAATACATAAATGATGTCCCTCAGCTATGAGTATAATTCAGCATCATTAAGAAGAAAGAAAACATCACAAAAATGTATCAGCTGTATTTTTTATACAGTTAATATTATTTAAGTGACTGTATGGATCTTGACTGATATTCTATATCTAATTGTTGTAAAAATAAAGATAACATCAATCTCACAATTCTTTTAAATGGTATATGTAAACAAAAGTCAAAATTATTAGAATCATTACATATAGTATACATGGTCATGAATCTATGACTTCATGATAATGATATCTGTAACTAAGATGATTTTAAGTACTAAACAATAAATTGCATATAACAAATTTTATTTTTTTTTAATTATAACATTTGAAAAATTAATTAATATTATTATTATTATCATTAAGTATAAAAAGCATTCTATGATTTGTATTTTTTGTAATTTCTTTCACTAGTTAGCAATTGGTAATTATAATTCCAACTAAAAATAAATATATAATTTGATTTAAAACACTGGCTTGTTTTAATAGATGTATGTATGATGGCCATAGATTTGATTATACTATATATATATATATATATATATATATATATATAGTATAATCAAATCTATATCTCTATGTATGTATATCTATATATATATATATATATATATAGATTACATAGAGATTAAGCTTAATCTATTATATATTGGCAATTGTCATTTATTGTATTTAAATTAGCACATCTATGAAATCTATAACAAAAACAAATGAAATAGAATTTAAGCTTAATACTAAATGCCTTCATTAACCAGTTTAATGTTAAGAAAATTTAAATTGAATATCATAAAAATTAACTATATCATTGCCTTAAATCTAATTTCAGTTATTGTACAACTTTTTTTTTGTTATGTCAAATTTTCTTTTATTTATTAACTAATTGGTTTTATAAATGTATTAAATACCATCACACATTGTTTTGAAAACTTGATTAAAGACACAATAAAAGTTAAATGGCCCCAAGATGCATTTCGTGCTGAACCAGCAGTTATCAATTGACCCAAGTCACCATTATATATATATATATATATATATATATATGTTAATTCTAATGTTTTCACGGATAAAAGATGTCATATTATTATTACTATTTGTGGGATATTCCATGTAGTGAAAAAGCTAAATGCTGACATTTCAGTACAATATCAAGTACCTTCCTCAGAGTGTCCTCTTTCTCAAATCATAAGAATGCATGTGAGATTTAAAATCGTTTTTATCATTTTCTTTCTCCTCATATTTAAATTCTATTGGTTGAGAAGTTTTAAATTTTATTTTCTCTTCCAATAGTTTCTTCCAAATGTTGTTAATCTTCTTTAACCTTTTAACCGCTAATTTTATCATTGGTTGTATCAGATAAAAATCAAATCTTTTAATTGGCCAACTCACAAACTGAAGACAAAGCCTATTGTTAAAACATATTCGCCTATAATATTAAATTCAACTCAGATACGTTTATAAAAAGTATATAATTAATTTTTCAGGTTATGAAGAAAACGAAAGTTCTTTCAAAAATAAATTGCTATTTATTTATTCTAAAATATTCAATATCGGCAACATAAAAGTTATAATGTAAACAAAAAGATCGACTTTTACGTTATAGAAAAGTAAATATTTCTTTTTACTACATCTTCAATATTTTTACTTAAATCTTCAATATTTTTCGAAAATAATTTTGTTTTTTTATTATTCTCTCTGAAAATAATTTTAATTTCTCAAAATATTCTTTTATAATAATTAAATCGTATTCGAAATGAAAATCTCAGCATTTTTCTTTATTTTCTTTGATCAGGCAGTTTCTTTGTTCTTTCCAGCCAATCAGAATGTCTTTTTCGGCTGAGAGCATGCTAAGAACCAATCACAAATAATGTTCCTTCTTCGTTTAGGTTTAAATGTGTTTTTTTTCTATTTTTTACTTCTAAAATAAATTGGAATATGTCACCATCGTACAGAACTTTTAAAAACGAATTCAATACGTGTTTAACGAATATTTTCGTATAAAAACTGGCTGAGTTAGAGTGATTTCAGATGTCGACGAGGAGCCTCGTAAAAAACAGTCAAAGAATTAACTCACACCTTTCCTTTATGCTCTTGGGCCTTTTAAAAATCTCTATAGCTTCTCTTTGCAATTTCTGGTCATATTGTTCAATTTTTGCTAAAACATTTGTTTTTTCAAAATTGATATCATGATTTGTTAATTTAATATGAGAATAAATAACTGATGAATTGGATTTTTCTCTCACTGCCAGAATGTGTTCTTCCTTTCTAATATTTATTCTACGATTAGTCTGTCCTATATATGCATGTGGACAGACCCTACATGGAATATCATACACACCATGACACTCCAAAGCAATTTTATCTTTAGGAAGAGGAAATATTTCACTAATTTTTTTATAAGTAGTGTAAATTGTGTGAATACTATTATTCTTTAAAATGTTACCAATTCTATAAGTTACTCCTTTAATATATGGCAAAATTGTCTTAATTTTTGATGTATCAAAATCTTTTTTCTTTTGATATGTATAAGCCCTATTAATAATTTTGTAATTAAAACCATTATGAAGAAGCATTTTATTAGTAGCAAAAAGGTCCCGGTGAAAATGGCTATCATCAGAAAGTCTCTTTGTTCTATTCAATAATGTCTTTGCCACTGAAAATAGTTATGCAAGATGGTGATGAGAGGAAAAATGCAGATATCTCCCAGTATGTGTTGGTTTTATATATATACCATGGGATAAAGAACCATCTTCCCTTCTTTCAATCAAAACATCTAAAAAAGGTAATTGATTATTATTTTCTATTTCCATGGTAAATTTAATATTGTTGTGAAGAGAGTTTAAAAAATTAAAAAAGTCATCAAGAGCATGCTTACCATGAGGCCAAATAACAAAGTTATCATCAACATACCTCAGCCATATAGATGGTTTTTTAACTGCTAAAGTCAAAATTTTATTTTCCAAATCCTCCATAAAAATAGAAGCTAATGCTGGAGAAATTGATGAATCCATAGCTAGACCTGATGTTTGTTTATACATCTGCCCATCAAAAACAAAAAATGTATTCGATAAGCAGTGTTCAATCAAAACCACAGCAAAATTAGGCAACTGAATATTTTTTAAAACTTGAATCCCTTCATTTACAGGTACACTAGTAAAAAGTGAAACAATGTCAAAACTTACCAAAATATCATTCTTAGTCAATTTAATATCCTGGATAAGCTCAAGAAAATGATTAGCATCTTTAACATATGATGACATCGTTGTTAAATGCGGCTGTAAAAAAGAAGTCAAAAAACGAGCTAGTGTCTGTGTAGGTGAACCAACTGCACTTACAATCGGTCTCAATGGAATATCTGGCTTGTGAACTTTTGGTAAACCATATATTTTGGATAAAAAGAAGATTTTTCCCTCGGAGTAAGCTGTATCTTTGTTTCTAAATCTAGATCAGTAGAATAAATTAATGCTTTCATTTTCTTTTCAAGATAAGTCATAGGATCTCTATAAATTTTTTTATAAATATTATCATTTAATAAATCATGTATTTTTTTAAAATAATCAGCCTTATTTAAAATTACTGTAGTATTACCCTTATCTGCTGGAAGAATAGTAATAGATTAGTCATTTTTTAAATAAGGCAAAACCACCTAAAACTAATTACCTTTTGAGGATATTATTTGCAGAGTGGAAAGTAGTCTATCAAAAATACCTTGCGGGGATGCAGATATAGTGTTTTAATATTATTTTTATTCTGGTCTGGTTTAATTTTAGATTTGGGGTAGTTTTGATTTTATATTGACTAGTTTAGCTTTATGCTTGTAATGTTTTTATATATATATATATATATATATATATATATATATATATATATATATATATATATATATATATATATATATATATATATATATATATATATATATATATATATATATATATATATATATATATATATCAGTACAGACGTGTGTTATATTAATTTATTAACACAAATTCAATTTTCTCAAAATAATAAATGACATCAATTTTTACCTATATGGGTCTATCTGACATGCATTGACACATAAATATGCACACAGAGTGCAGTACACTTGAGAAATGGACATATTTGAATGGCTATACAATAATGATTCAAAATAATCATTATAGATTATATATCTCACTTTAAAATGTTATTTCAAAGGAATATGAAAATTATTTCTTTATAAAATATATATACCAAATCGTCTTTCTTTTAGATATTTGACTCAAGCAATTTATTTACTTGTTTTGCTTTTAGTTGTTAATTTTTTTAAAGTCGTTTTAAGGAATATTAAAATAAAATAACTCACTGTGAATACACGTGACATGTTTATCTGTGGTTCCCTGCATTTATAGATAAACATCAACATATGTATACCAATTTTTTCAAGCTTTCTCTTGGTAAGCTTGGTTTTTGTCCATCAAAAAAATATAATATCAGGCTTGTTGTCATCATCAGGGAAAAGTGTTCAAGTAATTTGTTGGCATACCATGAGCTTCCTTTTTGTAGTCCAAGCAATTGACAAGATGTCCTCTAGAACATTTAAGCAGCTAGTTGATCCATTTGAAGTGACCCTGGCCTCATGATTCAAAAGTCTGCAGTAAACTATAGGGCATCTACTGGACTGTACTCCCTTAGATATTCATAGGAGCTCTGTATAGCACTGCCAACTATTTTGTCATCATTTTTAGGCTATTGATTCAGAAGCAACCGAGCTTCAAGTAAATCAAAACTCCTGCAAGGAAAATAGCAGTCCTGGATCTATTGTCCTGCCTTCAGCTACATACAGTTCATGCTCGATTTTCTGTCAACTCTCTGCTACAGCTAGCAACAAACTGCAGCTACCTATTTTGGTCATCTAATTGCTGCCACTTGTTCAAAGTTTTTTTGAAGCCAAGCTGTTCTGTTCAACTGTTCCAAAACTAGAATCCAAACTAACTGATATTTTTTATCAGTCTTTTATAACCTTGGAAAGGTCAGGTGACAAAACCACAGTGGCTGTTTTCAATAAACTTTAATCCATTTGAAAAGAAGCTGGAAATTTCTATCAAAGTATGATTTTCCCGTTTTTACTTTAATCTTTGGAATTTGACCAAAGGTGTGGTAATAATCCTCTAGAATTTTTAATCTACAAAGAATTTAACTATATACTAGAAATAAAAACAAACATTAATTAAAAATATATATTTTATACAAGTATTAATTAAAAGATTTTAAAAAATAAATTATGCTTGCTTTTTTTTTTTTTTGTTAATTTCAAAATCAGAATTTTTTATCAGACCTTTTTAAAATACTTATTTCACAATGAGATTTTACTTTAAACCAAGAGTTATTTAACCCTTTACTTATTATTTTATTTTAGAAAATATAGAAAAATATCTACAAAATTTTATGTCTGTGTTTATTTCTACTTTTCCTTTACTCTATATATATTTATACGTACACACTATAATGTGTGTTTTATGTAAACCAAGCGGTTACAATATAAATATATATATATATATATATATATATATATATATATATATATATATATATATATATATATATAGTGTTTGGAGCTAGTGTAAGCTCCATCTAGGGAACAATTTAGCACAAGCTTAAAAACATGTTCCACAATTTATGATTTGTTTTATTAATTATAGTTTGCAGAAAAAAAAACAACTTTATATTATGAATTTCTTTTTTGAGAAAAATGTTAAAAGGAAATGGACATGGAAGCATCTAAATGAAGGTACATCATAATTGGATTATATTTTGACTAACAGGAAATACATATTTCAAGATTGTAATGTTCTTAATAAATTTAACACAGGAAGTGATTATCGATTAGTAAGATGCAAGATACATGTTAATGTAAAACTAGAGAGTCAAAAATTATTAACAAAAACAATATTTGCAGTTGATATTCCTAATCTTCAGAGACATTCTAATGAATTTAAATTAGAATTTACAAATCAGTTTCAAGTATTAGTAGATTTTGAACATGATTCAGATTTGAATGAAATTAATATGAAAATAACTGATACACTTTTAAAAACTGCAACAAAGATAGCTGGTAGAAAAAAGCAGCAATTGGACCACCAAAATTCTACTGAGATTAGAAAATTTATGAATAAAAGAAGGAATATGAAGATATACAAAAATGATGCATTAAAAAGGATTGAATATCTCCAATTTTGTAAAATGTTACGGAAAGGAGTTGAAAATGATATAAGAAAGTAGAAGAAAATAAAAATGTCAAGATTGTTAAACAACATTTTGGTATTGGTAAGAAATTTATATCTGCAATAAGAAAAAAAAAGATGGAATTATTACTAAAAAGAGAGATGACATCATGAAACTGGTAGAAGATTTTTATAAAGAATTATATAGTAATAAAGATCAAGTACCTCCTATATATATTACATCTTCTGAATTGCCCAAAATTTTAAATGAAGAAGTGAGACATGCAATTAAATGTTTAAAAAAAGGAAAGGCTCCATGTAATGATGGAATTATAATTGATGTATTAAAAAAAGCAGGTGAAGAAATAGAAAGTTTTTTAGCAAGATTATATACCAAATGTCTAAATGATAAAGATGTACCGGATGATTGGAAGAATGCAGTAATAATTTTAATATTTAAAAAAAATGATAAAGAAGATATTAGAAATTACAGATCTATCAGCCTTTTATCAGTTTTATATAAAAATTTTACCAAGATAATTACAACTTGTCTACGGAGAACATTGGATTTCCACCAACCAAGAGAACAAGCTGGATTTAAAAGTGGTTTTAGTACAGTAGATCATATCCATGTATTGAGAGAAGTTATAGAAAAGACAAATGAATATGAGTTGTCATTATATTTTGGATTTGTAGATTATCAAAAGGCATTTGATTCTATAAACATTTCTTCATTGATTAAAGCATTGGATCATCAAGGTATAGATCCAGAATGTTGTCATATTTTAAAGAATATTTTTATAAATGCAACAGCAACAATTGGATTATATAATGATACTGAGAAAGTCAACATTGAGAAAGGTGTAAGACAAGGTGACTCCATATCTCCAAAACTTTTTACAACAGTGCTGCAAGAAGTATTTTGTGGATTAAAATGGGAAACTAAAGGAATGAAAGTAAATGGAGATTATTTAAGTCATTTAGATTTTGCAGATGATGTAGGTGTTTTTGCAAATAATGCTTCAGAGCTGCAGGAAATGTTAGGAGTTATCAGATGAAAGTAGGAAAGTAGAGCTAAAGATAAATGTTAAAAAGACTAAAGTAATGTTTAATCGATTTGCTCAAAATATGAAAATAAAGATTGATTATGATGAATTAGAAGAAGTTAACAGTTACAATTACCTTGGTCAGATTATTAATACAGATGGAAACATAATGGAGGAAATTAATCATAGAATTAAACTTGGTTGGAGTGCTTTTGGTAGAAATAACTTGATACTAAAAGGAAATATGCCTATGTGTTTGAAAAAGAAGGTTTTTAACAAATGTGTTTTACCAGTTCTTACTTATGGATCTGAAACTTGGACACTTAATAGAAGAGCAATGCAGAGACTTCAGACCACTCAAAGAAATATGGAGAGATGTATGTTGGGAGTAACCAGAAGAGATTGAAAACACAATGTATGGGTAAGAGAACAATCATGTGTTACTGACCTTATTTGAAAAATTAAAAGATTGAAGTTGGGCTGGACATATTGCTAGAAAAGATGATAATAGATGGACAATTGAAATTTTAAACTGGATTCCAAGAGATTGTAAAAGACCTAGAAAGATACCATGTGTGATATGGATAGATGAAATAAGAAAGTGTGCAGTGGTGATGTGGAGAAGAGAAGCTAAAGATCGGAGAAAATGGATTAAACTTGGAGAGACCTTCATCCTGCAGTGGATTGATAATGGTTGATGATATATATATATATATATATATATATATATATATATATATATATATATATATATATATATATATATATATATATATATATATATATATATATATTGTACTGCACTCCATGAAAAATTGTTAGTTACAATTATTAAAAGTAAAAATTTTCATAAATAATACCAAAGTTTTAAAATTAATTAAGAAATAATAAAATTATTGCTGAATAATTTGTTCATAAATAACTGAATTAGAATATCTCATTTAAAAAAGAGAAAAACATCTTTGTAAATAAATAAATTTATAAAAGTCTGAAAAGTTTTTTTTTATTATTATAAGTGCAAAACAAAATACAGTTTGCTAAAAGTCAATTAATTCATAGTTTTACATATTAAAGAGTAATTGGAAGGGAGAGATAAGTTATCTTAGAAAAGTTAAAAGTAGTTGAATTTCAAGTAATTAGAAGTTAGAGTTATAGAAGTTTAAAAATAAATCTTTTATATAAAATTAAAAATATCTCTTTTCATTTAAATTAAAGTAAAAAAAAGGTCTCTTTCCATTATTTAAAAGAAATTATATATATATATATATATATATATATATATATAATTTCTTTTAAATAATATATGTATATATATATATATATATATATATATATATACATAAATAGTGAGGTTGTAAATATAAAGGAATAGTAAAATGTGTGTGTGTTGATAAAATGGAATATGAAAGTTAAATATTAAAAAATAAAGAAAGTGCACAAATTAAAATAAATTCCCTCAAATATTGCAAATACTCAGAAGCTGCATAAAAGAAATGGATTAGCAATGGCTACTAATTTAAAAATACATAAACAAGTGAATTAATTAATTAAAATATTATAAAAATTTAATCAAAAGCGGTGGATGAATTTTAACAATGGATATAGCTGGTGGGTATAAAAACTAATTAAAAAATGACAACATGTTATCACTTAAATAGTCAGTTTTTTTATCATTCAACCAGTTTTTTTTTTACAATCAGTCTTCAGTCAATCTTGCTACAAATCCATTGTCCATGTTTTTTCATGACAATGCAGTGTTAGCCATTGTAGGAAGCATCTGACCAGACTCCAGTCTCAGTCCGAAGGAACATAGGCAACCTGTCTGATAAAAGTGATGCCTGCCTAATAATTTGACACCACCAGAGATGTCTAACTGTCTTGAATAAGAGTATTTAAAATAGCAATCATAGGAACCTCCACAGAAGCCTAAAATACAACCAGTTGGTAAAACTCACGTGAAGCAACAACATCAAGAAGTCAACATGTTCCAAAAATCCTACAGATAATAAATAACATTTTCTTATTCCATTTCTGATATTAGTGTAGCTATTGAAATAATTTGAAACTTCCAAAGTCAGTAAAACCAATGAACTCTATAGCATGCATAAAATGAACTATTGATGTGCGTGTTTAAAATGTTTTGTATTTATTTAATACTCTTTGTAATATTATATTATATTGTGTGATTTATTGAGTGTGTGTTTATAAAACATCATTTTTTAAGTTAATTAAGATTTTATAATATTAGTTTTTAAATTATAATAGTAAACATTTCATTAAAATAAATAATCTTTATACTTAATATTTTGTCGGTCAATTATTTTACCACTAATTAAAGCAGTAATGTATTATGTTATTCTTTTGATTGAGCCAGTTGGGATTTCATGGGTGCTGAATTAGTTTACCCTTATGCAGAGCATGTTAATTACTGTAGTTAACTGGTGCCTGGAGTTTCTCCAAAACAAAAAAGTGCTTTGGATGATTGGTGTTTAATTCTGGAGCCGAGAAGATCTATGTCCTTTAAACATGGTTGCAGTTATATATTTTATGTAGCTCTTGATTGGGCATGGGTACCTCTAGGTATTATGCTTCTCTGCCTAAGGGGGCTAGTGTGGAGCAATATTTAAATTGCTGTGGAGTAGATCAAATTTTATAATATCATATTTTTATATATAAAAGTATGTCATATAATTTTCCTTTCACAAATTCATATTTCATAATTGCTATTTTATTAAAGAGTAAAAGTTCATGTTAGATGTTGTTATACAAGTGATCTATTACACCACCCAGTTTAATATATACATATATCATTATCACATACAGTATTTATCAATAATAAATTGTTATATTTTTATATGTGTATGTCAAACTTACTCATATCCACAGTTGTGATACAATCCTCTCTAGGTAATGATTGTCACTAGATGATTTTAATATTTTTAGCCTTTTGAAGTTAAACATTTATAAAATGTTTTAATATATATTTTAATATCCTGCTCTGATCTTTTTCCAATCCTTCAGATATGATCAGATTATCGACCTTTGCTTTGATAGACATATTTATGAGTGATGACTAATCTGTCATCAAGCACCAATCTTATGTTACAGTAAGAATTATATCTTCAAAAACACAAAATAAAAGTTTCTAGTGGTCTCTAGGATGAAATATCCAGACTAGCTCATTCTCAAGGCATGGGAAATAAATCTATCTGAAGAACGGTATCCATATAAAAAATGAAAGTAAATCATTTATACTTTCATATGGATACTATGCGAATAATACAACTTAACATCCAAATAATTATGTATTTCCTAATTTAAATTATAACATTCATTAGTACATTCACATATATATTTTTATTTCAAACTCCTAATTCATTAATTAAATCAATATTATTTTATCATACATAGATTTATGAAAGAGCACAGTTATATACATCAGAGTTGTTTGGTAGCTGAACTTATATATTAAACATTAACAAAAAAATCTTTCTTAACATTTCATTAAAGCATATGTTTCTCTACTACCTTATACATAAATTTCCATTAATTATAGATATAAAGTCATAATTACCTCCTTGGAGGATGAACATTCATGATTTAGGGTGGATCTTCTGTAAGCATACCGTTTGTTACTGGAGATTATCCTTTTAGTAATGATTAATTAGTATGGTGAAGAAGGCTCCAGCATTGCACAGTTATCACTTTCTGCTTTGGTTGTTAGGTAGGTGTTTCAATCAGATGGTACAGTTGTTACATTTGTTAGTAGTTACTCAATCAATCCATCTGGCAGAGTTAGATTCTTAACTTTCCATAACAAATGTTGTCGTATTCAGGCAAGGTCAGACCACTATACAAAAGGCCAGTCCAACAAAACTACACAATTCACTTACCCAGTCTTTCTATGGAATGCATTTTTATGGAGATTTGTAAATTGAACTAAAGTTTTTCATTTTTGTTAATTTCTTTAACGATTCACTGATCTGCTTCCCTTCTCAGTTAAATCCGAATTACTACTTTTTTGTGTGTTTTTATCTTCCCTCCTCTTTTTTATTTTTTTAAAAAAAGTTATCTTTCTTTTTATGTAACCTTCATAACTTTCCCAATTTATATCTATCATTCCACTGATGCCCCCTATCTTTGGAATGCTTTTAGTGCCAGCAAGTTTCCATGGTTTCTAATTATTCAACAGATTTCTTAGAATTTTAATAGAAAATGTCATTAACAGAAATATCACTGGTGGCACTACTTGCCAATTTTAAATTCTCTTCAATCTTATATATCTTTATATATTATTTTTGTTAAGAAACATGCACTACAAGTATTATTTCAAAATCATAGTGTAATGTAATAAATCAAAATACATACATCCTACAAAATCAATGAAATATGACTCCACACACAATTGCTCTCTTTCATTTTCACCTAAATATTTGTTAGTATTTAATAGAATGACTTCTATTGAAATAATTAAGAATGCATTGAAATTAAAAAATGTTAACGTTAAAATAATAAAATTTATTACTGAAACATTAAACTTTATTGATAGAACCATTTATGCAATTTTTAAGCACAAATTTTATAAAATGAATAATGGGTGGCCGATGGGACTTCCTACAGTTGCCCAGATATGTAATTTTGTTATATCTACATATGAAGAAAATATTTTAAAAAAGGATCATTATCAGAAAGATATTATTTTATACAATCGATATGTTGATGATGTTTTTGTTTGTGGAAAGCCAAATGCTATTAATGATTTGTTCAAGGAATTAAATAATATAAAGGGCTTAAAGTGGATTAAAACAAATGAAAATTTAATGAGTATACAATTTTTAGATCTCAAGATAACCAGAAACAAGGATAAACTTGATTACTATATGACTCTTAAACCAATAGCAAAAAGAGGATATATTCCATATGAATCAAAAGTACCAATGTCACATAAAATGGCAGGTTTGAAATCCTTTTTTATTTAGAAATGATAACCTTTGTAAATATGCATCAGATAAAACTAAAAATATTGAAACTTATTATAATGAATTGTTAAAAGTTGGATACAATTATGATTCTGTTTATTATACTATTAAAAATTTTACTTATAAATATAAAAATAATAAAAGTGTTAATTCTTCCGATAAAAAATTGTGGATATCAATACTATATATTTCAAATCAACAGGCAAGTTTCATTAAGAAAATTTATAAAGGAATATGTGATATTGCATTTTATGCACCACCTACATTAAATAAATTAATAACCAATTTAAAGGATAAACCTTTATTTATAAATAAAAATTATATCATTTACAAATGGACATGTGGGTGTTGCTGTGGATATATAGGTGAATTGAGGTGCACATTGGAAAAAAGAACAAAGGAACACTTATTGTTATTTAAAAGGGTTCAAAATACAAAACTAAATTTTAAAAATAATGATAATTTATCAGCTTCTGTCTTTTATGACTATAATAAATCATGTATATATGGTTTCGATTTTAATTATAACAGTGTAAAAATATTGGAAATTGAAAGAAATAATAATAAAAGGAAAATTAAAGAGGCGATGTTGATATGTAAATACAAGCAACATTTGGTTAATAGGCAAGCAGCAAACATTAAGATCACAGAATTATGGGAAAGTTGACATCATAGAATTATGGGAAAGCTGACATTTTAAACATGATAGTTGACAAAGCCACAAGTTGGTTGAAAGCGCTCCTAAGTGACGGTTATACATATATTTTTTATAAGCTTTTAAATACTGTATTTTTAAATATTTATTTATAAATTTGTGTATATTATTTTGAAGAAATACAGACATTGATTTATAATATATATATATATATCATGATTATCTGTATAGTTTGCACCATTAATGTTTACCATATATATTTTATACTCTCTTGTAACAGGGTTCAAATGAATAATATATATATATATGAGTTATTTTAGTTAATACCAACCGCAATTAATACTCAGTAATACTTAGGGTCTTTGCTCAAGTCTCTAATTGTATTCAAACCCGGTTACTGTTACAATATAAATAAAACATTTCTAAAATGTTTTGTTTGGAATAATGGTTTATGTTAGAAAAAACTTAGACAATTGAAGTTGAAAAGAAAAAATATATAAGATAAAGTTAGGATACAAGATTGAAATATATAAAGAATAAGCAAAAACAATTATTGAATAAAATAAGAGAGATATGAACATGTTAAACATAAATATTGAGTCAGATAAATTATAAAATATAGGTTGAAAAGGACTGCAAGATAGCTGGTAAGGAATATAAATAAATAAGGAAGCTAATGGACAATTTTGTGAAAAGATAGTTATAAGCTTTTGAAAAGAATATTATAGATATACTTGTAAAATGTGATTTGAAATGATATGCAGAACACTATTTTCTTTTTTTTTTTCAAAATAATCTTTATTTGCACAAAAAGTATAATATACATTGTAATATAGAGTTCATGTTTACAATCATGTCTGACACATTAAAGAGTAATTAGTTATTCAATTAGATGGTGAGTACAGGATTAAAAGTAAAATTTTGTGCTATGTTACTTTCTTTTTGGTGAACAATTGATAAAATTTATTCTAAAAGAAAACGTTAAATTTGTATAATTTTGTTCTAAATTAAATCCTTTCTTTACTCACGATCTATGTTTATATAATTAAGTTTATTTATTATTATTTTTAATTTATTATAGTATCTTATATTGTGGTAAAGATTATTTATCTGGAAAAATGATTGCAAATATAATATTATAATTAGTGTAGATTTTAAAGTACATTAATTATGCACTGTTTTTTAGAAGCTGTAAAAACTAGAATTATTATTTTAAACTGTTTTAATAACGAGATATATTAACTCTTACACTGACGTTGTTTAATAGAGTTGTTTGTTATTGTTGTTTATGAAAAAAACTGAAGATTAAATTAGATACTCATTGAGCGCGAAGTGAAATTAATTAAATTTATAATCATTACATATCATGTCTCTGAACGCGAGACTCATATTTAAGTCAAGTTAATTAATTAATTATCTTATTATTATAATTATGAATGTTTATCAAAATTCTTTGAAAATAGAAAAAGGTCGCTTGATTCAATTAATTTTTATAAGAAGATTCACATGCATGCTTACAATATATATATATATATATATGGGAATAATGGCATAAAAGTTCTGATGACTTGATATAATTTTATTAAACTATTATTTTTATTAAATGTTTGTTTAGTAAATTTTTAGTCAGTAATAGTACATATGAATGGGCATTTAATTACTTCGATTGTTTGACATTACTTTACTTTCAATCTTTTAACATAATTTATTTTAGTATCTCTGTTTACAGCTACATTATAAATTTTACTGAGCACTTATATTTGTGAAATCTAAAAAGTTCAATAAATATTTCTTTTATAAAATATAATCAATTCATTTTTTAAAAAATATTATTTGTATGTTAAATTTTCAATCAAAAAACAAATAAGATAACAATGTAGTAAAATGATGATTACATGCTTGTCCCTTAATATAATTTTATAAGTATCATTAAAATTATAAATATAAAAACATGTTTTCTATTAATTAATGATTTTGCTATTTATTACATATTTATATTATTTTGTTGATTATAAAAAATTGTACAGTTGAAAATGAAATTAAAGAAATTTTAAACTATTATAATTTTCCATAAAAATTACTATAATCAATAATAAAGGAAAGCTATTTAAAGTCTTTAAAGTATCTATCCACAATCTATGGAGATTGCTCCACAGCTCTAAGCTGTCAACATTTTAATAAAATCTCCGTTGTCGAGGTTATGATATCCTAAAATACTAATCTCAAGTAATAACAACATTGTATGTGAAGTAAGTTTTTTTTGTATTAGTAATTTGATCAGGGCGTTATTCTGATTGGGAAATAATCTAAACAATTTTGGTGGTCTTTTTTTTTTATTTAATGATACAACTGACTTTTTAAAATTATTGCAAGAGGTTGAGAAAGCAAAAAGATTCTACATTATTTATAAGACGAATGCATTGAGTTTTTACATTTATTTTAATAGTTTCTTTTCTTTTCAAATTTCAATGGAATTTTTCATAATTTGTAAATCACATTTTTCAATCCAATTGACATTTATTGTTATAAAAATGGGAGATATGATCAATATTTTAAAAATGTGATAAAATATTTGTTATTATTGACTTTTAACTTAAAGCGATTGTAATTTTCTAACTCTCACACTAATGTAATTGATTGAACCAAATAGCTTCTTAGAGGCATCAAAAATGTAAGATTTTATAGATAATATTTTTCTAATAGAGAAAAAGATCTTGATGTTAAAACTAAACAGTTATTTATTGATATAATCAATCAGACTTATAATATGTAGCAAAATAGCTTTGCATTTTTATTATTTCTCTTTATCATGACCAGAATACACTACTTTATTGTACACACATTAATTATTAGAAATTAAAATATTTTTCATAGTTGTTGACCAAGTGGAACTTTATAAAGTCATTACTGTGCTTTTATCAAAAGATTTAACCAGAGAAAAAAACATATACATATAACATTTGATATTAAGACCAATAACAGGTACACAATAAATATTTTAAAGTACTTGCTAATCTATCATAAAAAATAATGAACAAAGAATAAAGCAGCTATATATTTTCATGACTCATTTATTAATATAGAGGTTTGCCTAAAACTCTTTGGACATTTACTTTATTCTTGTTAATTATTGTCTTATGCTAGGTTAGAGAGTATTTTAAAGTATTTATTGTACCATTAAATGAGTCTTAATCTTGAATGTTTATATATATATATATATATATATATATATATATATATATATATATATAAATATATCAAGATATATATATATATATATATATATATTGTACCGGTCAAAATAGTATGCTCACTTAGCAAGATTCAAATCCTAAGCAAAAGTACCTCGAATCAGATCATGCTCAAGATAAACAGGTCTGGAGCAATCCTGAATTCTAACCTATTTGCCTATTCTTCGAATCTCTGACCCAATGAACAACAATCCTGATGATACAGTAAAATTATTTTAATTCTGGGCCCAGAAGCAAAGTGGCAGATCATAAGATCAGACTGATGATGATGTTCAAGATCAGAGTATCCCAGTTATTACATTTATTATAGTTATTTATTAATGCTAAGCTATTAGCTAAAGAAAATAGTTCTAATTGGTAACTAGAAAATAATAATTCAAAAACAACAAACCAGGATTTACATGAGATATATATTTAACAACATATTAAACAAAACGCATAGATATATATTACAAAAATAGTTTCACACTTGGGGTGACATTATACATTTACAAACTTGGGATTTGTCTTTATAAAATCCTCCTTATTAACTATTTCATGTATATAATTTTATAGAATGTGTTGTAAGTTGTGTGGAGTTAATAAATTTTTACTAACAAAATGTTGTGAATGCCCAAAACAATCTACAAGATCGGAACAGATTCGGATTACAGAAAGATACCTTATAATTTAGCATTAATCATTTTGACAAATTAATATAAATATACAGTCTCAATCATTTATTTACAATCTTAAAATCATTATATATATTTGATAGGGATTGTATGGACATAGCATCTTTAGAATAAGTATACAAAAAACAAACAATGCATTACATTTATGAGAAAAAGTTATGCAATCATTAATATAAATTAGATTTACATCTATGGGAAGCGATAGCGGTTTTGAAATCAACATACTGAATATATTTTATGAAATGAATCATTATCTTTAGAACACCATTGTGACTTATTAAGGTTAGGCAGATGGTGATTAAATTAAGGAGCAGAGTAATGGTACTAGCATACAATAAAGAAATACAACATTCATGGTGGTTGTGGATATTTTATCATTTTTAAAAGAATATTTGAAACAAACTTATATTTGATGTGTGTGCACATTCTGGTGGAGTGATATCAAAGGAGAGGCTGGGTTTGAAAGCCCAGATCTGAATGCACTGTCATCTGCAGCACATAACCTCATGAATCTCACCTTCCACAGGGAGTAGTGTCCCTGATTATGAATGATTTTGAAAAGTAGGATGGGAGCTTCAGGCTTCCGACTTCCCCAAGACAAAACAATCAAGAAATGGAAAAGATAAAATATCAGAATAAAGGAAAATGTATGCCAGCAACGTTATTGGATATGAATATAATTTTTATAATATAATTTTCATATAATATTATTTTAAAGCTTGAAAATGGTCTACCTCTTGCGCAATAATCTGTTTTCAATCCTGAGTCATTTAACAAATTGTAATGAATAATAACTTTTATTTATAATATTAAACTAGCAAAATTTATATTTAATTTTGATTCCCATATCCACATTAGTTGCTAGGATTAGCCCTCAGGCAGCAGCAAAAAAAGGTGGAATAATTATGTGACGGTTCACGATCTTTTTAAAATAGAAATTTAAAGATAAATTCAAAGCAGTGAATTTAGCAGAATTCATCCACAGTAAAAATTTTAATTGACTTTAAGAATAACAAATTTAAAATAAAACCAAACTCACGAGCAATTTCTATTTAATATAAACAAAACTTTATTGATAGGTTTTAAATTAGCCTCGCTTATTTCCAAATGCAACAATTATTTCCCCCCTTTTTCTAGACTCACGAATTTGGTGATTTTTGGCATATTAAAGAAAATAAATTATATCTATACATTAAACAAAACACATAAAATCTTACTGGAGCCACACAAAGTTATATATATGAGTTCAAGTGTTAAAGGTAAGTTAAAAAATATATTATATTAGTAAGGAATTAAAGAGAGAGAGGGAGAGAGTATAAAATCAGAATTAGCAGAAGCTTATAAATTAATATATAAATTAAACTACAAAGGTTGAACTACATATTACACAAGTAGTTACTTATGAAGGCAGTTCCTCATCAGATAAGGTTACCTAAGGATTGCAGCATAGTGAGTGGATGCAGAATAGGCAGTCAACAGTTGGAACAGTGACAGTCATCTTGGGCAGCCAGTCAGATGGAACATGCAGCAGGCAGGGAAACAGTTCTCTGAGAGAAAAAGAGAATGGTGAAAAGATTTCTCTACTCACGCTTCATCATGCAGAACTTGTGTTGGCTTCTTAAAAGTAACTAAATTCAACTGACTAAAAACTCCTTTGAACTCAACTAAAAACTGAAAGTAACAGACTTCTTTTGTTCTGTGGCTCCTTTTATAAACCCTTTAATCCTGCCAAGAATGCAATTTCAGATCCTCATGCTATCTCTGTAATCCCTTTAAAAACAACATTTAATTAGCAAAATATTTTCAACAGATAGGGCTTGAAATACCATTTTAGCTGTTTTGAAAGATTTGAAAACACTTAACAAAATACTTGCCTTTGATTCTAATTAAGATTTACAAATTTTAATTAAAGAAAACAATCTGACTAGAGATAATTTCAGTATTTTGAAACTTACCCATTTTATGTTGTTTTTACATTCCAACGCTTTAATTAAATGCTTTAAATCAAAATACATATAGATATAAAAAAACTTCAAATTATATAAAGAAAATGTTTAGGTGTCAGCAATAAACATTAATAAAATTATTGCTTCATTTATATATATATATATATATATATATATATATATATATATATATATATATATATATATATATATATATATATATATATATATATATATATAACTACAACCATTAAATGTCTGTATTTTTAAATTATATAATAATAATTCAAACAAATATATTTAACACAGTATTCAAAATTAAATAATATATTCTTTACCAGAAGTACTTTCAATTGTTTCACTGACAATCTTTATCAACTGTTAATACAAACGTACAAAAAATAAAAACTTGCATTACCCATCATTCAATCTATTCAAATTTCCCACAATTCTGTTGTTTTATATTAGCCGATTGTTTATTCATTAAACCACCTCTATTCCTAGATATCATCATTGCCTCTTTAATTTTACATTTTTCACTACACCTTTCAATTTGAATAATTTTTATATCTCTATTATTAAATTTAAAACCATAATTACATGTTTTATTATGATCAAATATAATTGATGGAGTATTCATATTTACTGAAGATATATTTTCTTTCTGTACATGTTTATATAATGTCTTATGATCATTATATCGTTTTTGTAATGTACATTTGGATTCCCCTATATATTTTATTCCACAACCACATTCCAACATATATATAACAGAACTTAATTCAAACTTAGAAATCTTGGCTTTGGAGTTATTTATCATATCATTTATATTATTTGAAGAGAAAAAAGAAATTCTACACAAACCACTAAAAAGTTTATTAATTCAGTAAATATAAATACTCCATCAATTATATTTGATCATAATAAAACATGTAATTATGGTTTTAAATTTAATAATAGAGATATAAAAATTATTCAAATTGAAAGGTGTAGTGAAAAACGTAAAATTAAAGAGGCAATGATGATATCTAGGAATAGAGGTGGTTTAATGAATAAACAATCAGCTAATATAAAGACAACAGAATTGTGGGAAATTTGAATAGATTGAATGATGGGTAATGCAAGTTTTTATTTTTTGTACGTTTGTATTAACAGTTGATAAAGATTGTCAGTGAAACAATTGAAAGTACTTCTGGTAAAGAATATATTATTTAATTTTGAATACTGTGTTAAATATATTTGTTTGAATTATTAATATATATATATATATATATATATATATATATATATATATATTGTACCCTCACTTCTCGATATATGATATAATTTACAATATGACTAGCTCAATTAAATCATTATGCTCAGCTAAAATATGTATAACTATCTTTAATATATTTTTATAATATTATAACTTATCAGATTTATTACAAACTTATTAAAAATTAATATAGTTCAATATTATGTACTAATTAAATAAGTATTTACTAAAATCATGAGACTATGAAGTGAAGTTACAATTGGTAATTGAATTTACATTGAATCAATGTCTTTTCAAGACATTGTCTCAATGGCATAAGAATACTATTACTTCTTTATTATCTCATTAATAACTCTACAGCACTCTTATGACTTTTATAAATGAACTATCTTTAATAATAATAGATAAATAAATCTCAATCTTTTGTTCAGGAAATATAATTAGATGATCTCAGGTTCTTCTAATTATCTTAAAGTAATAATAATTCGTGCAGATAGGAATGATAAGGGATTTAATATCAAACCTAAATACACCTAACTTATTCTAATAACAATAACTAACAATAATAATCTTTAGTGTATAGCTTAATCTTATCTATTTTATTGTACTATTAATCATTAAGAAAATAAGTAAATCATATACATGTCTTACATTTCCACATAGTATCTTAATTTTAAAATATACTAAAGTCTTATAATTTAACAATCTGTGGCAATAAATAATATTATACTCTTACATTGTGCATTATAATTACTTTATGACCATTGTAATATTATATGTTAATGTCAATCAATTTCTATAAATTATATTAAGAAAATATTGTGTTTCTTTCTAAAATAAAAATAATAATAAATTCATATTGTGCAAATATTATGTACATTCAAATTATCTGTTGTCAAATGCTGTGGTGTAAAATAATGAATTCGACACATTTTTAAAACAACTTAACAAATTTATTTACATCAACTTTAACAAATAACTTATTTACACTATTTACATTACAAATGGAACTAAAGAAAATAAAACAAAAAAAATAAGAAAAATAATAATACAAGATTTTTACACTGTTACTATTTCCATAATCATAAATAGATAATTTATACATTTCCTAAATGTTTTATCAATAACATTTAATTAAGTTTATGACTTTAAATTTTAATAAAAACATCATTTGTCATCAATTAATACAAGAAAAGGTTTTATGTGAAATATCATTCATGTAGCATATATGTAAATAAACAGACTTTAATAATTAAAATGCTACTTCACTTAAGTCTTACTGCTATTTATATTATAATGTACTAGTATGTATTACATTTACTATCAGTATTACTCAAATATTAATTAATGTATAAATTGATATAACTTTGTAATATAATAACAATTATTGATTATAATTATTTATGTCATTCCGATGTGATTTCATATTACATGTCTTACCAAAATATGCAATACGTATATGTTCTTTTAAAATAATATTTTTAATTATTCAACAATTTCAAATTTTATAACGTATTATATTAAATAAAATTCTATGATTCTTTTTTATTTAAATCATTACTTTTCTTTACTTGTTATTCTTATTCCTTCCTAAAAAAAAAAAAAAAAAAAACTTCTATCTACAAAAGTCATTTTAATCTTATTTAACTACAGAAAAAAATAGATGACCAATTTTTTAAAAAAAAAAAATAATAATAATAATATTTATCCAAAATCTCTTATACCTCATCATCTATATACGATAAGCCTTCAATCAAAATATAAATTTCTATGTAAAATTAACTTAACTTATCTAATAAAATAAAATAAAATATAGATTTTATATTCCTCTTACTAACTTGAAAAGAAAAATAAATAACTTACACTAATATAATAAATCTAATTCCTAATATTGTAACAGAAACATTAAAATTTATTCACGAAAGAATCATATAATTATTTCTAGGTTCTCATATTATGTTGTACTAAATTTACATCATTAATTTAAAGTATGCATATTAAAATAAAACTGTTATTACTAATATTGTGCGTGTATATTCTTTAAATATTTATACATCCATTCAACAATCAAATAACATTTGGTTGATCTAAAGAAAACATAGCAAATACATCAAATTATTATTATTACATAATTTTTACCATAAATGATACTTCAATGTACAGTCTGTCACACGATGTCCTCCAGGATTACAGTTTTACAAAATAATTTCACATTTACACTCAACAATTATTCTTTAAAATATTACGTGTTGTATAATTATAAAATAAACTTTATGCAATGAAATGTTATATTAATATTTAGTTATATTTTTTTTTTAAAATGTAAATGTACCTTTCCTATGTTTTTCTGAAGGTTTGTGATGATGGTGTTCTAGCTGTATTTTTATATTGGACTATTTCCATCATCTAATATGTGTGTTGAATGTCTTTAGAAAAGTTTAATTTTTAGTTAAATATTCCAAATGCATTCAACTGTTAGTAATATCACAGCAAACAGGTTAGTATATGCACCAACTGTTAGTAATATCACAGCAAACAAATGTTAATAATATCACAGCAAACAGGTTAGTATATGCACTAACTGTTAGTAATATCACAGCAAACAGGTTAGTATATGCATATACTAACCTGTTTGCTGTGATATTACTAACAGTTAGTGCATATACTAACCTGTTTGCTGTGATATTATTAACATTTGTTTGCTGTGATATTACTAACAGTTGGTGCATATACTAACCTGTTTGCTGTGATATTACTAACAGTTGAATGCATTTGGAATATTTAACTAAAAATTAAACTTTTCTAAAGACATTCAACACACATATTAGATGATGGAAATAGTCCAATATAAAAATACAGCTACCTTTCCTATCTTTAATAAATCAATAATTAATTAAATATTTATGTTAGTTAATAAATAAAAAAAAAAAACATATTACATAAAATCCAACGGTGTCTTCTTTCACCCATAATTGTTCTTTTTCCTAGGCACAAATTTTCACCAAACATTACTTCCTTTTCCGGTACATCACGTGTTTTTTGAAAGTTTTTTTTTTATGAAAAAAAAATGAAAATGTTCTTTTTTAAAAAAAATAAAAATAAAAGTCAAAGTCAGTTCCACCATAAGAATAAAATAATAATTAAAATAGTTTATAAGATCCGGATTCATTTCTTTTAAAGGAAAAAATATTATTTAAAAGTTATTATTTTTAGTATTAGTCAATAGTTTATAAAGTTCTTATTTAATTATTTTAAATTGATTTGGATATCCACGTATATTTGATTTGCGCATTCCTTAACGAATATTTAGGTAAGATTAATTTTAAATTCTTCTGTACGACCAGCGTTCAGACTTTACTAATATAATAATTTTATTTATAGGTATTTCTTTACCCATTAAATTTCCAATTTATTTGCCTTTTAAAACTGTTAAAATTTAGTCTTTTAAACCATAAAGACTTAACAAGACAAGTATTTATACAATTACTGTTAATTATCATATCTTTACCAAGATATATACTTAAATTTATAATTTACAAATACTTTCTTCATAAAGAAGTATTTCTCATTCTTTCAAATATCTGTTTTATAAAAATTAATTACAATCAGCTTTTAAATTTATATAAGGTCCAACATATTACTTTTATGCATCTAGTAATCCTCCTAGTTAATCCAGCGTTTGTTAAATTTTTAGTATAAAGTCTCCAATACATTTTATCCTTATACGATGTCTTCATGACTATTTGATAGTAAATTGAGCTTCGATCGAGACGATCAATAGGAAATTATAATTAAAATTAGCACTGCATATTTGTCGGTAAACTTTTATAAATTATTTTAAAAACTACTCTCTTATAATTTTAAAACGATTATGAGAGCATCTATTATTTTACTTAGCTATCTCTAATAGCACATTTTACTTTAAAAATTACAATCACAATCCCCCTCCGAACAATTGAACCTTGGTTTTATACCGGAAGAAACTCCCCACTTGATTGGTAAATTAAACAATCAACTTGCTAGCTTATTTACATATTTTACCAACAATACAGAATTAAAAATAAATAATGACTTATTTAATATTTATTATTTATCACATTATTAAATTCTTAAATTAATCTTTATCATTTATTTAAATCCATTAAACATTTTTTAAAATATACTTTCTTATTTTATTTCACTTTTAACTTTTATAAGATTATTTTTATAAACAAACTAAGTCTATTTTTATTCATTATGTTTTTTTAAACAGTATTTTAAAAATCAGATTTAATGTTTCACATTAATTATCTTTATTTTTATTTCATGATAGCCAATATAATACTTATAATTTTTATAACAGAATTTTTTAAAATAGTTTTGCAACTTTACTAAAAAAACTCACAAGCATGTGTGTATGTGTCTAACTAACATCTGTTTTACAACACAGCTACAAACGCTTGTAATAATCTAAAAATAAACTAACAATTTCATTTTTAAAAATAAATATTTTTAAAATAAATAATATATTATAACAACTTTTAAAATAATAATTCGATATTATTAAAATCAAATATTAATCTTCTATTATGTATTACTAATAATTAAAATATTTATATTCACTTATTAAATATTAATCTTTATCAACAGTAAATATATGCATTTAATTTTAACTTGTCTTTTTAAAACTTTTAACTTTAAACATTTATTTATTAAATTTATTAATGCAGTATTGATTATGGCCAGTTTTCCCAACCATATACTATTATCATCCCTATTGAAACGTCTCTCTCAAACATCAGCACAATTTTCACATATCAAATATTCATAGATTACTTTAATTACACTTTTTAAAAGATTGTTATAAATAAAATTAACATCATATAGCTAAATATATCTTAAATTTAAAATTTTTTTAATAGATTGATACAACAATTTATGGAGACCCATACAAAAGGGCACAATATATATATATATATATATATATAGTATATATATATGATATATATATATATATATATGTGTGTATATATACGCATCACGCACACTACTGTTTTACTTTACTAAATATTTTTAATTTTATTAATTTCTCTAATCATTATACATACAGTGTGTGGGTGAATGGCATATATTTATGGTGAGGTCTGAATTGCAGGCCCCACAGGAGGTTAGTGTACATGGTGAAGCATGAAGCTCGATGATGATTAGACATCGACTGCTTCACTCTTTCCCACTTAAAGTGATCATAAAAAAAATCAATAAAAAAGGACTTTAGTTGGAGTCTGCTATCATATTGGTGAGAAAAACAACCTTAATAAATGAGCATAAAAAAACTGCCTGTTATTTGAATCGAGTTTCTAGGATGGAAAAGACAAATCTTTCAGTTATCTCTTTATTTTTCTTGCAAGTTATCATTACTTTTTCATTAACTGAAATCTTTGGTATAAGGATTCATAAAGTAGAATGTCCATTTGCATTTTTTTGTCTTTGACTTTGTTTATCTGTGTCTGCTTAGGGATTCATAATATCAGAATTTCCATTTTCATTTTCCATTGTCTTCAACTTTGTTTATCCATGGCTGCTGCTTCTTTTTTTTTCAATAATATTTTCCTGGATCTGGAAGTATATAAAGGTTATAGGTATGTCTTTCTAGATCTCCTACTAAAATATCAAATGGTCACAATATTGTGCTTTGGTATATTATTATATTGTTCATTATTAAAATTATCTTGCTTTAAAAGAATTTCTCTAACTTTTTGTGATCTAATGGCATCCATTATAACATATTCACTTTGGGAGTTGAGAAATTTTTCTCCATCTTTTATTTAACTATTTTTTTTCTACATATGTCCATGCATTAAAACAAAGTTTATCATTTCTGTTTAATGAGTTCAGCTCCTCATCAATTTGGTTCTAATCATATTTCATAAATAAATGATTATGGGATTTATTAAAATGGGCAGTATTGTACACAACTAAAGATCTGTCCACTTTCTTCATTTTCATATCAGGAGGCCATTCAGCATCATTTCTAAACTTTAACATTGATGTTTTCATCAACCACTCATTATCACTTTTCCACAGAAAATCTTTATAGTTATTATGAATATGTAACTCAGAGTTATCAATTATAATTTCAGAAGATTTATCCAAAACAGTATGTATTGTTCTATTGATCACATATTTCATGATCAATACAGTCACTCTATTTGAAGGTACTAAACTGGTATCATCACTTTGAGATGGGCTGGCTTGCAGCAGATTTGACACCACCATTTCCTCACTACTTTCTTCATCCTTAGCTAAATCTGCTAGAGTAAAATGTTGACTATGAATAATCTCTGTCAAATCTAATTCTTTACATTTTTGTTGAGTAGAGTCAGCATTTGTATTCACTAACATAATCTCATGAGGTTCCAACCTTATTTTAGTTGGTTGAGGTTCTGTTTCCTCTGCCCCACTGTCTTTTAAAAGTTCTTCCATGAAAGCTGTCTTATCTTTGGTTTCAGCATCAATTCAGCATCAATATCCTTTGAGTTGAAGGTAGAACAATCTTCAAATCTTTCCAATTCTCTTGTTTGGTTCATCAGATTTTCTATTTGGATGGCATTCTCCTTCTTTGCAGTATCTTCAATTTCATTCACAACTTTCATGTCTTCTATTACTGTATTTTCCAAAAATGTTTTTACACAGACTATCTTGTCTTTGGTTAGACAAATAGGCTCACTTTTCTTGGGAACAGGTACATCTTTGAAAACATCAGCTTGCATGTCCTGAGTGATAGTAAGATCAATATTTGATTTTAGTCCCATTTATTGGCACTCTGTATTCATACTCATATCATTTGAAGAAATTTGGAATAATGGCCATATTCTTGATCTCTGGCTTTGTTTCCATTGATTTACATTTGACATATAAACCACATTGTTAGCACCACAGATCATTGTCTCTGGGGTCACATCTATCATCTTACTCTCTTTCTCCTCAGCAGCTGTGGCAGTATTACTGTTGTCTGTTTTACTTTCACTTGATTTTATAGGACCAGCAAGGCGGGTCCTTTCAAAATGCAGTTTCTGTCTTACTTCTTTCACCCACTCTATGAATTTCCTTCTTTTGCTCTTCAATTTTTTTCCATCATTTTTCAGACTCTTTCCTCATATCCTGAAGCATACTATATAGCATGGCTATTACCTCTTTTTCTTTCTCTGGCATCATTGTTCTTATGTTTTCTTCTCAATTCCCTTTTTTCCTTTTTTTGAAAGATAGTCAATATTAAAGGTATCTGTGAAATATATTTTAATATTTTGATTTAAACATTTCTTATTTTATCTCAGGATATACACCTCTCTCCCTCCTCTCTTCAACTGTCTCCATTCTGCCATTTTTTGTTGATACTGACTGCTGCTTACAACAGGAAAAAATATTTGATCATAAAGTGTATGTATATGATCTATTGGAATTCAACTGCATTGCTGCTTGACTTTTGGTTGTTTTTCTGCAGCCATAATAGACTCTTGCAAAAAAAAATTGATTAGTGATTTGTTTCAGCGATATCATATATGTTTGCTCATTACAATTATACATAGCAAAACAGTGGGGGAAAAATTAACTCTCTCTCAACCCCTAACATTTTGGTATGAACTCATTTCGATACCTTTTTTATATTATCTGTTGACACATTTATATAATGGTGCCAGCCAACAGTATATAAAAAAATTCCAAACACGTCTGGACAACTCAACTAGTAAATATAAATAAGTATCTGTTTACACATTATTAATTCTGATTACATATATAATTCAAAAAAAATACACTAAACATGAAGTGCACCTTGTTACAATTTCAAGGTTTATAACTTATGGCTGAAGTACATGAGTTTTATTTATAAAACATTTTTATTTTCGTGTATATAACATAAGAAACACATTTTATACGTTTATAAAACCAGATACAGAAGAAAATTCACTTATGGTCATAACACACAGGTATCAAAATTATTTTCCTTTTTAAAAATAAGATTTTTACATTTGTAGCTATAAACATGGAAAAACAATATTTTTCTATAGTTGCAAAACCAGATAAAACAAAAACCATTTATATTTATGGTTGCAATGCATGGACATTGGTTTTAATGCAAAATTTTCACATTTTATATATATAAAATCAGAAAACAAACTCAGGTATGAAAGAAATATACTTATATATCATCAATGATCTTTTCAGAGTGTGGAATTATTAATGAAGCCTCACAATTGGGCATACAAGCTCGGGAAAAAAATCCATTGTACTGGTCTAAATAGTATGCTTACTTAACAAGATTCAAATCTAAGCAAAAGTACCTCGAATCCGATCATGCTTGAGATACACAGGTCTGGAGCAATCCTGAATTCTAACCTATTTGCCTATTCTTCGAATCTCTGACCCAATGAACAACAATCCTGAGGATACAGTAAAATCATTTTAATTCCAGGCCCAGAAGCAAAGCAGTAGAGCATAAGATCAGACTGATGATGATGATCGAGATCAGAGTAGCCCAGTTATTACCTTTCTTATAGTTATTTATTAATGCTAAGCTATTAGCTAAAGAAAATAGTTCCAAATGTTAACTAGAAAATAATAATTCAAAAACAACAAACCAGGATTTACACGAGATATATATTTAATAATAATATTAAACAAAATGCATAGATATATATTACAAAAATGGTTTCATGCTTGGGGTGACATTATGCATTTACAAACTTGGGATTTGTTTTTATAAAATCATCTTTATTAATTATTTCATGAATATAATTTTATAGAATGTGTTGTAACTTGTGCGGAGTTAATAAATTTTTATTAACAAAATGCTGTGGATGCTCAAAACAATCTACAAGGTCAGAACAGGTTTGGATTACAGAAAGATACCTTATAATTTAGCATTAATCATTTTGACAAATAAATATAAATATACGGTCTCAATCATTTATTTACAATCTTAAAATCATTATATATGTTTGATAGGGATTGTTTGGACATAGCGTCTTTAGAATAAGTATACAAAAAATAAACAATGTGCTACATTTATGAGATTAAGTTATGCAATCATTAATATAAATTAGATTTATGTCTATGGGAATTGATAACGCTTTTAAACGAAAGTGGTTTTGAAATCAACAATATATTTTATGAAATGAATTATTATCTTTAGAACACCATTGCGACTTATTAAGGTTAGGCAAATGGTGATTAAATTAAGGAGCAGAGTAATGGTACTAGCATACAATAAAGAAATCCAACATTCATGGTGGTTGTGGATATTTTATCATTTTTAAAAGAATATTTGAAACAAACTTATATTTGATGTGTCTGCACATTCTGGTGGAGTGATATCAAAGGAGAGGCTGGGTTTGAATCCCAGATCTGGATGTACATCATCCACAGCACATAACCTCATGAATCTGACATTCCACAGGGACTAGTGTCCCTGATTATGAATGATTTTGAAAAGTAGGATGGGATCTACAGGTTTCCAACGTCCCCAATGACAAAACAATCAAGAAATGAAAATGATAAAATATCAGAATAAAGGAAAATGTATAGCAGCAATGTTATTGAACATGAATATAAGTTTTATAATATAATTTTCATATAATATTATTTTAAAGCTTGGAAATGGTCTAACCTCTTGCGCAATAATCTGTTTTCAATTCTGAGTCATTTAACAAATTGTAATGAATAATAACTTTTATTTATAATATTAAACTAGCAAAATTTATATTTAATTTCGATTTCCATATATGCATTAGTTGCTATGATTAGCCCTCAGGCAGCAGCAGAAAAAGGTGGAATAATTATATGAAGGTTCACGATCTTTTTAAAATAGAAATTTAAAGATAAATTCAAAGCAGTAAATTTAGAAGAATTCATCCACAGTAAAAATTTTAATTGGCTTTAAGAATAATGAATTTAAAATGAAACCAAACTTGCCAGCAATTTCTATTTAATATAAACAAAACTTGATTGATAGGTTTTAAATAAGCCCTGTTTATTTCCAAATTAAACAATTATTTCCCCCTTTTTTCCAGACTCGCGAATTTGGTGATTTTTGGCATCTTAAAGAAAATAAATTATATCTATACATTAAACAAAACACATAAAATCTTAATGGAGCTGCAGAAAGTTATATATACACTTGATCTCATATATATATATATATATATATATATATATATATATATATATATATATGAGATCAAGTGTTAAAGGTAAGTTCAAAAATACATTATATTAGTAAGAAATTACAGAGAGAGAGAGAGAGAGTACAAAAGCAGAATTAGCAGAAGCTTATAAATTAATATATAAATTAAACTACAAAGGTTGAACTACATATTACACAAGTAGTTACTTATGAAGGCAGTTCTACATCAGATAAGGTTACCTAAGGATTGCAGCATAGTGAATAGATGCAGAATATGCAGTCAATGGTTAGAACAGTGATGGTCATCTTGGGTGGCTGGTCCGATGGAACATGCAGCAGGCAGGAAACAGTTCTCTGAGAGAAAAAGAGAATGATGAAAAGATTTCTCTACTCACGCTTCATCATGCAGAACTTGTGTTGGCTTCTTAAAAGTAACTAAATTCAACTGACTTAAAACTCTTTTGAACTCAACTAAAAACTGAAAGTAACTGACTTCTTTTGTTCTGTGTCTCCTTTTATAAACCCTTTAATCCTGCCAAGAATGCAATTTCAGATCCTCATGCTATCTCTGTAATCCCTTTAAAAATAACATTTAATTAGCAAAATATTTTCAACAGATAAGGCTTGAAATACCATTTTAGCTGTTTTGAAAGATTTGAAAACACTTAACAAAAGACTTGCTTTTGATTCTAATTAAGATTTACAAATTTTAATTAAAGAAAACGAACTGACTAGAGATAATTTCAGTATTTCGAACCTTCCCCATTTTACATTGTTTTTACATTCCAACACTTTAATTAAATACTTTAAATCAAAATACATATAGATAAAAAAAAATTTACAATTATATAAAGCAAATGTTTAGTTGTCAGCAGTAAACATTAATAAAATTATTGCTTCATTCATATATATATATATATATATATATATATATATATATATATATATATATATATATATATATATATATATATATATATATACGCATCACAAACACTACTGTTTTACTTTGCTAAATATTTTTAATTTTATTAATTTTTCTAATCATTATGCATACAGTGTGTGGGTGAATGGCACGTATTTACGGTGAGGTCTGAATTGCAGGCCCCACATCGACTGCTTCACTATGTATATATATATATATATATATATATATTAGAACATTATAAGTATTCTACTATGTACATATGTATGAGTGTATGCTCACACATACTCCAAGCTTTTAGAACCTGATAATGCTTTCACTGATGGGCATTGTTCAGTTACCTCAAGTTTCAATCTCTACTTATCTTTTCATTATTTGTTCAGTTGACAACATCCATTTTAGATAAATATATCAATGATTATTACTACTTATTTATTAAGCTAATGACCACACACACCTGAATAAGATAAATAATCTTCTATTTATGTATTTTGTGCTAAACTAGCACTCATCTGTTGGTCTAGATCAACTTCTCTTACACACTTGGATACTGGTTTAGTACTAAATACAAAGATTAAGGTCATTTATTTTTTTCTGAAGTATGTGGTCATGTGTATTAGTTATATAAGATGGAGAGGATAACTGAATGGAGTTTTAAATCTTGTATTCAAATCCATTCTAATCGCATCTAATGTTCAGTATATGCATTATACTTACAGTTAAAGGTTAAATGAAGTTTGTAATTTCAGTAGTATGCAAACATAATTGCTTTTACCATTTAGGTTACTGATGCTTCACTATAAGTACTAAATATTTTGAATGCATGATAGTCATTCATAACTATCAATGATCAAAAAACCAAAACCAAAAAAAAAAAGATTTATAAATATAATAGTATTCTGATGCATAAAACTGAAAAAAAAAAGTATAACAGAGCAATAAAAAATATCAAACATTTATCAAATTGGTCATCAAATCAAAACATTCAGGATGAGTAAATAAAACTGGTTAAGAATTTATTCTAAATGATCAAAAAAAAAAGATTTATAAATTAAATAGAAGACATGACAAAAACTTGACAAAAAATAACAAATTTCTAAAAAGTTAATCAGCATTGTAATAAAAATATGTTATTATGAGTTGATTGAAAAATCATTTGACAAAAAAGGTATACATTGAACTTCAATTAATAAATCTTTAAATCTTAAACCCATCACTCTATCATTGTGCAGATCAGTAATAAAAAATAATCTACAGAAACAAGGAGGAGTAAGTATTGTATTAATAAAAATGCTAAAGTGATTTCAAAATAAAATATTTACTCAAAATGATGATATATCAGGACATCATTATTCTAAAACCATTTTTGGTAATGTTAATATAAAATAAACATTAGACAGCAGCAGTTTACTCCAACAACATATAATGAAATTATTAAAACAGGCAAAACTTTCTATATGTATTGCCACTCAGTGCAAGCCAGAGTAAGCAATAGATGCCAGAAGGCTTTGTTCATAAAATTTCCATCTAGTGCCTACTAATCCAATATCCCCAAACTAGTTTCTGGACTTCATCAGTGAGGTGTCTTGGATATGAGGGCACTGTAAGTAGATGGGGATTTTATGCACCAACCTTCTGGAATCCATTAATTACTCTGGCTTGCACTGAGTAGCAATACATATTGAGAGTTTTGCCTGTTTTAATAACAGTTATAAGCAAGCATAAAAAATGATGATCATGTGATGTTTATTGGCTTGATAAAATTATTCAAAAGATAATTCAAATAGCTAGACTATTTAAGAATTAATTAATATAATGAATCTGAATTCAATTTCTAATAAAAATACAAAATTTGACTTTAGAGTTGAAATTGATATTTATAAACTTTAATGAAACTTTTGTTAATATAAAATATCCATTGAAATCGTGTAATTCCTGAATATTTATATATTTTTTCAATTAAAAGCATCCAATAAATAGTTGACTTTCTTATAAAGATACTTTACTCAACCGACAAGAATCGAATAAGTTTTAAACATTTTTATATTTTATGACTTTTCTTATTATATGTTTAGATTATACAGTTATAAATTCTTTTATATACATGTTAAAAATAATATTAAACAATTTATCACTATTTTGGATAAAATGTCACAGATAATGTAAAAATTGCAGTCTTCCCATTCAATGTTACAATTTTTATATCTTACATTAAAAATAGTTATTCAAATTGGAGTAGTTGTAGTAGAAGTAGTTGTTGTAGTATTAGTAGTAGTAGTAATAGCATTAGTAGTAGTAGTAGTAGTAGTAGTAATGTTAGTGGTAGCATTAGTGATAGTAGCAGCAGTAATAGTAGTAGTAGTAGTAGTAGTAGTAGTAGTAGTAGTAGTAGTAGTAGTAGTAGTAGTAGTAGTAGTAGTAGTAGTAGTAGTAGTAGTAGTAGTAACAGCAACAATAGTAATAGTAATGATGATGATGTCAGATAATTGTGAAACAATTTCCAGTAAAACATGTCATATAAAAATACAAAATTAAAAAAACTAATAAAAACATTATGATTCCTGTGGTTTATAATAAATATATAAAAAAGTGCTATGAGTAATATAAATAGACAAACAGAGTAATTATATAGAAAAAATAAAAGGGTATATTCAAACGAAAAAAACCCTAC